>SRSE01000064.1:0-97575 GCA_005024645.1 Planiliza haematocheilus
TTCTGGTACCAGCTGATCAGTGTTCTCCAGCAGCTTGGTTTCTCAGAACAGAACCACTTCAGTTCTGAGATGTTGGTGGGTTTCCTCACATCAACTGCTGCTTCAGGTCCAACAACAACATTTCTCTTGGATTAAGGTCAGGACTTGACTTGGCCGTTCCTAAACATCATCTGGTTCTTTTAACCGTTCTCTTGTTGTAGAACCACTTGTGTTCTTGGTTTCTCCTTGTCTTGCTGCATGACCCAGTTTCTCTTCACATTCAGCTCATGGACAGATGTCCTGACATTTTCTTTTAGAGTTCATTGGTCCATCAATGAGGACAAGGCGTCCTGGTCCAGATGCAGCAGAACAGGCCCAAACCAGGACATTAGCTTCACCCCCATGTTTGATGGAGGGATGAGGTTCTGATGGTTCATCTCATTTAAACCAAACTATTATACTTATTTGTGTCTTCCAAACTCTTTAGAGATGCTTCTGGAACCTTTTCCAGCCTGATGAGCAACAACAACTCTTTCTCTGAGCTCTGAGACAAAGCTCCTCTGTCCGTTGCCATTGTAAACGTCCTCAAACATGTGTTGTGAAGATCAGAATATGACACATACCTGCTTATTTTTAAACTAGACGTGTCCTGCCTGTCTTCCAGGAAGGAGGCTTGCAGGACTGACTTCCAGATTCATAACACCTTGTGTTGTTCAGGTCCGGCTGTCGGTCTAGCATCTCATGGCCTGAACCAAATATTGTAGTACTTTGGTTAGCACTGTGGCCTCAGAGGGTTCTGTGTTTGAATCCAAACACTGTGCAGAGTCTTCATGCTCTTCATGTGCCTGCGTGGGTTTTCTCTGAGTGCTTCAGCTTCCTCCCACATTCCATAGGGATGCATGTTAGGTTGACCGTGTTGTAATCCGACACTGGATGGATGGGTAATGGATTTTCTGTATTTTTCTGTCTCATATGAATCATTTTGATTTGAAGGACGTCCTAAGTGCCTTTCGTCCTGAGGAAGCAGCAGAGCCAGCAGACGCCACAACACACAGCCAGTGATTAGAAGTGTGTGAAACTACACATCCCACAAAGAGAATATCAGGCCCAGGCAAGGGACAGAGTGATAAAAAAAAATCCTTCAGGACAAATCACCCAGGAGACAGCTGGTTGGTAAAAAGCTAAAAAATGAGTTCAATAAACATGTGACAATAACCTAAAGGACCAGCGCACATAAGAACATCCGGTGAGGCTGGAGGTAGTGATTCAGCGTAGCTCTGAAAAAGACCGTCTGCTGCTGTGGACAAAGAAAAAATGATATTATTACTGGACTGTGGCCTCTTTTCCCTCACGTCTGTCCAGGAATTGAGCTGTTGCACAGCACACAACAACACACACTCATGCGTAGCTGTCCAGGAAGACAGAGCGCTGCTGGAGAACATGAAGGAAAGGGAAATGAGGAACCCTTAGGAGAATACACGCAGTCAAAGGGAAACTTCTCCGCTGAAGGACGAGGCAGGGGTAGGCGGAGCTCGTGACGCGGCAAACTTGGAAGTTTTTGCAGAAAGGCTGCGGCGGTCGTGGCCTTGGCATCGGTCTGACACGAGCCTTGATGCTTGAGGCTCTAAATCAAACCCAAGGTACCGCCGTCAGCGCCGACTGTCAGTTAAAAATGAATGGATGAGCTTATTTAACCTAATAATAGCAAACCAGAGCACAGAAAAGCAAAAGGTGGGCAGAGAGAATAAATTATTTGAAAGGTTATGCATCGATCAGGCATAACATTATGACCACCGTCCTAATATTGTCCAGATCTCCCTTGTGGTGAGTCATCAGAGAATGGACATGAGGGTGTCCTGTTGTGTTAGTGGGGGGGGTTTTTTTTTTGTGTTCTGACATGGCTGCATTGATGACTCAGTCACAGACAGCTGTGTTGTAAATCAGGTCTGTGTTATAGACTTGTTTGAGAGTGAAGGAGCCTCTTTAGTGATCATACTGTCACGGTCTTCTGGTCTTTGGAGTATTTCCCGTGACCCCTGTTTGATTTTTCTTCCTTGATGTTTTCTTGTCTTGTTTCAGTCTCTCTGATTGGTTGATTGGTTTCTCTTTGTGGCTCCGCCCCCATTAGTTTCACCTGTGTCTCATTAACCCCTCTGTGTATATATAACCCGGTGCCTTTGCTCCTTTGCTAAATTACCTCTCATTTGTCCTGCTGGTCATTTCCTTGTGATTCATGAGATCTCTTCTTGGTTTTGGTCCTCACCTGTTTTTGTAGTTGTGTTTCTGGATCCTTTTCCTTTCCCGGAGTTTTTGTTAAAGTCCTCTTTGGCCTCCTAATCCTGCCTCCCTCCCCCCCCAAAAAATACAAATGCTCGTTCCACCTTGAAGTCAAACTCCACGGTGTTTAATGCGTTAATTCTTTAAAACTATTGCATTTTTTCTAGAGGAGTTTTGTCAAGTAGAACTAGAGTTCAGTCAACTCTACACGGTGGCCTTTATCTCAAAAAATGTATTTACTAATTAACCAAGGTATGTCATTTCATTAAAGGAAAGGAAGATCCAGCATCAATCAACCATCGTGCAGAAATGAATAAACACAGTAAATATGTTCAACTGTGTCAGATAGTGTTTTAAAGCCTGAATCAAATGTTTCTATGCTGCATGTAAGGTACATCCATCTCTCCATTCTTTCTCAATATCCAAATTTTGTTCATTTGCTTTTATTTTGTTATTGCATTTTATTTTATTAGAATAATATTTATTTTATTTGCTGTTTTCTTTTTAACTTGTGGTTCTTCTAAGTCTAATTTTAAATCCTATTGATAATTGATTAATAATTTTAATATTAGACTTCTATAACTCTAGGGTTTAGTTTAAATATTAATGTGGTGTTGAAATTTGTTGTAAGAACCAGTCAAGTTAAGAAATGTCAGGCTCTGCATCTTAAACCGTTCTTTTTTCTTAAAAGCGTCTCTTGTGAATTCTCCAATTTTGTGGAGGTGCAACATTAAATATGTGTTAGAACAGTAACAGCGCTCCAACAGTTCATCTGTTAAGAAGGAAAAACAAATGTCTCCCAACAATATTGCCCATTAGTGTCTGAAACAAGTTTATTTGGACTGAAAAATTCTTTAAATCATCTCTCTGTTCTCCAAACCTCCTGGTATTCATTCCAAGCACCCACTTTATTCTTCTCCCTCCCACATGAAAAGAAAAAAAAAATTCACGTGTCTGCATCTTTACATCTCACTGCAACAGGCCTCTCCCAGCAACAGATAAGACGGCAACATCTCGGCCAACAGTCATAAAGCTGGGCAGTGCTGTTGGTGCAGCGGTGCCTGGATGTCGCCATGGCGGCAGTAAAGCAGCAGCCTTGTTGCTGACAGGTCTGTATTTCCCTGAACCGTGTGGCCAATTCGGACCCGGCCGCCATAAAGTAGAGTTGGAACTCAACCTTTGGTCGACATTGCCGGCTTAAGCAACTGGCAGGGGGAACACGCCCTGCTTCTACACACAAACACATATGAACTCACACATGCATGTACAGTGAAGCTTAAAGGGTCTTTGCACCTTTAAGAATTTTTGATGTTTAATGTGCATAAAAATAAACATCAATTTTACACATGTAGAAACCAGTAGACAAAGAGAACCCAATCAAACGAATAGAACAGAAATATTATACTTGTGTGTTTGTCTATTCAGGAAAATTAGCCAATTCTATATATCAGTGAGTTACAAAAGTAAGTCCATCTGTTCACTTGATTGGAAATAATTCCACAAACATGGAAGCGTATGATCACAACGGACAAAGGAGCTTTGTCTCAGAGCTCAGAGAAAGAGTTGTTGTTGCTCATCAGGCTGGAAAAGGTTCCAGAAGCATCTCTAAAGAGTTTGGAAGCCACAAATAATCCACAGTCAGACAGATTGAAGACGACAGGAGTGGTCCACCAACAAAGATCACTCCATGATAGTCTGAGAGGAACCAGAGGAACCCTGGGGAACTTCTAAGCAGCTAAAGGCCTCTCTCTCATTGGCTGATGGTAATGTTGATGAATCCACTGAACAACCATGGTGTGATGGACAAAGACACTGCTGTCCAAGAAGAACATTTCTAAACATCATGTGGACGAGACAGAAGACTACTGGGACAATGTTTAGTGGACAGATGAGACCAAAGTAGAATAGTTTGGTTTAAATGAGATGAAGCATCAGAACCTCATCCCTCCATCAAACATGGGGGTGAAGCTAATGTCCTGGTTTGGGCCTGTTCTGCTGCATCTGGACCAGGACGCCTTGTCCTCATTGATGGACCAATGAACTCTAAAAGAAAATGTCAGGACATCTGTCCATGAGCTGGAAGAGAAACTGGGTCATGCAGCAAGACAAGGAGAACCAAGAACACAAGTGGTTCTACAAGAGAACGGTTAAAGAAGAACCAGATGAATGTTTAGGAACGGCCAAGTCAAAGTCCTGACCTTAATCCAATAGAAATGTTGTTGTTGGACCTGGACCTGTTTTCCACTTAATTGTAAATATACAATGTAAATAAAGGTATTGCATAGATATTAACCAGCTTACAGACCTAATCCAGCAGAGGCCCATCTAGTTGGTGCTAGTAGACTCACGATTAGGGAGGTGGAGGTCACCTGAGTGCAATGAAAGTGGCTGATAGTATGAGGACACCTGTGCTGGTCAGGAAGGTCACTGGTTAATCAGTATTCCTGTCTACAATGACACCATGAAGACAAAGGAACACGCTGAGGAACGTACAGTGAAGTTCACTTTAATCTATCATTTAGAAATGGAAGAACATATAATGTGAATGTGTAAATCTACCTACAGGAGGACCTCATCGGAAACTAAGAGACTGTGCAGATTCCCCCAAGACACCCATGACTCCTCTGAAGGAGTTCTGGGATCTTCACCGGTCAAAGCTTTATGATTGAATTTAAATCTCGTCTAAAGTTTGACCAAAGGCATGCAGGGAGCTCCAAGACCAAGAAGAAGGAGACTCTTGACCAAAGTGATGTTTGACACTATTAAACATGGTGGTGGCAGTGTCATGTTGCAGTGGCACTTCTCTGCAGAAGAACCCAGACGATTTGACACGGTCTGCAACAGAACTAGGACTAGTCTGGGGGTTTAACTGACAGCTTTGCAGACTGAGAATGGAGTAAAGCTGCAGATGTGTCCAGATCTTGCTTCATTGAGACCCTGCAGACTCAGAGTTGTGATGGGAGCCACATGAACATTTATGCCGTCACTTATTTTATGTTGTACAGATTTTAATTAATTGACTTTATGTTGCAGAAATCTTTGCTACTGTTTGGGGATTCCTAGTTTAACAAGTTGTTTGACGTAGCTAATGGATTAACATTTGAAATATGCATGCCTGAAATGGGTTATCCCTTCAAGAGGCAGTAGTAAAAAATGGCTAAAACATATATTTTATTTTTTATTTTTTTTAAATTACTGGCAAATACACCATTTTATAATAAGCCTGTTTAAAAGAACGTGTTTTATTGGTGGAGCACTGGAGCATCCGACAGGGTTGTGGTGGAAAAGTCAAAGAAAAACTTATTATATTATAAAAATAGATCTCTAAACGCAAGATACGAACCAAACAAAGCTTCAAATGTATAAAAGTGAATCAGTTTATTAACCTGAACAGATTCCAAGGGCATCAAAAAAATAAAAGAGAGAGAGGAAACAGAAAAAGCTCTTAGGAAAATTAAAACAATAAAATTCCCATACATATTGACAAAATACACAAAGTTAGATTATTAGTTTTAGATTTTTTTTTGATTTTTTTTTTTGCGTTGTGCCTTCAGTTTTTGACGAGAACATTTGAGTAATTGCACTTGGAATTAATGTCAAAGCGGTAAAAGGACGGTCAACTTGTGTCCTGGTTTATTTTCAAACGGCTCGTCCCAGATGCAGCTCACGAGCGTCTTCTTAAAATAAAATAAAACCTAATGAGATCCAAGCGTCCCAGCTCAGACACGGCGTTACGTCTACGAGGAGGGGAACGCCGAGCAGTGGGTTATAACCGGCCACAGTGACTTTTAACTGTCTCTTATCTCAACATAAATAATGTGCCTATAAAAGTTAATCATCTACACGTTGGTAATGAGTCACGTTCAACAGCCATAAAATAAAAAAAAGGTGTTTTCTGTCCATTTGCCTGTTTTCCTTCTTCTTTCTGTGACAGTAACACGTGGGACATGACACAAAAAGTCACTCGGGAGCTGGAAATGGCCTCGTTGCACCCTCGTCCTCCTCGTCCTCCTCGTCCTCCTCGTCCTCCTCGTCCCCGTGTCTGGTGTAGCGTTTTCGAGGAGATGCGCCGTGAGCTCCGTGGAGTCGGGGCGGTTGTTGGTCCGTGTCTGGTCACAGAGCCAGTGTGTTCATAATACAGCAAATAGATTAGATGTGGTGCGGCCCTCGGACGCTGCGTCGGCCCCGCTTCAACGCCGCTCCGCTTCGTCCACGGCTCCAGAATCACGGAGAGACGGGGACGGGGGCAGGGGCCTCGCCGACGGAGGCAAAGTGAGTCAGTGTGGCGGTCCTGTCCTGTCCCGTCGGGCCGAGGCCGCTCACGCTTGGGACAGGGCACACCAGGAATTCTGCTGGGCCATGGAGGTCGGGGTGAAGGGATAGTCCTCGTATTTAATGTCCACGTGTCCCGACCCTGTGCTGTCCAACTGAGAAGACGTCTGCAAAGAGGAGAGACACGTTTTAAAATTGACAAAATGATGCAATAGTGTTGAGTCGAGCAGATTTAGTTTGTTGACCAATAAGTCACCTCTGACCTAAACACAACCTCCTCCCTCGGACACTTCTGGTGACCGTACAGATATTTGCTTCACATATCAACTTATTTATTTCATTTTAGTAATTTTCACGACACAAATGCAGCAAAGCAAGAGGACAGCTGCTCAGGATGTGTCCATCTTAGCTGTGCAATGGATATATTTGCACAATAGGCGACAGATTCTTCTACCCTACAAGTGTCAAACCAAAAGCAGCTCCAGAGAGTCTTGATCTGGCCGCAGCATGAATTTGCAAAGAGCAAAAATCACATAAAAGACTGCAACCGTTCAATGAACGTAGCTGCTGTTTCTAATTTGTAATCCACTGTTTTATTAAGAGACACGGACAGAACACAACACTGGGACCCAGGACTAGACAGCAGACAGCAATGAGCACGAATGACTCTTATTTTTCTTAAGATGTTTCATATTTTTTAAAGGATAGTTTATTAAATATGAACATTTTTCTGATTTATTTGTTCTTCTTTGCTCTAAAACAAATGGAAAAAGTCAGGTGATGGTTATGTTACTGGTGCAGCCACACATGAGATCAAACTGAGCCCTTAATGCTGCACCGTTGTATATCTCAACATCAATATTCAGTCATTGTGTATATGTATATATGTTTAACATGCGTTTCATCTGCTTCCCTGTTTCATAAAGAAAAGTACTCCAGATTCTTACCGTTCATGATATCAATCATTCTGCTGATTACATTGAAGAATAATCCTGAACGATTCAAGACTTCCTTTGCAACTTTTACTATTCAATAAATCAGTTTTTTTACATCTTTTCTCTTTCAGAGATCAGTTTTCATTAAGATCTAGAGGAACTAAGTCACAGACTCCTTTACCTATGTGGGAAAACAATAAAGTTCCTCTTTGAAATGTAACAAAAGATGCTTAAAATGCATAAATCCAGGTTTTTAATCAGTTTTATATTAATTTTATCTTCTCCATAATAATGAATAATAAGTCAGAGGCTTCAAATAAACCCTAGGGGGTTTCCTGCCCCTTCCTGTGCTGTAGATTATATTGTTATCTTTGGGTATTTTTAAATTGTGGGAAATAAAGTTAAAGTCCTGCTTCTAGATTCCACTTCTTTAGCTTCACTTTATTTATTCCTTTGTGTATTTTGTGTCCTAATCTTTAGCAGTAGGAGGGTTTAAAGTAGTAGACGTGGCTCTTGTCTGTGTCTTGTGGGTATGCATGTAGCACAGCGGGGCTGTTTTTTATTAACATATCGTAAAAGTGACAATAAACACGACTTGAATCCTGAATCTTGAGTCTCTCAGAGGACTGCTGCTCGTTGTGCAATGTGGCTTCAGCCCGTTTCAGACCCTTCTCTGTCCGATCTAATATCTGATGGATAAGATTACCTTTCAGAATCAGCAGGTTTGACTTCGAGCAGGAAAGATTTGTTTTGGAAAAATACGCTGCAGGAACGTCAAAGACGAGACAATCAGATTCTAAACCAGTATGTGTAACGCGTCTAACGTGCTAGAGGCCAGACGTCGCTGCACGCTGCACATCTTTCTGTAATCGTCTGAGTAAAGCTGCAAAGACTATTTCTGCTAAAGTCACCCAGGTCCATCGTAAAACTTAAAGTATTGATCATAAAACAAACGCTGAAACGCTTCATGTCGGAGTACCTGATTGGCGGATGTGACGGTCTGTCCGGCGTAGGGCGACGGCACCATGTTGGGTTCACTCTTAATGGTGGAGGCGTGTTCTGAGACTGAGAGGGAGGGAGGGGAGCTGGCGTCGGAGGTGATGGATCCTGAAGGATGAAGGAAGAGGACGGATTAGATTCATGAGGGAGGAAGGATTCCTGGCGTACCTTCTCACCGTGCGTTTGCTCTACCTGTGGATGTTTTATTCTTGGGCATCTTGGGTTTACGCTTTCTGGTCTGAATGCTCTCTTTCTTCATGGCCAAAGGTCTGGGCACCTGCAGGAAGAGGCGGGAGGCAGAGCGACGAAACACATTAGCAGAGCACCTCCCAGTCCCGAACACAAGCACAGGCCACGGTGTCATGACAACCCCACTCGAGCCCTCCTCCCCCACGCCGCCGCTCTGATAACAGGGTGACGCTGCGCAAATAATAATAACGAGCGGCTCCGTGATGGAGCAAGAAGATCTCTAAACGGAGCCGCTCTGGACCCGCTCGGGTTAAGGTTTAGGGTCATGCCTACCCCGTGCAGCTTCATGTAGAGGCCGCAGGCGTTGCAGACTGGTTCCCCCTCGGCGTTGCGCCTCCACAGTGTGGTGGTGCTGGTGTGGCAGTTGGTGCAGCACAAGCCGGCCCGGCGGGACGTGGTCTGCTGCAGGACGGGAAAAAACTGAGTGAGAAAGAGCCTTAAAGTCGTCCGTCGTCAAAGCGTTCCCTCCCCGCACACAATGAATGAATCGCAGGATGTGAGTGATGGATCGCCCCGGACTCACGCAAAACCAAACTAATAACTCACGACCGGGACAACCGTGATTGATTCTCTCTCTAGAGAGGACGTGAGCTCGGTTTGGTGTCGCACTAACGCAGAGAAGCACGTCGCCTGGCAGGGCCTCGGCTAAAAGCAGCCGGGCTGAAAACCAAGGGCAAGGTCAGCGCAGGACAAATAAAAACTTGGACGCCACAGCTGCTCTGGAGAGGAGAGTTCCTGGGAAATATCCAGCCGGGAAACCTTGACGCACACACACACACGCGCCCCTTCCACGTACCAAACACTTTTCTAAAAGCTCTCCAACAAATATCTACCAAGAACACGGCCGTCATTCAGAATTAGATGCACGTTTAACGCTGTCAAAGCGACTGAATGAACTCAGTCAGCTTCAGGCACGAGCTGCTTTATTGTCCTGTTATTTTATGAAGAGAGATAAACTCCTGTTAGATTTTATTTTACAGATAAACCCGATCATGTGCTTGCACATTAACTGCAGGCTCAGGTCTGAGCCTCACATGCAACACTAACTAATCTAATAATCGTTTCCATTCCAGCTGCATTTACTGAGCAGAAAAATACTTAAATACTATATTTTTTGATGAATTTATAAGGATTCATGTGAAGATTTGATGCATGTGATAATAAATGAAGATCTTGGATGGTCTGAACACCGTCCAGAGTTAAACCAGACATTTAACGCTCCTACATCAGGCTCTTGGGAGACATGACGGACGTGTTGGACAGTTTCTCAGACACAATAATAACTGTCTGGCTGAATGCTAATTAGCTGCAGCTCTAGTTTTATCTGTTGTGTAGAAGAGGAAAAGAGCAGGTATCACAAAATTATAATTTCAGTTTACCTCTTCAAAAAGTTAAGAGTGTTTATTATCACATACACGATCAAAACTTCAGTTTAGAGCTTATAATGAAATTCTAAAAAGAAACAAATATAAAACCAATATCTCTATTTTATTATTAATATCCTAAAAAGATAAATGTATTTGAAGTTGCCTTCACATTTTTCTAACTGTGGGAGCATTTCTATCTTTTATTTAAGTGATGTTATCTCCCACTTCAGTAAAGCTGCAGAGTGTAATTAGTAAAATACTTCCTTAGAGATTTATATTACAATAAACTCATATGTGGTTTATCTTATTGATGCGTCGCTGGCAGTGGTGGACAGTAACGAAGTAAATTTACTTGAGTACTGTACTTAAGTGCAGTTTTTGAGTATCTGTACTTTTACTCCACTACATTTCTGTTGATGCTCTCGTTACTCGCTACTTTTGAGCTTAAGTCAGCTGATTATTTTTTTATTTTATTTTATTTTTTATTTTTATTTTAAAAATTCTGAGAAAATAAAGTGTTTCTGCTGATTCGCTGATTCGCTACGTATTATACAATCCGTACAACGCAAGAAAAACACCTGGAGAAACTCCCACCGAGCGTGTCTCAAAGCATGTTTGAGATATTAGTCAAATGATTTGTTTTCAGTTTAAATTATATCACGGCCTCCAAGAACTCGTCTACCAGCATGAAAAAGCATGGTATGTAAAGTAGCTACTGACGTTAGCTAGCTTAATGTTTGTTAAATTACCGATGAACATTTAAAACGTATTAGTACAAAGAGAGAGAGAGAGAGGCTGTGGATTATATGACAATAAAGCTATTCCCTTTCCTGTATTTCCTGAGATACTTTTTAAATACTTTCACTTAAGTATTTTTTAAGCAAATACTTTAGTAGCCTACTTAAGTAAATTTTTGACTAAGCTTCTTTTACTTGTATTGGAGTAATATCTGACAGGGACTATCTGTACTTTTACTCAGGCAGTGAAGGTGAGTACTCGCTGGTTGGGCTGGAGGAAGCCTCGGACTCGGTTTAAATCGCTTTCTTACCAGTCGTTTCTGGGGCTTGATGAGCGGCCTGTTGATGCCGTTCATCTTGTGGTAGAGGCCGCAGGCGTTGCACAGGTAGTGCCCGGTCCCGTCCCTGCGCCACAGCGGCGTGGACACGGAGCCGCAGTTGACGCACTCCCTCCCCTCCGTGGACATGTCGTCCATCAGCTCTGGACACGAGGAACAAACACACACAGGGCTTCGCGTCAAACATGGAGAACGTCTTATTATTTACGTGCACACAGCAGCAGGTTTCTAAAGCAAACATTTATTTATTTATTTAAGGGCACTGTGTTTGAGTGGATCTTTAATATTTTACGGAACTTTTTCTGGACTTTAAAAACGAACGTGTGATGGTGGGCGTCTGGTTAGGCACCAGGGTCTGATGAATAGCCATAGTAGGAATTTAACCCCCCCATTCCTCCTCCTCTCCCTCCTCCTCCATACCCTGTGATGAGGGGAGATCAAACCGCTGCGAATGAATCACCAAACTGATGGAGGAGTCTGTTTGGGGAGGGGAGGGGGGCGGGCGTGGCGCCTTATCAGGCCCGAGGATCCTGGGGTCCCCCCTCCCCTCCCCTTTCCTTCCATCCATCCATCACGGCCCTGACACGCGACGGGCTCCTGGCATTAATTGCCCAAATTCCTAATCCCTGCATCGAGAAAGCGCGAGAGAGATAAAGAGGGGTCCTTTGAACTTGTGTCTCCTCTTCTTCTTCTTCTTCTTCTTCTTGTTCCAGGAGAACAGGATTAAAGGGTTAACGGATGAAGTGCGCATGCGCCGCAGAGAATAAACCATCACGTCAGTAGCATGACTGCGTCTGTTTGATTTAACGATGATTAAATTAAAGGAATTTACACGATTCAGATAAAGGGTCAATCATTCTGTTATTTTATTTAAATAATCAAATGATTGAAGGTTTAAAATGGAAAATAAAAATACTGAAAGATGTGCTTTAATATTCTCTGAGGCCCTGAATTTATTTATTAGACACGCTGAGTCCAAACAACAAGAACAACAATAATGTCCTGGCATGATAACTTGCATATTTTGTATTTTGTATCTTTAATTTGTTCTATTTCTGTTTTTTATTGCTCCTTAAAATGTCTGTACTTTAAATTGCTTCCCGGGGACAAGTAAAGTTTTCTGAATCTCAGTCTGTCCCAAGAAAACCTGGAAACTAGAAGCCAGTGATTTATTCAAAAGTGAAAAACGATCTTAAAATGTACATAACTATTCATCAGCTGCTATAATTTTATATAAATACATTATATTTAAATTCTCCCTTGTAATAATGAAAACACTGAAAACTTCTGTCAGGCTGCCACTGCCAGTTATTTTTATCGAGCTCTGACCTTTATTGTCTTTTATATTCAAATGATTTTAATATTTCAAATACATATAAATATATTTTACATATTAAACCGTATATATAGTTATAGTAATATAGTATATAGTAGTATAGTTGTACAGTTAATCCTGTGTATCAGAAATAAGAGTGAAAACCTGTCAGCTATGATCCTGACCACGTGTTTTATTTTTACATAATCACTCATCAGCTGTCTGTCCATTAATCAGTAGCTCGTCTCCCATAAAGCTGTTTTTATTTTTATTATTATTATTATTAAGGCAGTAAAAACCGCTGGAAGGCTGCAGTCGCCGGTTATTTAATCACCATCTGACCTTTAGCTCCTTTAAGATTTAAACGACTGAAGGTTTAAAATGTCAGGAGTAATTATAATAATATTAAAAAGAGAGTAACTGAATTTAACAGATTTGTTTTTTAAACTCAATCAGTTCATGAATGCATCAACATCTTAACCTGCACTGTTTGGTTCATGTAGAGACTATTTATACATTTATTCTCTCTATATATATATATTTAAGTTACATTTTATTTCAATCTATTGTTTTGGTTTTCTAGATCTTTCTAAATAAGCTGCTAACATCCTTTAGGGCCTAGCTGAGGCCTTCAGCAGTGACTCCTATGAGCCCTGCCCTCTCCAGAAACAGGCCGTCAAGCTGATGCACACGTGAACTGATTCTAATCCCGTTAAAGTGTAAACTGGACACGAGATCATCGTCTTGACTGAACCGAGAACAGACTCAGGGACAGAAATCACATCACATCTCCTTCCCTGTGAGGCGTTAGGCGTCGAGAGGAGCTAAACGCTTCAACATCAGCTTCTTTCTTTCCATCATCTCCTTTAATAAACGGCGCCTGCTGCAGGTAAAGCGCCCCGGTCCCCTGTCCCCTGTCCCCTGTCCCCTGTCCCCTGTCTGATCCAGGTGATAACTGCTCTGATTGTTGTCTCCGTGTGTATTGAATGCTGTCATCAACGCCGGGGGGATTAAATTAACCTTCTAATTGATTGTTTTTCGCGGCCCTCTCTCCTGAAGAATGTGTATTGTTTGATTCGTGAGGGAGGGAGGGATTGTTTTAGGGGACTTTGAATCTCTGACCCCGTGACACGGGGCCCTCACTGTTCCAGGCCTCTGTGCTGAATAACCAGCGCCATATAACTCGGCTCGGCCTTTACAACGACTGATAAGAGAAATTTGAAAGGCTGAGCCACTCTGGAGTTACACACAATGATCTATAACAAAACCACTGGATGGTTTTAACGTTGGCGTTGGTTCTGTTTGGGAAAAATAAAACTCAAAGTGAAATAAAAGCTGTTATCAGTGGGTGCCTCGTTTAATTTGAAGGGTCTTTGTCGGTTTTAAATCATTAAAGAAAATGAGAGTGAACAACAAACCAAAAAATGATCCTAAGAATTTAATTTTAAGACAAAATTGTAATTTTTCCCCTCATACTATTAGGTTTTGTTTCCTGCTGTGTTTATTTCTTTTCAGAAATAATTTCAGGCCTAATTTCAACAACTTAAATTGACTTGACATGCTCGGGGGGCCCATGCTTACCCAGGCTGGACCTTCTCCCGGACAGACCTCCCTGGCGGCCCTGCAGACTGATCACTCCGCTCTCGAACGGTCCCGGCGTCCAGGACGACGTGGCCATCTCCGGGCTCATATACGCGTACGGGCTGGAGTAGGAGCCCCCAACCGAGCGCACCAGGGCGCCTCCGTACTGATCGGCCCGGGCGCCGTTCCCGAAAACCAGCGGACTCTGGTAGCTCGTCTCCCGTCCCGTGCTGGTGCTGACCGGCGGGCTGTGCGAGTAGGAGAATCCGTGCGTGGGGTGGGGGCTGCTGGATGCGAAGGACGAGCCGTCGGCGCCGGTCTGGGGCCAGCCGTGGTGCCCGCCGAGGCCGTGGGACTGATGGGGCGAGTCGCAGGTCTGCAGGTAGGGCAGGGTGGGAAGCATGCCCGGGACTCTGGTGGTGGGCACGTAGACCGGAGAGCTGGCCGTGGGGTGCATGTAATTCCCGGTGTCGTGTGCGTAAGGGGACTGGTTGGAGGACAGGGCCAGGCTTTGATACATGTTACCGATTTATTTTTCCTGCGTGGAATATGTGGAACACTGGGATGGTTTAGGCTGGTCTCAGTCCCGCAGAGGTGGAAGCCACGAATAAATATTCTCCTCAGGAACTTTCTTCTTGTGCAAATGGCTCTTTTTTTTTAAAAAAAAAATGGAGACTCCTGTCCTGCCATAGACACAAGAAAAAGAATAATTAAGAAACATGACAACTGGAAAATATCAGATAAGGTTCAAGAGCAGCTGAATTGTCAAATCATGCAAATATTTATCAATTAAAGATGATTATTTTGCTGTAATAAGAATAAAAACAACGCCGTCGCTTCTGCTAGTGACAAAACATTCCACTGCGGCTCGGTATCATCAGTCATATTTCACCTGTATCACTGTGACTGACGTGAAATGGATTAAAATGACATTAACGATCCCTGATATCTGTGCGCGCAGATAGAGGCAAACTATCAGCGACCCCAGACATCCTGCGGCTCCGCGCTGAGCTCATTAAATCATAACCAGAGCGGAAACCAAATCAAGCAGCACAACAGATAGTGAACATATAAATATATATATTTTTATCAACACTGACTCGAATCACATAAAACGTTGATAGTAGCTCTCCACTGCGATACACGGGGAACACAATTTCTTCCCAAGGGCTCTCAGTGTTATTATCTCACCAGATAAGGACGGTCGGGTGATAAAGCAGTCCGGTCCTTGAGCGGTCCCAAACCAGACTGTGTCACTCCACGCAGGCGGACGCGGACGATGGAGCTCAGTGCGAGCGTGAGCGGACGTCTCCGATTCAGTGAGTAAAAGTTGGAGGTAGATGTAACCAAAGCTGTTGGGTTGTTGTTCTTTTTTTTTGTTTTGTTACTTTTTTTTCTTTTTTTTTTTGGAAGAGGGGGGATCCCGGACTCCTTCGCGACGTCCCTCTTTCCTTCCCGTGTATCTGGAGATAGTTGCCGTCGCTGATAATTGCTGATACGGGTGTGCTCCTATTCGCTCTCCTACTGGAAGATTTGTACGGGAGACAAACACGTGACGCAGGCCGCCGCTCCGAGGTAGGCCTAGGTGGGGAGAGAGGAGGGAGGGAGGGGAGGAGGGCGGCGAGGAGGGAGGACCCCTGGGTGCTGGAGAGGGAGAGGAGAGGGTCCAAAGCTCAGAAGTGAGGGGGGGCCCAAAGCTATTAGCTTTAATAGCAGCCGTGTTCACTTTCTGTTTGAAAGGAGGAGGCCACACATGCGGGACACGTTTAAACCAACACAGGAGGCGCCTTTTATTCCTGTTTTTATGTGATTTATGAATTAAAATATTCTCATTTACGGGATTTCATTAAGTGATATAAATATAATTTATTCGGTGGATGAGTTTTCTGCTGGTAGGAAACTTTTTACAGCGATCACGTGTTGTCATTATTATTTCTTTTCTTATTTTTAGATACTGGATTATTAAATAAATCTAAAATCTGGAGCAGTTTTCTTATTGAGAAGGTTCATCTATAAATAATCTTACATAAATCATCCAGTGGTGGTAAAACGCAGCGCGAGGAAAGTTGTTTCTTTTTTCTTTTTTATGAGGAGATAAATGTGAATGAGTTCTCTTTAAAAGCTGCGACCCGATAAGAAATATACGAGCAACAATACTCTGCAGAAAAGAAAAGCAGCAGGACGGAGTTACGGTGGTTTGAATGAAGGGAAGTGGCCCTAAAATAAAATCAAATATTATAAAGCCTGATACGGCTGTAACGATGGCGCTATAAACTGTTTTCACGAGCAAAGCATTTTAATAAATCTGTGTTTTTATTGTTATTATTCTTCATTTAACAGGTGCAATAAAACACATGGAACATCCAGGACTCTATTTGCATTTGATTTTTTAATCCTCTGCTGCACACATATGACTTTCTTCAAGTTATTTTAAAAACAGATGCATAAAAGAATAAAAACTGAAACAGAAGTAGAAGAATAATTCATAGTTTAACACACATCAGTGGTGAGGGCCTCATTTATTTATTTATCTGTAGTTAATCACAGGGCCCTGAACGCATCCACGTTACCAGCTTAAAGTTATTTTCTTTCTAGATTTAAGAACATCGTGGCGTCTTCATCTCCTCCATAAATATTCTTCTACTCGCTGACCTTTTGTTTTCCTCCTGTGATTCTATAATGTCCTGGTGTTAAATCTAAAAATGGCCTCTTGTTCTGCGTACGCATACATATTAGAAAACCTCAGCAGGATGTCTAAATGTGTGACCGCGTTTTAAACAGAAAATAAATGAAATAAACAGACTATACGAGTAAATATATGAACACCAGAAGAGCTACTCACCAATTCAAACAAAACACATCGAATAAGACATAAAGGAAAACATCGTAAAGGTAGGATGGTTGTTTTTTTGAGTTCTTCCTTTTTTTCGCTCCAAAATTGCGTAAAAACGTCGTATCACCAAATTAACTCTCGCAGGTTTTATTTCTGAGGGACATCTCGGCTTTTTCTTTGCTCCATCTCTTCAGACGCGACGCTGCAGCCGTTTAAAGGACTGATGCCATTAATTAACTGACACCGTCTCTAATTAACGGTTCAGTTCGTTTCCATCGTCTGTCTCCTGTTAATGACGGAGAACTTGATGTCTCTGGTGCTGTGGGGACATTTCCATCCATTAGAAAGACAGCGTTTCATTATCCAGGAATCATTGTGACATAAAGCTGGTCTAACATTAAATGAACAACAATAATAAATAATATCTATTTCTCTTTTAGTTTTCTCATATTTTATTTCATCTTTCCCGATTCAATCGAAGAGAGAAACATTTTTTTAAAAAAGTTTTAATTCCACGTTCAACATTTATTATTATTATTATTATTATTATTTTAATTATTGTAATAAATGGTCAAGTAACAGGACTAATGGAGGCTGAAGGGGTAAACCTGATGTCCTCCTCCTGTCTCAGATTGAATCCCAGACACTGATGAGATCATTTAGATAGATCCACACACACACACACACACACACACACACACACACACACACACACACACACACACACACACACACACACACACATATAATTAATAATATATATGCACGAGATAAGATAATCCTTTATTTATCCTATAGTGAGGACATTAGCATACCCACATATGTACACACAAACACACACACACACACACACATATATATATATATATATATATATATATATATATATATATATATATATATACATGCACAGGAATATGCATATACATGTTACAGTAAATAATATTATTGAGCATATAGAATGTATAATACAATAATATACAGTATGATATATAGTGAGGATGTACAAGGTAGATGTCAAGAGCAGACAATGGAAACTAGGAAGATATATAATGATGTAAAAAGATAGATAGATAGATAGATAGATAGATAGATAGATAGATAGATAGATAGATAGATAGATAGATAGATAGATAGATAGATAGATAGATAGATAGATAGGTAGATAGATAGGGCTTGGTAGCATCACTGTTTTCACCTTCCCGGTAAACGGCTGCACACCTGCTGGGAAACATGTGGCGTTTGCTAATATTTGACATTGGTGCTCAGGGGTCTCTCCGAGGTTTGCACAAGTCTGGGAATTATACAAGTGACTAAACCTGCGTCACTTAATAAAGCCGACATTTCATTAGTGTTTTCTTTTGTGATTACTGGTTTTACAGTCTCCAGGTTCATTTAAAACAACTGGACTGTTCTGTTCTCTGCTGTTCTACGTCGTTAATGCTGCAAAACTCTCTTTTCTGTCTCCATCCCGACCGGCCTTCGGCACATGGGTCACTCTGTATGAGCTTAAGGTTCTGCTCAAGGTTTGTTCCTGTTAAAAATGAGTTTTCTTGCCATCGTTGCCTCCATGCTCAATCTGGGGATTTCAGAGCAGATGTTGTAAAGCATCTTGAGACGATTGATGCTGTATAAATAAAACTGAAAACATTTTTAGATCAAACTAAAAGGCTGATTCAAAATCCTGCATGGAAGTAAAAGGTTGGAAATGTAGACACATGCTTAGCTGCACTCTGGCTGAGAGGTAGATGAATGCCACTGTATGCTAATTCAGGAGCTGGAGTCAGACGACAGTTAGCTTGTTAGCTTAGCTCATTAGCTCAGCTCGGTGTAAAGACTGGACCCATGTAGACCAGCTCTGTTCAGTGTTCCCCAAGACTTCACACCAGCAAACATATAAGACTCACTAATGAATATGTTGAGTTAGAGTCTGTGCTGAAGGCCTGACATCCTTCAGCAGTGATCCAAGCCTCTTTCTCTGGGGATCTCTTTTATTCTGAGCAGCGCTTTATCCGTTCGTGCAGTAGTTTAACCCGGTCAGCTCAGTGCGAATCAAACTATGTTCAACCAAAACCAGTACGTATGACTCATGCCCAGCTGTAGATTTATCTCCGTGTTTTTTGCCTTTTGTTCACACAGAAAGAAAAAAATCAAATAAAACAAATGAAGGTCTGACACTGAAGTTTTCAGAAAGCTCCCAGGTGGCAGCTGTGTTTGCAGCGTGGCCGCAGAGAGCCGAGTTCTTGGCTCGAGACATCGGAGAGTTCAGCGTTATCTCCTCTCGTCTGACGCCGCCGTGCGCGCCATAATCGACTCTGTTTACACGAGGCCTAGTTTGCGCAATTTCCAAACTAACCCTGGTGAGAACAGGCTTACTAACAAGGATGTGGGATTTTTTTCATGTATTTATTTTCCGTATTTCTGCAGAAATGTACAGTTGCTCTTCCGCTAAATCCAGGACAGAGGCCCGTGCAATGTAAGACGCCACTGACGCCACAAGAAAAGTCCTGTTCTGAAGCAGTGCACTAGGCTATGCTGGTAGTGACTCAGATCACTTATCTTTGAGTAGACGTCAGTATTTTAAACATTGCTCGGTTGATATGACATCGTTAAGCGTTAAGATGTGATTTGTCGTATTTGTTCTAAAAATACTTTGTTGTTTCGGCAGCTAGCTGACAAAACACAAGTAAATGACAGGAGTGCTCCCCCTAGTGGCTGTACTAGTTAGGACGGGATCAAAACAGGAGGAGGAGGAGGTCGGGGTGGATGAATGGGTCAACAAAACATTGAGTTTTGCTCTCCTCATAGTTTTGACATACATTACGGTTAGCACTGATGCCTCACAGCCAGAAGGTTCTAGGTTCTAACCCCTCGGTCGACTGGTTCCTTTCTGTGTGTAGTCTGCATTCACTTTATCACAAAGCCACAACAGTTACTGTTCTTTTTAATACTACTTTAAGTAACTACGTGCAGGATAAATCCACATTTCCACAGAAAGTTGTTTTAACAGAGGAAAGTGATCCAACTATTCCTTCCCTACGCTGGCTGCCAGCTGGTTAGTGAGTCACAGGCTCAGGCCTCAGATCTCCCCTCATCAGCCCGGACCCAGGGAGGTCAGGGGCTCGTTGGAGTCCAAAGACCACAAAGCACGAGGAGGGGGCTTTCCTGTAATCGTATTATCGTTTCAGAAATGTTAAGATATGTTTTCACTTTGTAAAGCGCATATTTATTGTTTATTATAAGAGGAAGAAGACGGTCTGAACATATAAGTGACCTATTTGCAAAATGGAGACTGTGGTCTTGTCTGGTCTGTGTTTTTATTATTATTTTTATAAAATATGTATCATATGAGCATATAGTTTAGGTTTGTCCGTCTTATTTTATGACCAAACATCAGTAAAGCAGTGGTATCGTTGTATTAGAGACTTTAAAGGATGATTATTATTTACTGTAATTAAACTGGTGTCATATGTAAAATAAATCTGCAGCAAATTTAAAGTTGTAGATGTTTCTATGATACTTTAAAATCTACTTTTACTTCTTTATTGCATTATTTGTTTTATTCTTATGATGTTTTATGCTTTGCTGCTTTTTTGTAATGTCTTTTATTTATTTTATTTTATTATTATTTTTTTGCATTGTAATATTTTTTATTCCCCCCATAATTTATATTCAATTAGGTTCACAGTACCAGAAAATTAAATAAAAGCACGATGCAATTTTTCTAAGAATGGATCTTTTAAGTCACAGAAATGCTTTTGCATAAATAAATAAAATAAATTTAAATAATTTCCATCTGCATAATTAATGGATGTAGCTTCAGTTCAAGCCTGGAGGTGCAGGAATTATTATTAATTTGCCGTTTTTATAATATTTTTGTGGTTGTTATGGAGACATTTAGCAGTTTTAAGCAAGAATAATCAAACTTAAATGAAATAATTCAAACCTCAAATAATCAAATGACTCTTTATCATATTAAAATTCGTCCGTTTAGCGTATTTTAAACTCTGCGTGCACCGTACGGCGTCAGATCAATCTTTCACCCTTAAATCCAGAGAGATGGTTTAGCACACGGAGTAATTTGCGTCTCTCAGTACGTTCAGATAGCAGCCATATGAATGAGGTGATGGGTGAGGGCCCAGCTCCACCGCCGCGTCATGCTGCTCGCCCCCGGTCAGTCTGTGGTTATGTCAATAAAAAGTTGGGATTGGTAAATGCGCCTCGTTCCCACTGCTGGCCGCGTATCTGCTGTTTATGTCAGTTTTTGGTCATGTTTCTCCACGGCCGGCTGATAGGCCTATCCACCAGGGAGGCAGCGTGTGTTCATAGAGATGCCTTTTAACTTTGATCACCCTCTAATGCGACGCCGCTGTCCTTTACGGCTGCATTCTCAGGACTGGAATGGAATTTCTAGCCTCTATCTTCATTTTACATACACACACGGCTGCAAGATAAGTGAAGAATTTTCCTGAGGTATTTATTGTGGATGAGGGCGCGGGCTGGAAGGACGTGTGTTTGTGTGCTGTCTTGTTTCAGAGCTTTTTTTTTCTTCTCATTTTTCTTTTAGTGGTGCAAATTGATGCTCTGATCCCTCCAGATAAGATCCCCCCCAGTCTTCATTCATCACAGCAGAGAGTGTTATCAACTCCAACCAGCCTTAAAACCATAATGAGCGTTTAACAGAAACATGGTGAAGCAGCACTGATAGGACCAGTGTAGAAGAAGATGCACGGGCTGAAGCTCAGATTGGACCTGTCACCGCAGCTGATTCGATCGCGCTGCAGACGACTGTGATCCTGTTCGCAGGGAGTGGGTTTGAAATCTGGTTTGTCTCCTGCAGATGATGTGAACGGTGCGTGGAGGCCGTCTGGTCTGGAGAGGCTGCGGATTGTGAAAGCGTGGATACAGTCGGTCTGGTGTCAGTCCACATGTGGAGGTGGTCTGGGACACATGTGACCTCCTTTCTTTGGTAGTGTGAACACACAGTGAGTCCTGGTCACATTAAAGACCAGCTACTCAACAGGTACGTTAGTAATGAGAGCCTTTTAAAAGATTCTGGTCTTGGAGCTGAGAACCAAACTAAAGACTTGTGGAGCCGTGTGGAGATAAGTCCTCAATCATCACCTGAGGTTCTTCTGTCACGGCTTCAAACAGCAGAACGCTGAAATTATGGTGCGTATGGAATCTTCCAGGCTGTGAATGAGACTTTACAGCTTGTTCCGAAATTAGTATCGTGTCCCAAAGTCATGATGCAAGCTCAACAAACAGCTGTTTATGGTTCTGGTCCAGCAGTAGGTTGAGGTCCATTAGAGATAATTTTATATGCATCTCCCAAACAATATCAGTAGGAAATCAAAGCTGGACACTTGTGGTCTGATTGCTCCGGTCTGACCACAGGAACCACAGCTTTGTCTCTATGATACTATGTACATACATAGTGTGTCTGTGAATGTCAGTCAAGACTCAGGAAGACTGATGATCTTCAACTTCTAACTCTAAAACCTCTTGAGTCACGTTGTCCTCGGTTTAATGTTTTAAAAGTGTTCATACTCTCTTCAGGTCTTTTGAATATTTCCTGTGACCCTGTTTGGTTTTCCTTGAGTTTCCTGTTTTTATTTTGTAAAGTTTCTTCCTTGATGTTTCTTGTTGATTGGTTTCTCCTCATGTGCTCCGCCCTCATTAGCTTCACCTGTGTCTCATTTCACAAGATCTAGTCCCTCTTTCAAAAATAAAAAGAGTCACCACTTGGATTTAACTAATCAAACAGGTAGGAGCCTCCTATTGGATAATTACTGCATGGGTGATTATCTTTCAGCTGGAAACTGGTTATTTAAGCCCAACTGATGCAATGAGTAGCTTCTCATTTCTTCAACAACCATGTCTAAAGACACATCCTGTGGTCGTCTGTTTGAGAAGGGTCAAATCATTGGCATCAAGCAGAGAAAACATCTAAGGAGATTGAAGAAACTACTAAAACTGGGTTAAGAACTGTCCAAGGCATTATTAGAAACTGGAAGGAGAGTGGAGAAGCATCGTCTTCCAGGAAGAAATGTGGTTGAAGAACAAGAAAACCAACAGTAGAACTCAGGGCTATGTTTAATAGTGAAAGTAAGAACATTTCCACACGTACAATGTGAAGGGAACTCAAGGGATTGGGACTGAACAGCTGTGTAGCCTTAAGAAAACCACTAATCAGTGAGGCTAACTGGAAATAAAGGCTTCAGTTTGCTAGGGAGCATAAAGATTGGACTCTGGAGCAATGGAAGAAGGTCATGTGGTCTGATGAGTCCAGATTTCCCCTGTTCCAGAGTGATGGGGGCATCAGGGGAAGAAGAGAGGCAGATGAAGTGATGCAGCCATCATGCCTAGTGTCTACTGTACAAGCCTGTGCTATGGGGCAGTGCTATGATCTGGGTCTAGGTTCATTAGCTGACTACCTGAATATACTGATAGTGGGTGACCATCAGGGTCTGATAGATCACAATCAGTAGGTGATATAATAAGCTGATGATGACTGCTAGAACTTTTCCAGAACCTTTGATGTGACTGCTATGGTGCATGGTGGTCTGCAGCCTCCACTCTTTGAATCTCTTTATGTTCTGGTCCAAGCTTTGTCCCCAAAAACGTGAATTCCTCCTCTTCTTCTTCTTCTGTAGCAACTCGGCCTCAGTAGTCACCCTCCACCCGCCCCGCACCAGAAACACGTCAGTGAACACAGGGACCAGATAGAGGGGGGGAAGAAAGGATTTAAAAAAGACTGGAAGGCGCTGGTGCTCTGCTCGTTGGGGAATGTGAAGTAGGAGTCAGCCTAATCTCCAGCGCCCACCAGAGACTGGCTCCTGTCTGCCTGTCTGCCATTCCCCTATCTGTGTTTCATTTCAGCCTGTCAAGCCCTATCTGGCCAACCCCTAACCCTGCTACTGCTGGGTTCAGGCTCAGGGACAGCAGGCCAGGACAGAATTAACGCTATTTCATGAGAATCTGTTGATAATTCAGGCCTGGTTCTGTGGATGCACCACACAGAAACACCCACGATGCATCATTCTGTGCAGCAAAACTCAGAATCCAAGTCAGACTGCAACTGAACACAGCATTTTTTAAGTGCAGGGTCAACTGTCAGATGGGTTTGCAAAGTTTTACATCAAAACTGATCACGTCCTGTATTATCTGAAGAAAGACGTGACCTTTAGTGAGCTGCTGGCTTCATGGGCACACAACCAAACGGATCAGTGTGGTGCATTGAAGCTAATGAAGATCCCTGACTGAGTGAGTGTGCAGGAGCAGTAACAGACTCATTTCTCATTTTTACCCCAAATTAAAGAGCTCAGGGTGGAATGAACTTCAGCTCTGCAGACCCACCATCCACCTCAACATCCTCTTCTTGACGTTATTCATATAATAAATGGAACTTGACTGTGTTTTGCCGCAACCAGCCACAACATTATGACCACTAAAGTAGAAGAAGAAGAAGAAGTAAATAACATTGACCATCTTGGGACAGTTTAACGTTCTGCTACGAAACTTCTGGACCTGGCTTCATTCATTCATTGGTGTGGATGTTACTTAGACATGTAGCACCCACCTAGACCAGACCAGGCACCCCCACCCCATAGCAATGACACTCCTTGATGGCAGCAGCCATCCCCAGCAGGATGCAGCCACAAAAACACTTTAGGAACAAGTAAAATAAAACATGAAGAACATCTCAAGGTGTTGACCTGGCCTCCACATTCACTAGATCCCAAACTGATCAAGTATCTGTGGGATGATCCACAAAGGCCCCTCCCCTCAAAGACCCCCCCATTAACAACATTGTGTTATCAGACACCAGGACACCCTCAGAAGGCCCATGTCCATTCTCTGATGAGTCACCACAAGGGAGACCTACAAAATAGGTCATAATGTTATGGCTGATTTGTCTAAACTGGACTGAGTAGTCTCTGCAGATAAAGGTAGCTGATATTACCCTATTGCTTTCAAAATAGTCATAAACAACACACGCTCATATGCACCACACCTTTGTTAAAGCATGGTTCACAGACAGTATGTACTCTCTCCTTCCTTTTCTCTTTAACAAATGTTTTATGTATTTTTTTAAATTTTATTTCATGTTTTTCTTATCTCTTAGTCTAACATTTATTGCCCCGTACACCAGATCCTGTCTAGGCATAAGTGGCTCTGATTGTGACACTCGGCTCTCTGACTCCTCCGAGCTCTGTTGTACCTTGAGATGTTGAATAAATCACTGTTACTTATCATTACTCCACTAAATCTCTCGCAGATTGATCCTTTTTTTCCCCCTGTCCAAACAATGATGAAGAGTGAAATAGGGTGTGAAACATCTTCCCCCACAGTCCCATAAAGGCCCAATTTGCACAGCTCATTTGCTCGTGGCTCAATCGCTCAGCGCCGAGCCTCGTGGCCAGCTGTCACCGGGGGCCGCTGGCAAACAGAGGCGGAGAACCCGCGGGGTGGTACCTCGGGGGCCCGTGCACGCGCACATGTTTGCGCTCGGGACGCTAATGCTGCCGCGAGCATTGATTGGCGCAGGCTGTCTTTGCGCCGTCAAAGGTCAAACGGCACAAACACGGGCCGCAGAAGATGAGCTTCAGACTCAGGGAGTGGTGATAATGTGTGTTTTTGTGCGTGCTGGAGGACGGGATTATTGATTTATGGCTATGTACTAAGTGACCATGTGATTACTGTCATTCGTTGACTCATCAATGAAGTGAATGGGACTTGTTTTGAATAGATTTGTTGTTCTTATGGCGAGGGAACGACTAAAAGCTAAACACACGACTCTTATGAATGAAAAGTTGGATCCGTTAGTAGTAAAGATGCAGCTTAAAGCCATTTCTGTTGACTTTAAGTCAAAAAGTGAGCGACGAAGCAGTGATATAAAAAGCTTTTTGCATTTATTGCACGACAGACAAGGCGTCTGCAGGACGGCCCCAGGCGGCATAGCCAAGAGAGTGGGTGAGCTTTATTTTAATAACGTCATGATGATATAAAGTCTAATGGGCAGAGCAGGTGATTCCAGTGTGATGGGAGTGATCCTGCATCGGTTGGTGAATACCCAGACACACGGAAAAACAGCCTCACGTGACAAAGGCAGTTGAACGCACCACTGTTGTGCCTCTGATTGTCTTTTTTGGTCTGGATGTTACTTGCAATTAAAGTTCTTAGGAGTTAAGGATGAGTTCAGATTCAGTTTATGATCCTCAATCATTCAGAAATAAATAGGCATTCCCTCGGAGATGACAGATTTCCAGATTTTTGTAATGCAGTTTGAATAATAGCAGCAGAAACTGTGAGTGTTGGTGAATTTTGACCAAAAAGATATGATAAGACTTTATCGATGAACGTGAGGAAATTTATTTAAGACAAAAATACTAAACAGAATAAAGTAAGAGAAGAAAAAACGTATATGAAAGGAACATAAAATATTCTCAGACTGTATCAAGTAACTATAGTTTGGTGAATAATGAGAGCGCAGCGTAAAAAAAAGGAATAAATCTCATCTTTCACAAACGTAATAAACAGTTTTAGTTTTAGGGCTTCCTCAGGATAATCATCCAGGGTGTGAACTGATAGCGGAGACCGTTCACCTGTAGGAAACAGTTGTAGCCGTGTTGGATGGACTTCACATCAGGGTCCACCGGTCACATTCCAGCTCCATCAGGCTGTCAGCAGGACTTTTGACCGGGACAAATGGAAACATCCACACACAGCTTTAAAGATCTGAATAATGACCCTAAAAATATAACGGCACTAAAACGTAATGGCCGCACGTCTCATAAAAACCCCAGTGTTTATTTTTGAATCACGCAGGGGATGATGTCATCTCTCAGAAACCTCAGATAATTTCGTTTTTAATTAATTTCTCAGTGCCTGAATTTTGCACTGAAGCTGAACTGATTGAAATTACAGGATTCTCTTGTTTCTGCCACAGACTGTATAAAAAGTGGACGCCATGACAGATCCTCAAAAGTGAAGCCAAAGCATGTGGAGCTCCCCCTGGTGGCTGGCTGCAGTAGATGTCATAAGCTCCGCCCCTTTCCATGTTAGTGGACGGGACTTGGATCAAACTTAAAGATTTTACTTTTTTTTCAAATAAGGTTTCTGCCATTTTAGGTAAATAATATAATGTTAAAATAAAAATAAATAGAATAAAAACGGGATGTGACATCATCATGATTGACAGTTGCCATGACAACAGCGCTACGGAGCAGTCCCGCTGTCTGATAATGAGTAGTCGTGTTCTAATCGACCTCTAAGTTAAACTTTTGTTGGTTTTTTGTGTTTGTTTTTGTGGGATTGTAAGTGAACTCCTCATAACCTGCAGAGGTAGAGCAGATAGAAGTTTAATCAAACACAATCAAATAATTATTTTTTGTGTGTTTTTTTTTTTTACCCAGAATTCATTTCTGGTTTTAAAAGCAAACTTGAAATACCAAGTAAATGCACGGATCCGGTACATGGATGTATCTGGAGGTCTTCTTGAGGCCACTTGATTGACATTCACTGAGCGTTTAATACTTGAAGATCCTCTGAAGCTAACTCTGTCTGCGGTTTGTTATTCTGCAGCTTTCAAACCAAAAGAAAAGAGGCTACGAGAGTTTCATAGCACTGAGATGACACAAATGGCATCTTCTAAACCTTGTTGGTAAAATCCTAAATACTGTATCTTTGTTGGTTGGTTGGGGGGGTGGGAGGTTACACGTTGAAAAGCAGACCCCCGCCTTGGCCTGACAAACAGAGAGGAGGCCAGGCCTCATGTCCTGGCTGCCGGTATCTTATCTTGAGCAAATGCTGCTCCACACATGCGTCCGTCTCTTTACCTGCTGCAGAGTTGTTGGAATGCCCAGGTAAGGACTTCACCTGGCTCACCTCTCTGTGCACCCCCTGCTCTACAAGTCCAGATTCCTCTCTCCTGTTAACTGTGTTGCCTTGTCCCACATAGACTCATAGACTCTAGAGCTCTGCATCACTGGACGCTGTGACCTACGCTGGTGTGAGACATTCTCATCAGTCTGGCTCGCTCTGTAGAAACGCCACCCAAACAGTAGTCACTGCTGTGTCTTATTTGGGTTCATTTCTGTTTCTACTTCCTGCTCCACTTTTGGCAGAACATGAGTCATACAAATGTTGGTATCTCTGAACCTCCTCAGTGAATCTTTCCTCTGTGGAAAAATGAATGTTTCTTCACAGAAAATGAAAGTTACGCTACTGGCAGCTAGTCTTGGCTAAACATCTCCAAACGTATAAAAACATATATTTAGATTATAAATACTTTATTTATGCCGAGGGAAATTCAGTGTCCTGTAGCTTCATAGCGTAGGAACTAAGTTTTAAGTTTTCTAACAATATAAACACAGTCTAGCTGGTTCCTCACAGGGAGCCATTGTAGAGTCTTATGTCCTGAGGGACTACACGTCCTCCTCAACCTGTCCATGGAGCAGGACAGAGACAGCAGCCTGTCACTGAACCAGCTTCTCTGTCTGACTATGGTGTCCTGTAGAGGGTGGTGGACATTATTTATGATGGACCAGAGTTTGTTTAAGGGACTCCATCCCTGTCCCAGTCCTCCTTCTGGATCCAGCCGTGACGTGTCCTTCTTCTTCTTAGTGCTGCCTCCCCAGGACACCACAACGTAGAAGAGGACACTGGCAATGGTAGTCTGGTAGAACATGTCCAGCAGCTTCCTGCAGATGTTAATGTTAGTCCAGTGTTTGGGTCTACACTGACTCATTTTTGGTTTTAAATGCACCATAGAACCACTGTGTTGACCAGTCCAGTTTGTGATCCAGATGTAGATCCAAGTACTTCTGGGTCTCCCCCCATTGCTTCCTAACTGCTATCTTAGCTTCCCTGTCTCACAAAAAGCCACATCAGCCTAATATGTCCTGTATCTAACCTGCCACTGAGCCAGTACAGTGTCAGGCTTCATAACTTTCATTGCTAATATTTAATATTGTAGAGAATTTACTTGACTCTCTAACATCCTCCTAGCTCCCTCCTCACCTGCCTTCTATTAAAACATGCTTCTGCAAGTTTCCACGTTTCTTCAGACTCTGAAGAAAGAATCATCTGCACGCTGCGTTTAGTTCACATGCAATTTCAAGTCCCTTCGCTTCTGCAAAAGGCGACATAGCAGGCTTCACCCACACATGCTCTCACAGAGGCAAACACACTGAGCTGATAGGGAAGTGGGAAATGCTCCCAATAGCCCGACCGACCTTGAGATAGAGCGAGCACGCTCAGCGACACGCAGGTAAACATGCACAGAAAACAGCACAGAACCGTTTGGTTTCTGTTAAAACAAAGCACGGGCTACGCTCTAGTAAACGTCTGAGATGAAGAACGTCACGGTTAAGGTTCACGTTTGTAATAACACGTGTTTAAATAATAAATGAGATGCAAACTGTACATGGCGTGTGGAGCAGGGTGAACAGTGTTAACAGACGTGTGGAGAGTTTCTGGCCCGTTTACTTTAGTAGAGGCCACGCTCTAATCATTAGCTGCAGTTATGCAAGAGTTACCTGGGTTATTACGCTGACCGTTGGCTTCTCTTATCGCCACTGCACACAAAACACAAATATAGACACAGACGACGCATTGCTGGGGCGGCTTTACAATTTACAGCGTTGTAATGTGAACAATATGGTTGAGACACTGTTGCTTTTTGGTAGTTTTAGTTTGGTTTTTAAAACTGTTGGATCGTGTCCTTCATGTGATTTATTACAGCGGAGCCTTTAATGATCTTAATCCAAGTCTCTAAATACCCCAAACCTCACTACACCTGTCTGATGAAGACACATGGTGGATTTTTAAACCAGGAATTTATTTTTGTTTTGTTGCAGAGCTATTCAATTAACAGGGAAATGGTGCCAGCCCAATAAACTGAGGTAAACTAAACTAAGAGGCCAGAGAATAAAAGTAATCACGGTAACAAATAAAGACATAACACTGAAGGAGTCAATGCAGAACAACATACTGCACATAGATGCACACATGGACTCACCTTTGTCTGTTTTGAACATAAATCAGACGCCTTAACAATCAGTCTAGATCAACTACTCGTAATGATGGAAGATGTAAGACCCTCTGGACAGGTCTCCAGTCTATCTCAACACAGAGAGACACCTACGGCCAATGTAGAATCACCAATGAACCTAACCAGCATGTCTTTGGACGGTGGGAGGAAGCTGGAGAACCTGGAGAGAACCCATGCAGACACAGGGAGAACATGCAGACTCCACACAGAAAGGAACCAGCCAGCCCATGGATTTGGACCGGTGACCTTCTTGCTGTGAGGCATCGGTGCATCAGACATTTCCTCAGGGGCTTGGACCTGGACCTGGACCTGGACCTGGACCTGGAGGCTGCCAATTGAATAGTGTCAAACTTGTGCTGCACTACAGCGTCCTTCATTACGAGCTAAATTATTCCAGCGCTTAGAATTAAAGAAGTTTTAAGGAGGTACAAAACTGTGTCTGACTTCCAACTTTCTTCATAAGAAGCAGAAGGAAATTTCTCATACGTGTCTTATGTCTTAAGTCAGTGTCAATTTTAACTTTTGAGTTTGATGAGAAGATGTTTAGTGTAGGAGAAGGTCCCAAACCATGGGCTGATGGGAGTCTGCATGTTCTCCCTGTGTCTGCGTGGGTTCTGTCCAGGTTCTCCAGCTTCCTCCCACCGTCCAAAGACATGCTGCTTAGGTTCATTGGTGATTCTAAATGTGTACGCTTTAGTCAGATATGTGTGTCTATGACGGATGTATGCTTATCCTGCTGTTCTCTTCTCTTTCTCTGTCTGGCCTTAGGCAGATGGGTTCCTCCATATGAGCTGGGTTCTGCTCAAGGTTTTTTCTTGCCACCGTCACCGTCAAGCTTGCTCTGGGGGTTTCAGGCCAGGTTTTTGTAAAGCGTCTTGAGACGATTTGTGTTGTTATTGGCGCTACATAAATAAAACTGAATTGAATTGAATTGAATTAAACTGGTTGTAGGAAAGAAGGACACCTTAATTAAGAGATTTTAAGTGAGAAAGACGGTTTTCTCGTCTTCCTCAGTTAAAGAATACAATTTGCAACAACTTTCTGATTTTGCATTTGGATATTTTCTGCACGATACTGTTATTTCCAGTGAAACTCTCAGTCAGCCTGGGGCTTTGGAGGCACCTGGAGGTTTGAGGCCTTGGTTCACATTTGCCTCATTGATAATCCAGGTCTCACCTCAAGCATAAAGGCTATTGTTTTTGTTTTGTCCAACTCATTGTAAGATTTTAAGTGTGACAAACAGGATTTCTTGCATTCTTAACTAAAGAACACAAGTTACAAGATGCATGGTTTAGTATTTCTAGTGAACTTTAGCTGCACCTGGAGGTTTGAGGCCTTGTCTCACATTTGCTTCATTGATAATCCAGGTCTGCAGACGAGAGGTGCAGGTGTGTAGATGTTCAATCCTTTCATAACACTTGGATCTTACCCATAACTGCCACAATGCTCTCTCACAGTTTCAAATTGAGTCGTCTGTGAGGAAGGAACACTGCTGCATGTACAAATCACACAATGTTATAAACGCCAGATCAAAAAAACAAAGACTTTACTTTTGCTTTCACCTTCTAAAAGCCCGTCTCTTCCTCTTGCCCCGTGGTCTGTGCTGGAGGTGCTGTGCAGAGCGTCGTCAGGAGGGGGCAGTGTGGACATTCTCATCGGTGGCCCTGACAGGTCCCTGCACTGCGTCTGCATGCTGAGAGACTGCAGTCAAGTCACAGTAGCTTCACCGGACCCGGTGTTCTGTTTCAGCACTGCTGCATATTTACTCTTGCAATATGCCAACACTCTGCTTAGACAATACCTGCTGTAGTGTAGCCGCCTCTCGCTCCCCCCCCCCCCCAACAGAGCGAGCCGCTGTGTGTGTGTGTGGGGGGTCATTAAAAAAGACATTCACAATATATATATGTATATATCTATATATATATATATAGAGAGAGAGAGGGAGCTTCTGCAAATAACCAGTTGGCATGTCATTGCTCAGTTCTTCTGCTCGCCCTCCAGAGGGTTTGTTAGGCTCCAATGTGGAAATCAGTTCACATAAAAATGTAAAAAACATATTGTTTGTGAAGGTTCTCAGTCATCCAGGTCAGAGTGTATCCAAGAAACAAGCTGAAACAAGGACGACTAGACTCGTAGAGTTACTTGAAGACGTTCCCTCTTTAGTTTTAAGGCTCGAGGGGAGCTGGGGTTTAAATAGTTTGTGTGTTGTTAAATCTGACGACTTCCTATTTCCAATTTTATGCGGGTTTCCACAGTCACAGCTGTGGGATGGGCTCACCTGCGTCTATCTTTATATGGAAGGAAGAAGAGATTAGAGAGATAAGCTTATGCTTAGAGATTACACCTGTGTATCTTCTGTTTATATATTCTTTTGGCCCTGTCATAGACTCAGATCTGTCCCCCCCTCTCGCCTAATGACAGCTAAGATAGGCTCCAGAACCTCCGCGACCCTTAACAGGAACAAGCAGTTACAGAAGAAGATGAATGAATGAATATATTGTTTTGTGTATAAGTAGTGTGGTAGCAGAAGAAACAGAATGCTGCATCTGGACCAGGACTGCTCACCGCTGTCATAGACGGTCCAAGGAATTGTGAATTCTAGCACAGCAAACTCTAAAAGATAACGAGCTGAATGTGAAGAGAAACTGGGTCATGCAGCAAAGACAAGGAGAACCAAGAACACAGGTGGTTCTACAAGAGAACGGTTAAAGAAGAACATACAAATAAGTTTTCATCAGTAATTTAACATTAAGCTAGCTAACGTCAGTAGCTACTTTACATACCGTGCTTTTTCACGTTGGAAGACGAGTTCTTGTAGGCCGTGATATAATTTAAACTGAAACAAATCAGTTTTTGTGGCAAAAATCTCAAACATGGGTTTGAGATAAGGTCGCGGTGCTCGGTGTGGAGTTTCTTCCTGCATTGTATGGATTGTATGACATGACGAAGAGAATCAGCGAATCAGCAGAAACAGTTTATTTTCTCAGAATTTGGAAATAAATAAATAAATAATCAGCTGACTTAAGCTCAAAAGTAGCAAGTAACAAGCGCAACAGAAATGTAGTGGAGTAAAAGTAAAAGTATCCCCCAAAAATAATACTCAAGTACATTTACTTTGTTACTGTCCACCACTGTCCTTAACACACTGTGGATGTGACACGACTAGAACACTGAATCTTGACTTGTCTTTTGTCTCCTCAGTGACATGCATGGTGCAGCATAACCCTGAGAAATCCCTCCCGTCCAAAAAAAGAAGTCAAAGCCCGTGATCCGCAGTTACCCGGACCGGAGCCTTGCACCGTTAAACCGACGCTGCGCGTTTTAGCTCTGTAACGTTTTTATAATGCATAAAGCCCTCTCCTCATTGGGCACGGACGCGGAGGCTGCCGACTGCCAATATCTCATTAAATGTGACCTCTGTGGGACAATGACAGATGATCAGTTATGCCTGAACGACGACCTGACTATTTGTTATGCCTGAGGAGGTCACGGGTGTCAGCATCTTCTCACAGTCTGCAGATCTCTCTTTTGTTTTTACATTTTATTTTATTTTATTTGTCGTTTTCTCCGTCCAGGAAAAAAAAAAGAAAAAAAAAAAGCTGGTCGGTCATCGGGGACTTGGGTAATGGCTCCCAGTGTGAGAGAGAACAGGACACATGCTGACCATAATCATATTAGGCAGCACTTCACTAAATAAAGCAAAAGGCCCTTCTCATCAAATCCGCACGGCCACTAAGTGGGCCTCCGAGGCACTGCTGCACCCCGCTCAGGTGTGTGTAGGTGTGTGTGTGTGCATGTTCCTGCATGTGTGATTGAATGAAGGACAGAGTGTGTGTGGAAGAAGGGATGCCAGCGAGAGAGAGAGAGAGAGAGAGAGAGAGAGAGAGAGAGAGAGAACCGGTTTCTTGCCAGGCCATGAAAACTTCCCGCACAAAGCCAGATTCTGTGTAATCATATCCGTGTGTTTTACATCCACACACTCAGAGGACTGTGAGCAGTTTGTGTACGGGCGCGGTATAGAGTGCATACATAGACAAACTCACTGTCTATTAATAAATGCTTCATCGGATTTTGAGCAGCGTGTCCTTGCAGCCCTGGGCCCGTTCGGGTTTGCTGTCCAAAGCTGTTTTTTGACTACGGGGAGTTTCTGCATGAGGGAAATTTGAGCTTGTTATAAAGAGAGAGAGCGAGAGAGAGGGAGAGAGAGAGCGGCAGGGACAGGAGGTCTGCATGCACGCCGTCCCAGGGATCCCCATGCTGTTTATTAGAATGTGGCTCTAGGGGTCCCGCCTGGGTAGCTACTACTCCTGGACACCACCGGGGGTCCGCATATCATCAACGACAGGAGAGCAGAGCAGGAGGCCGCTCACGACAACACATCAAGTCTCCACTGACGAATCCAAGTGAAACCAATGAACAAATCCAACTAAAAGGAAGTTAGTTTAACATGTATGTGAAGGTTCTCAGTCATCCAGGTCACGGTACATCGACAGGTAAGCGTCCGGCCGTCAGTGATGGGGGTTATGTGGTAATGTAAGGCATTCTGAAAAAAAAAATGGGGTAATATTTTACTCAGTACAAAGGTCAGTAATGTGTGTTAAAATGCATTTTAACCTGAAATTAAGTGGTGTTTTGTTTTTATACTACTGCCGATAACACTGCAAGATCAGCAGAGGAGAAAATATTTCTTCCTGCACGGCCAAAGCAGGCTCGACGTCAGACAGTGCATTTTCGAGATGGACACACTCTCATTGTTTGTTAGAGACGAAGACATGAGGAGCACAGCAGTTAAGTGCACTTTATGTATGAAACCAAAAGATCTATCTACGTCGCGAAATAGCACGGGTAATCCAGCGAAGCATTTCAAGCGTTGCCACGCTAACACTAAGTTAGTGAAAAGAAAACAAACTGAGGACGAAAGCGGAGACAAAGCAGTTAAAGGTCTTTTTTTAACTTAGGCCTCGTCCATACGTACCAAAACCATCTTTCCTCCTCCGTTTTCCCTGGCATCGTTTCAAGAATATCTGCGTCCACACGGATCCGTCTCAACACGACTCAAAACGCTACTTCATACTCCAGGCCTATAGGTGGCGCTGTTTCAGAGAGGAAGAGGTGGAGCATGCGCATAAAGCTTGAGCGCTGTTTACAAATCAGCTTTAGAAGAAACCAAACTCAAGGAGAAATGATATTTAGCCCTAGTAACCATAATAGGCTCAATATCTTCTCCAGCAGGAACACGAGCATGTAGTCCACCATTGTTGGTGATGTTGTTAGGAGACAAATATTTTAGTCTCGTTTTTATTCGTTGACGAAAATGTCAATAACCATCATCATAGTTTCAGTCTTTGAGCATATTTTTTATTTAGTTATCATCTCGTTTTCGTCAAAGAAAAAAGGTCGTTGATGAAAACTATGACGAAAAGGAATGAATATTTGCAGTTATTTTGGTGAAAGTAACCAAGCTACAATTATAATGTACCAAATTACTTTGAAATGACAGTAACAAGTACGATATAATGTGTTATGTTTTTGAGGTAACTTGCCCAACGTTGACGTTAACGGACGCTAACTGTGCCACGTTTCTAGTCGTTAACGGAAACTAGACAAGTACGTTTCTGATTGGTTATATACCCACGACTCAACTCCAAACCAGTCCCTTAGGAGTGAAGATACTCGGATGAGTGGCTTTATGGACGAGTAAACTGGAGGTGGGGGTGGAGCTTATCCCAACAGGTCTCTAGTCTATCTTAGGACGACACTCACACCTACGACCAATTTAGAATCACCAATGAACATAACCAGTACGTCTTTGGACGGTGGGAGGTCTGAACCCTAAACCATATGCCTCTCTGGCATAACATATTTGTGGGCGGAGCCTAAGCTTATACCGCTAAATGTTTGCACTCTACAGCTCTGAAGAGTTTCTGTGTCAGTCACTGTAAGTTTAAAAAAACAAAAGCAGACAAAAAGCAGATGTTAATGGGGACGAAAGAAGAACAGGGACTTCACACTTGAATTAGTACAGTAGCTGGAGACGGACGTCTATATGCGTCCGTGAGTGTGTGTGTGTGTGTGTGTGTGGGCGACATGAGTAACTAAATTCACGCTGCTTGACTCACTAATGAAACTATTAATTGAATAAATGGAGAATGTTGTTTTGATTGCCGTGTCAGTGGGCCATGAAATGACAGACGACTGGATGCGTGAGGGAGAGAGAATCTCTGCAGCCGCCCTTGCACAGAACTGCTTGCATGCAGCTTCCTCTGCGTGTGTGTGTGTGTGTGTGTGTATGTGTGTGTGGTGTGTGTGTGTGTGCCACAACAGAGTGACAGTGCGCCCCGTAAGCACATTTCCAACAGGCTAATTAAAGCTCCTCCGGAATAAGGCCGGGCTTATTAACATCTCAACACGGCCACTAAAGCCTGCTCATAACCCAACAAGGATCAATGCTCTTCATTAGGGCCGGACCCAATACTGCTGCCCTGCCAAGACGGCCCAGCCACCCAGATGAAGACCATGGGGGGAGGGGGATTTAGTGGGGAGAGGGAGAGAGGGGTAGAGGGGGGGATGCAGAGCTGGTGAAAATTCAGAGAGAGAGAAGAGACTAGAGCTGTGGGTGGTTGTGTCCCTGTGGGTGTGTCACTCTGTGATTTACAGTTTCCTTAGATATTAATGCAGGGATGGGACAATCTACCACCGATCAGCCACAACATTATGACCACTGACAGGAGAAGTGAATAAAGTTTAAACCATCTTGTGACAGTTCAGTGTTCTGCTGGGAAACTTCTGGACCTGGCTTCATTCATTGGTGTGGATGTTACTTAGACATGTAGCACCCACCTAGACCAGACCAGACACCCCCACCCCATAGCAATGACACTCCTTGATGGCAGCAGCCATCCCCAGCAGGATGCAGACACAAAAACACTTTAATTAGATCGCAAACTGATCAAGTATCTGTGGGACCCTCCCCTCTTCAACAAGACCCTAACCCTAGGACTATTTCCTTGTCCCCTAACCTGACTAGCAAAAAAAGACACAGCGCCGACTAGTGTTTGGGTTGAGTTGTTACAGGTCAAGACAAGTCTAAATGTCTCACACCAGCGTTTATGTCCCGCTGAGGTATAAAGCGCCGTTTAAAGTTGGCCGGTTGCGATCAGACTCCCCAGGATGGATGATGTTGCAAGGTCTGAAGTGGAGCCTATTATTTAAGTCATTATTGCGTGGAGGAACTAAACACACTTTAGGAACAACTCAAAAAAAAAAAGTGTGCAGGAGCAGTAACTGACTCATTTTTCATTTTTACCCCAAATTAAAGAGCTCAGGGTGGAATGAACTTCAGCTCTGTACATCACCATCTCAGGAAGGTGGTCATAATGTTACGCCTGATCGGTGCATACAGTATATCTTGCATATTTTAATACGTATACTCATATACAATTTATATCATGTCCATATTTTTTACTAGTATCATCAGGGACCACGGTCCAGTGAGACGTTGCAGAGTCTTATGTCCTGAGGGACAAACGTCCTCCTCAGCCTGTCCATGGAGCAGGACAGAGACAGCAGCTTCTCTGTCTGACGGTGGTGTCCTGTAGAGGCTGGTGGACGTTGTTCATGACGTCCTTGCATCTGCCATCGATGACAGGGAGCTATCACGCTGTGTCTAGTTCGCTGTCTTCATCCCTTCGTCTTCCTACTGCAGCATTCCCAGCTTTCTCCTTCTCCTTCTCTTCTCTCCCTGTCCTCTCGTCCACTCCCCTCCCAGCGTCCCCAGCTCGGCCTTTGAGGCCGGTTCAAAGCTCCGGGTGCTTCAGTGTTTTCCTTTGGCTTCGCCGACCCGCTGACTCCCCCCCTGAAGATCAGAGGTAACGGCGGGGCGTGCGTTCTCCTCTACTCTGCTCCCTCCATCAATTAATAAGACGCTCCCAGGAGGGCTTTAGCTCGTGCACATAAGCAGCACACTCACTACCACACGGGGTGTTTTTCTTTTTTCCTCTCACTCCATAAAATTAGTAATTCATTTGTAGGGAGTGCAGATTTACCGTGGTGCGGGCAGGAACATATTTCCCGGGTTCCCCTGAGGGTGCTGTTGCTGACTCGTGTCATATTTACTGTGTAATTGATTTTTAAACACACTCGTCTCTCTCCGTTCCCACACTACTATTTTTTTTCCTCCACATTTCTCCACGGCACACAGCGGCCTGATCCCTCCAGCCTGGATGTGTGCCGCGATATAAAATAAACATCATCATCATCTCAGCGTTTCTGTCTCCTTCATTATATATTGGTTTCTCTTCAGCCCCTCGTTGCTGTCCGGCCGTGATGGGGTGGTGGGAGGAGGGAAGACGGGGTGAGTGGTGGAATAAAAGGTGGGCAAACGTTGTTCACAGGATCACGAGGGCCACCAGGCTGGAAAAAGTAAGCGGGCGGCGTGATTTCATTCATCAGAACCTAAAGTTTCTGGCGTCTTACTGCTGAGTAAAGCTCGTCAGCGGCTCATATTGCGCGCCTCTAAATGACGTACCCACGTAAATAAAGGCTGCAGCGTCTGAGCTGATCTGAATATATGCAAAACAAGACCCAGTCGCAAAGAAAATGTTCTTGCAAAAATGTCATACACGTGATTTTTGACAGCACCTGGTTTAAATCTGAAGAAGATGGTACAATGGGTGTTTTCATCCTGAGGCTGCGTCCAGGCCCTGACGTCTGGGAGGTGTCTCTTTGGTTCAGAGTATCTATCTATCTATCTATCTATCTATCTATCTATCTATCTATCTATCTATCTATCTAATAGGCAGTTTAGGCCTCTGCGTCAATTTGATGCCATAGCTACAGCGACATCCCAGACCCTACGCAGACCCTAACCTCGTAGTCTGGATGCAGTAGCATATTTCCAGCTGCTTCTCCATCTCAGCGATTGATTGTTTTGCATCAATAAAGAACAAAAATTAACCCGACTGGCAAAAAAGTATAGTAGTATAAAGTATAGAGTATAAATGGCTCACAGCATTGTAGGCTACGTAGGTCACGGCGTCTGTGTCCTGCAGAGGTATACATGAGCCTTAACAGGTCATTGGATGGATGTGACGATGACGTACCAATTCTACGGAAGCCCTAAGTGGCCATGCATTCATATATTTTATTTCCTCCGTTTTTCCGGAATAACGAGATAATTTCATTTGTTTTCCCGTGATAACGGTATAATTAAATCGTGATCTCGAGAAAACAAAACAGTATTGTAGTAGGCTTCTTAGATTACACTCACTAATGTGTCTGTAATAGTGTCAGGCCTTGATTGAAAAGATATGTGACGTGGTTATCAATATGCTCCTGCTCCTCTGACATTGCTGCACTGAATGATGTTTCCTGCAATGATTTAATATAGATTACTACAATAATATAGTTTTGTTTTCTCAAGATCACGAATGAATTATATTGTTATCACGGAAAACAAAGCTTCAGTATTAAGAGATATCGAGAAAATGATCTCGTTATCTCGGGAAAATGGAGGAAATAAAATGTATGAATGCATGCAACTGAGGATGGACTGAAGAGAACCGATCATGAGGGACCAGATCTTCATTCATCTTCTGTAACCACTTGTTCTGTGAAGGGTCGCCGGGGTCTGCTGGAGCCTATCCCAGCTGTGATTGGGGCGAGAGGCTGGAGTCCACCCAGGACAGGTCTCCAGTCTATCTCAGGGTCAACACAGAGAGACACTCACACATGAACCTAACCAGCATGTCTCTGGACGGTGGGAGGAAGCTGGAGAACCTGGAGAGAACCCACGCAGACACAGGGAGAACATGCAGACTCTACAGCCCATGGATTAGAACCCAGGACCTTCTCGCTGTGAGGCGTCAGTGCTAACCGCCCAGCCTAAACGTCATTTGTTTCATTTTCATTTGTCGTTGTACTTCTCGGAGTAAAGCTTTCCAGCCATTTCCAAATTTGTGCACGGCAGATTCCTCGTGCACAGCTTACCTGCTGCATCATAAATCTATTTGAACTTTACTAGTCGGTCATGCTGATTGATCCTCTCTGCACAGGACGTCGTGGACTTTTTTAATCTGGCGTATTTTGCCATTAATGTGGACGGCTTGTGCTAAATTGGCAAATAATAAGCAAATAGGTTGTGTTATGCATGACTGCTCATTGCCCAGAAGCACAGTATCCACATTAACCCTGTGTTAAAGCAACCTGAACATGCATAGTGTATTTACAACTTAAAACCACATGTTTGATGTGTATTTCTTATCCTATCGGCCTGGACAAAGAGTCTCTGTGCTCAAGTACAGAATCAGTGGAGTGAATCTGGATTAAGCTATGGCTAAATACTTTCATACCCAACTGAATGCTAATGCTGTTTGACGGCCAAGAACTGTGAGGGGCCATTCAAACCACAACAGAGCTTTGAATCATGTGCATCAACTGGTATATCAATGGTTTTGCTGCAGGAGAAACTGTGCCATCTGGAATCATCAGAACAAGAGGAACGCTGGAAATAAAAGGGAAAGGAAGCGGAGAAGGAGAATGGACGAGAAGACGGAGCAGGAGACCAGAGAGCGGAGCCCTCCTTCCTTAGGGGAGGTGCAGGGCTCTTCTAATCAATCCATGGATGCATTGTAAAATCAATGCTCTGTATAATTAGGGCAATCCAAGGGTAAAAAAAAACACCCTGCTCTGCATTTTGCCTCCGTCTGCACTCACTCTTTGCTTTCTCCCTTTAATAACGCCCTCATCGTAAACGGCTTCAGGTCACTGTTACATTATTCCAAATTGCTTGGAATAATTGAAAAACCTCCCGGACCCCCCACCCCCTCCTCTATGAGACTTGTCACATCGTGCAGTAGCCTTTAAGGTAACACTGTGCCATGATAAACTTCAGCCAAGCCGCGTAATTTAAAAAAAGCCTGATGGTATTTTCTAATAGTTTTTAGCTCCCACAGCCAAACCACGATCAATAAGTTCTCCCAAACCTGCTCATCTCATTTTTCCCACTTGACACCGTTGAAAAGGAAGACCCCCCCCACCCCACACCCAACCTCCCCCTACTCCACCAGAGGCCTCACACAGTTTTTCCACACATATGCACTTTTGTTTTGCAGCTGCTTCATTATTCTTTTCCTGATTTCACTATTGCATCTGATATGTCCAAGTATGGAAAGTACTGGAGCTTTTGGAGCTTCCACCTATCAGCCACAACATTAAAACCATTGACAGGAGAAGTCAAAAACATTTAAAGCACCTTGTGACAGTTCAGTGTTCTTCTGGGAAACTTCTGGACCTGGCTTCATTCATTGGTGTGGATGTTACTTAGACATGTAGCACCCACCTAGACCAGACCAGGCACCCCCACCCCATAGCAATGACACTCCTTGATGGCAGCAGCCATCCCCAGCAGGATGCAGCCACAAAAACACTTTTGTAAAAAGAACAGCACAAGGTGTTGACCTGGGCTCCACATTCACTAGATCCCAAACTGATCAAGTATCTGTGGGACCGTCCCCTCTTCAACAAAACCCTAACCCTAACCCTAGGACTATTTCCTTGTCCCCTAACCCTAACCTGACTAGCAAAAAAAGACACAGCGCCGACTAGTGTTTGGGTTGAGTTGTTACAGGTCAAGACAAGTCTAAATGTCTCACACCAGCGTCTATGTCCCGCTGAGGTATAAAGCGCTGATTAAAGTTGGCCGGTTGCGATCAGACTCCCCAGGATGGATGATGTTGCAAGGTCTGATTCAGAGCCTATTATTTAAGTCATTATTGCGTGGAGGAACTAAACACCCAGAGGTGAATTTCTTTCAGCTGAGACACAAAATAGAAACTCTCCTCCAGGGCTATTTAATATGTCGGTTACAAGGACCTTTATCTCAATAACCTCTGGTGGCTTTCCAACCAGACGGTTAAACACAATCAGAAGAGCCCAAAAGTGACTAGACTTTTTCTTGAAGACGTTTCACTCAAGTAGTTCTGAAAGACTGGTGACTGGACACATCTTTCTCCAATGGATGAAACTCTAATGATCCATTATCAGTCAAAGGCTCCAGTCTCTACAGGTAATGATTGAAGTTTATCATGGGCAATGCCTACAAACAGTCTGCAAGAGTCTCTTAGAACTGAAGATCTTCAAGAAACTCCACCGTCGTCCTTGTTTCAGATTTTTTGGATTCAAGATGACCAACGTAAGCCCCCAATCTTACTCCAACTAATGGGTGAAGGTTGGCAGCCCTACTTGGCAGTAAAATCAGCACTAACTTACACATTGCATGGACTCCACAGTCAGCAGTTCAGGCAGAATTGTGCATTATTGCATTCGGTGTCATTAAACCTCATATGTTAAACCTGCTCCAGTCTTGTTAATTCCACCCTGGTTGATGCCGGCGAGCGTCCCAGCCGACGTCACCGTGTGATGAATGGAGGAACCGGGGCCCGGCACCACTCTTTGTCCCAGCGATGGTGGTTTAACACCGCCTGTTCCAAAACACTGAGCGCCACTGAGGCAAACAGCGTTAGTGCTGACAGCGGAGTGATGTCTTTCTCATTGAATACCTATGAAGTCCTCTAGATGTCCATTAATGATAGATTCCATACATAATAAAAACGGGGCCGACCCACCGCTAATCCATAATGGATTGCCGGGCAGGACCTGAAACTGATCCAAAACTCTCTGCCACACACCAGACGCTCACACGGCAGCACATTTGCAGAGACACGCACATAAAAACAGAGAGTCCTCACTCATCTCCCCGTGTTTAATCTGTCTAAGTGTTTTTCCGCTTCCCCTTCCCCTTCCCCCCCTCCAGGGCCACACCTCACCCTTTTAGACGTTGCCACTCTTGCTGCCCATCACCTCCTCCCTGGAAGGAAGACACCGGCCCCAGCTGCTCTGTAGTGGCTCTGTCATAAATCCCTCCCTTTATTGCTGATGCCGGTGTCTCAGTTAAAAGATACGGCCATGCGGCGCACCAAATCACTTATCAGATTAGATCGGTGCGTCGTTAGAAAGCAAATAAAACCAAACCTACACTGTATTTATATGTGGGCCTTTGTTCGCTGTGATCTCTCGTCACCCCTCTATGCTATGGACACGCTAATGAGACAGATGCTAAACCGTAGTGAGTGGAGTCGTGTTCAAATGGCTTCAAGTCATCCTTGATTTTTGTGCAGCTAAGGGATGGCGTTGGTGGGGTTTCACCTCCAGGTACAGGTTGGCACTCTTTAACCCTATTTGGACAGGGGTAGTTTTCCCTGGGGATCTAATCCAGTGAAAATGCCTCTCTGTGATATGGGGGTTGGATGTTTTACTGTTTCAAGACTGTTGTTTGGTTCTCTGCCCCTTTTCTGCCTCTTATCACTTAAGAATTATGAAGGATGTGCTGTAAATCAATGTCTAAATGGGTGACCCGTTCACCCGTTTAGACGGATGAAATCGTTAAATCAAGCATTAATGTGTTCATCTGCAAAGACGGGGCCGCTCGTAATTTCTTCCTCTGGATCAATAGTCTCGTGTTTCACTTTTAAAAATATATTTTTATTATCAATTCAATTCAAAGTGACAAAAAAAAGAAAGATAGTAAATGAGAGTAAAATGCAGAGTTTGATTATCCCGCATGAAACACAGATGTAGGTCATTTCACATGACGTCCCCGGGTAAAACTAATCTAGTCCTTTAATTTGACATCAGGTTCTCAGTGGAGCTGCACAGCTTGCTGAAAAATGCAAAAAAAATAAATTCATCGTTTGGTTACCAGCCAACCCTGACCTGTTGCACCTCGTGTTCTTCCACCTGCAGGCGTCCCCTGGATGCAATGATCTAAAACAAGCTGAAGCTAATATCTGGTAATAAAAACTATGATGAAATCTGTCCCTTTGTTCGAGATGATGAGACGGGACTAGAATGTTATTTGACACGATAAGATGTAGATCAGGGGTGTCAAACTGATCCGTGAAAGGGCCGCTGTGGCTGCAGGTTTTCATTCCAACCATGCAGCAGCACACCTGACTTGGCTCAATCAATCAACTGAACTGCCCTCGTGCAGTCATTTCAGGCGTCCTCTTGCTTGATTGGAACAAAAATTTGCCAGCCACACCTACTTCATGGGTGCTGCATGGTTGGAATGAAAACCTGCAGAAACATGGCCCTTTCACGGATCAGTTTGACACCCCTGATGTAGATCCTAAATACATGATCTCTACGTATGGCCTGACTGTCTGTCACAATGCCATTGGAGTGGATAAGGGATCTGATCCCAGATGGTTCTTCTTCTTCTTCTTCTTCTTCTGGGATTTCTTTGGTAGTGTGAACACAGAACGCCTTGAGAGCCTTTTGAAAGTCGTTGTAGTGGTAAACTCTCTAAATAAGAATTCACACATTTCATTGACAGCTGCATTCAAGCACAGTTGGCAGAGTTTTGTGGGAAGCTGATGAGGGACTTTGTTGTGGCACTAGCTACTGCTTTGGTTTAGGTCTCCAGTCTATCTCAGGGCTGACACAGAGAGACACTCACACCTACAGCCAATTTAGAATCACCAATGAACCTAACCAGCATGTCTTTGGACGGTGGGAGGAAGCTGGAGAACCTGGAGAGAACCCACACAAAGCGCGCAACTGAGATCGGATCTGAGTTTCTGAGCTTGTCGTTGGATTTCCCAGATCTGGAAGTTGAGGCCTTTGTGAGTGGATGGTTTCTACCATGAAGGGCAGAGGAAGAGGTGTGACGATGTGGGAATGCTTTGCTGGTGACTCTGTTGGTGATTCATTAAAAATTCAAGGCACGGTTTACCGAAATGCGACATCCCATGCATTCTGGTTTCAGCTTCATTGGGGTCGCCATTGGTAATCGGTCAGCTCTTTGCATTTAAGTTGGTTTAACTTGATCCCCTCGTTAGTTTCAGCTGTCCCTCGTTAATCAGAGTGAACACATAGTTCTGGCTTCAGTTCACCTGTGCAGGTTCCTTTAAGCTCGTATCATGTTGAGCTGCTGGTCCTTGTGTTTTTAGCACCCTTTTGGGTTTCTGCTGAGTCTTTGGTTCTCCTTAGGCCTTTGCATTTTCTCTGTGTTTCTGTTAGATTCCCTCTTTTTTTGGACAGTGAGGTCAAAGCCTCCTCCAGGCTAGGTCAGGGGTATCTGACTAAGGAGGAGGGTGATGGAGATGGCCTGGCCTGGATGAGCTGGACCACAGACTGAAGGCAAAGCAGCCAACAAGTAGCGAACATGAAATCCAAAATTGAATCTTTATTGTTTTCTGCATAATTCCACGTGTTTCTTGACGTCGTCAGTATTAATGTAGCTGTAGGTGTGTCCAAACCTTTGACTGGCACCGGTATAGATAATATTTTAACTTGCTGCATGCTCTTCCCTCCGGTTCAGTTACTTGTAATTACAGAGAATCCTCCTCCTCGGCCCGTCTGAGATCCCCGTCCGCCTCCCTTTCCTCGGAGAGACACACCGGCAGGTATCTGCCACTTTCGGAGGGATAATAGGGATGGATGGAGCATTACACGGACGGCACGGTGGTACGGTGGGGCCGAAGGGGTGTGGGAGCAAAACGGATATGTCATCAGAATAAAAAAATAAAAAAAAATAAAAAGGAAATCCACTTCTGAATAGGAGTCGGAGTAATCCCACCGAGGCTCGGCTACATGCCTGGAGCCAGAGGGAGACGAGGCATCCATCACCAACACGGAAACCTGACGTGACAGGATTCAACCAGCTGTGGTTTGCACATGTTAAAAATACAAATGTGGCTGACGTGGTAGCTCGGGCGCAGGACAGCACATGTGTACGTTTGAATCAGATTCCTTTCATACGTCTGTTTGTAAGCTTACAGATCTTCTCTTTTGCTCATTTTTGATTTAATCCTTGCGGTGTGGTGGTGATCTGATAATAAAGGCTGACCAGAGTGTAGCGTAGCAGACTGGGAGGACTGAGACGCCTCTAGATGTTCTGGACGAGACGGTGAGCACGGAGGAGGCAGACAGGCTGTGGCATTAGGACCGTTGTTTGCAGACTAAATGATCGGAGAAAATGGTGCACAGCTGAATTGGCAGCAGGATGGGAACATAATAGAAGCAACAAGAAAAACAACAGAGGACCGACAAGAAACACCAGGGAGGGGAAACAACAAACATTAAGGGACGAGGGAGACGCAGCGGGACACATTTCCATGAACAGAAAAGTGAAGACAACAAAATAAAACTCATATAGGTCATTACTTTAACCATTCAACGCTCACTCCATGTTTCCAGGAAGCCGTTAGTTCATCGGATGCTTTTCTCATGATGTTGTGTTTTGGTTTTATTTTGTAATGGGTCAGCTCTTTGTATTTAGGTCGGTTTAACTTGATCCCCTCGTTAGTTTCTCCTGTCACTCATTAATTAATCAGAGCGAACATATAGTCCTGTCTTTCCTTCTGTTTCTCATCACTTCCTTTAAGCACCGTTCATGCTGAGCTGCTGGTCTTTGTGTTCTTGACCCCACTTTTGATTCTCTTTTGGTCTTTGCATTGTCTGCATCTGGCTCCTACCTCCCTGTTATACATGTATCAGCTTTTGCAAACTGAAAACAGTGGTTAACCATTGACTGTATATATAAACTGTATATTTCACGGGTGTGGGCCCCGGATAGAAGAAAGAAAACATAAGAAACTACAATTTAATGTATAATGTACTATTGTTCCTATAGCACTGATAGACTTAGAGAGACTTCATTCATAAACAAGGAAAGTTGCTTGGTCACAGTAACCCAGCTGCATTTAAAAAACACTCTTGAGAAACACAAGTAAAAATAAAAATAAAAATCTAATAAAATAAAAATAAAGTAAGTAAAAAATAAAGTAAAAATTTAGTAAAATAAAATAAAATAGACTAAAAATCTAGTAAAATAAAATAAAATAAAATAAAACAGAAATCTAGTAAAAAAATAATAAAATAAAACAGAAATCTAGTCAAATAAAATCAAAATTAAACTAAAAATCTACTAAAATAAAATAAAAATCTAGTAAAATAAAATACACAAGTAAAAATTAAAATCTAATAAAATAAAAATATGAGTAAAAATCTAGTAAAATAAAATAAAAATAAAATAAACTAAAAATCTAGTACAATAAAATAAAATAGTGAAAGCAAAAATGTACAAAATTAACATATGAACAAATGTACAAGCAACAGAAACAGAAGTAAATAAATATAGGAAGGAATAATAAGGAGCAATAATGCGCATTAACATGAAAAGTTAAATGTTTGAATTGTGAGTTTCAGATTCATTCATTCATTCATTCATCTTCTATAACCACTTGTCTGATGCAGGGTTAGGGTTAGGCTGGAGCCTGTCCCAGATGTCTCTGGGTACGTCCTGGACAGATCTCCAGTCTATCAGAGGGCTAACACATTATAACAGATTCTTTTTATTTTCCCATAGTGATTTTTCATCCATCAATAACAAACATTTTCATGTCATTTAATGACTCATAAGTTCTATTTTATTAGCTCTTCTACTGTAATAAAGTCAGCCTGATATTAATAGTAAAACCGTATTCCCTCTCTCCAGTCATTCATCCACATTGTGGCCTCTGGTTGATTCATCAGTCAGTTTGCTGCAGTAGCGCTGCAGAGCCAGCAGAGGGAGACTGTCACTGATCACCTTGACAGAAAAATGAGCACAGAGCAAGTTAGTTTGATTTTTTATCACCCAAATGTGTTGCAGTTGTGATTATTACGTGAGGAGCCGAGTGTGAACCAGAGGAGTCAGGCTCCAGAGGCAGAGAGTGCTGAGTCCAGCTCCCTGGCTCTCGGCCTGAGCCATTGATTCTTATCAAGTCGTGTCAGTAAGGTGCACGCTGTAACATCTTCTAGGTAGAAGTAGAAGAATAGGCTTTATTGTCACTGCATCGGTCGTGCAGTGCAACAAGATTTAGTTTCAGCTCTGTGTTACACCCAGTATCAACTGCATCGTGTCCCAAGTGTTTTGCACCGTCTGTATCGTATTGTTTGTCTTTGTTTGCTCTGTCTCTTGTTCTTTCACTGCTGTCTTCACCGTTTGTTCTGTTTGCACCGTCCTCTATCGTCTGCGTCATCATCGCTTTAGGCTCAGTATCGTACGTACGCTGCATTCTAGGAAGCTGGGATGTTGGATCTGTCCCACATGGAGTGAACTGGATGTGACGTCAAAGCGTTCCGGGAGAATGAAGTAAACAACAAACATGGCCGACCACCATAAGATAATGTTTGTTTTGTTTCTGAAGTTACTGATAATGATTGACATTGAGGTCTCCCTAAGTTTTTCCACCAGCAATAGGTAAAATACTTCAGGGTAGATTGATTTGTCATGATTTCGCGAGTAGGACCTCCAGCTTCAGTCCTATGTCTTCATGTAGCTCCATGGTCCTGGAGGAACGTCCTCTCATCTCACTATCTGCTGCACCGGCTGCATATGATTCAAATGACAAGAAAAAACCTCTTTGACTTTATTTTGATAAGTTCTGTCTTGTTGTTTCACTTCCTGTCTGTTTTCCCTCTGATTGGTTGATTGGTTTCTCCTCGTGTGCTCCTCCCTCATTAGTTTCACCTGTGTCTCATTAACCCCTCAGCCCATGTGTGTGTGTGTGTGTGTGTGTGTGTGTGTGTGTGTGTGTGTGTGTGTGTATATAGTCTTGTCTTTGTCAAGTCATCACCTCTCTTAACTCTATCTTGGTTTAATTTCTTGTTCTTTCCTCTGTTCTTGAATTCTTGTCCTGCCTTCTCTGCCCTCCCTTCTTTGTTCCTGATTTTGTACCTTTTCATTAACGTTATTTTGTTTCCTGTCTCCCCTCTCGTCTGCTTTTGGTTCCTGTCTCCTCACCACACAATGCAACGCTCTTTCTTTCATGAGGCGCAACAACCGCTCTGTAAACAGCAGACCCTTAAACTCAGGCGTAACCAACGTACGTAGCCTACAAGCCGTTTATACTTCGGCATTTGTGTCACGGTGGAGTTTTAGCATTAAACTGTTCAATCGCGTGTTGTGCTTCATGCAGTAACAAGGAGAGAACATCTCCCGATCACAAATTATGTGCTCGTCAGTCGCATCAGAGCATTGGGCCGTACAGTGTAGGAACATGATTCGTGGGCTACGGACTTTTGAACTCCACGATCTGGTTGTGCAGTTTGAGATGGAGCTGAATCAAAGGATTTAAAATATCGCACAGTATATGTCTGGCTTAAGTAGAGGTGCTTGTCCATGTACCAGAGGGTTAGTAGTTCGATTAAAAGCGACATGGTCAGAACACTGAAATGTCTTTGAGCCTGGAGTGCTATGAATGAATAGATGGACGTGTCATTATGACTTTAAAGTGCTCTGAGTACCAATCAAGGCTGGTGTTTTGTCTTCCAAGAAAATTCTTCCTACTAGGCAGTTTTAGATTTTAGATCTTTAGACTTTCTTCCTGGTTCTCAGTTGAGTTAAAGCTTAAAATGAGAACTAACACAATTCTAAAGACATATCTACTTGTTTTTGGTCTAATAACACTAGTGTTGAGATAGAAACTAGACATACACCAATCAGCCACAACATTATGATCACTGACAGGAGAAGTCAATAACATCTAAACCATCTTGTTTCAGTTCATTGTTCTGCTGGGAAACTTCTGGACCTGGCTTCATTCATTGGTGTGGATGTTACTTAGACATGTAGCACCCACCTAGACCAGACCAGACACCCCCACCCCATAGCAATGACACTCCTTGATGGCAGCAGCCATCCCCAGCAGGATGCAGCCACAAAAACACTTTAGGAAGAAGAACAGCACAAGGTGTTGACCTGGCCTCCACATTCACTAGATCCCAAACTGATCAAGTATCTGTGGGATGATTCACAGAGGCCCCTCCCCTCAAAGTTGGCAAGACTATTTTTCCTGCTCTTCTGGCAGACGATATTGTTTATTTTAAACATGCTCTCTTGGAATACAACAGCTAGTGTATTATCGCAGATGGCAGATTTAAAATTCAAGCAACACCGACGCCTTAAATCTGCCTCGTTTCCAAAAATAGAAGCGTGACCTCTAAGCGTAGTGACATCAGCAGCAATATGACTATTAGCTTGGCACCTCTCTCTCAGGTGATGTCATCTAAAATCATCGATCAGCGCGGCAGTTAATCTTTTAGACTTCTAAGTTAAGCAGCCGGGGCTAAAATAAAAATCTAAATTCCTCCGAGCGACGGGTAGCCGAGGCAAGGTGAGCGAGGAAAAAAGAGCGGAGCTAGAGGTTGATTCGTCTGTGGGGAGAGAGTGACCTGGAAAGCTCAGGAAAGACCGGTGCAGAGCATTTCAAACAGGAGGAGGAGGAGGAGGAGGAGGAGGAGGAGGAGGAGGAGGAGGAGGAGGAGGAGGAGGCATCCCTTTGTCCAAAGGAAATTTAAGAAGAAAAAAAAAGAGGAAAACGTTTTTGTGGCCTGGTTAAAGAGGCTGGGGAACAAGAAAAAAGTGTGGGGAGAGAGAGAGAGAGAGAGGAGATCAGAGGAAGAGGAAGTAATGTAAGAGGAATGAGGAGAGGGATCAGGAGATAGATGGGACAGCAAGAGAGGAGGAGAAGAATACAAGAATACAATTAATCTATTCAGTCTCTAACACAGTCCTTTAGTGTGATTTAGATTTATCGTACTCTCTCTTTCACTTAAAACACTGCTGGTCTGCATCATCCTGCAGCATGTGGGAAGATGCATGAACAATACATGTATACAGTCTATTTAGCTCTAATTGTAAAGGCAGCATCGCCCTTTAAAGCCACATTTTACTTCATGTCCAGTCTAAAAGTCCACATTCGTCGTGTGAGAATGTGGACAGAATCCACAGTTCTGACTTGGTGTAAAAATACATTTAAATGTTTATCTGATTCCCCAGTATAATGCATTTTTAGGTTCAGTTTACAGTGACTGATGACGGGAGCTTTAAGTGGGACAGAACCATCGTTTCTCAGTATTACCCTGTGGTGTATCTTTACCTTTACGGTCGATTCATAATAAACTGGACTAATACCACATGTCACTCGCCTCTTTCTCTTCACTCTGGATTTATTCAACGCTCATTTTTGTTCCTGTAAAAGTGTAACGTCACATGTAAACTTGTGATAACAGTTATATGTCAGTGTCGGGCCGTGCATTTTCCACATAGGCCTTCAATGACCTCCACCTTCATTCAAAACAAATCTAAATACGATCGTTGTGACGCCACTACTCTGGAAACCATCAACATCATACGGATACGCAGTAAAACAGGGCAGGTGTCTCATACAGAGAGATGAATGTCATTACTAAAGCAAATGCCGCACTTAGAACAATTCATAAAGTCTCTCACTCACTGCAGCCACCAGCGCCTCATACGTCAAATCCAGCAGAAGCATCAATGTCGACCTAATAAAATGACAAAAATATACATAAAAGATGTAAATATAATTAATTTTATTCACCAGAACTTTAGAAACTATTCAGAGTTCTCCTCAGAGCCTGTCAACCAAGGCTAGCGCTCGTAGTTGCTGACCTGAAAGTTTCCCTGGTTGGGTCAGGCTAGCTAGCTAGCTCCAGGGTTGGGCGGCCTTTCCTCACAATATCCAGCGTTTACTTCAAAATCCGCCGTGAAAATGTCTTTATAAGAAGATCTGTGACCAAATGGATAGCCTCTCCTCCTTCCTCCATCAGAACGTTAACGTTGTGTAGCTAGCAACAGATGAACATGAACCGCTAGCTTAGCTAAAACGGAGCTTAACCACTGGCGCTACCGTATAGGCCACAGAGGAGGACTAAGACACGTCAGTAATGACCTGGCTTCAAAATGACACAAAGATAACTACTCGTGAGACGGCCATGCAGCAAGACAGAAATCCAAAACATGTTGGGATTTAAAAAGTATGACGACAGGGAAGAGCTGCACAGAAGCAACGATACATGAAAGATGAGAAACTAGAGCTAAACATGTTCTGGAAATACAAGAACCAGTGACATTCATTTCAGTTTTAGATACTGAATGGAATCTAATCAAGTGGCGTTACCCAGCCCTACAGGAAACACATCTGCCTCCACCATATAAATACCTAATGACCAATAAAGTGAGAGAAATTATATTTAAAATCTCACATAGCTTACTGCCCAGCCTCTAGCTAAACTGAGTTATAATATTGATGCAAACTTCTCTTACTGCCATGAAACTGATCTCTCACTTTCTCTAATTCCTCTTTCTGATGCATGGTGTGATCATTAGCTGAATCTCATCACCTGTACCTGCAGGATTACAGTTAATACAGGCTGATGCACCAGTGGCCCGACTGGATAATTGCACAAATAAGCAGATGCACCAGTGTTTTCTAATATGTTTTAAAGGTAAAGTGTGCAGAGTTGTCTTCCCACTGGCTGGTCAAGAAGCAGGTCCTCACATGTCCGAGAACGTGGGATCAAAACCTTCTCATCTTAGAACACAAGGTGTATCCGTTTCATTGATTGTCTACTACATTATTGTACAAAAGTCAGCTCCCAAAGCATCAGCAATAAAACTTTCAGACGCTGGAGCACGCCGTCCCCCTGAGAGGACCTCAGCAGCACGCGTGCAGACAGGAAGGCAGATTGACAAAGGCCTCGTTGGTGGAGAAAACACACCTACAGCTGGTACACGGTGACAAATTACCACAGTGCACATGGCGCCAACCACCGGGGCCCGTTCCCGTGTGCATGCATGGGCTTACACAACACAAATGACAGCTCTGTGCACAACTGCAAGCCTGCAATGCACACGAGTGTGTGAATGTGTGTGTGGAGGCTGAAACACAAGCGCACACTGTCAGGGCATTAACATTAAGAGCAGAGAGACAACACACACACCTACGGGAGCACATTGTGAGCTAATTGAGAAAAGGGTTTTGATTCTCCCCCACCTATAATCCTCCAGTGAGTCTACCAGCTGATCTCAGCAGGGAGATCTATACCGCAGAGCAGTGTCTTGCTAATTTCTATTTAGACGTCTGCGTTTCCCCCCGGGGGGAGGCCCGTGATGGATCTCTGTTTCATTGACTGCAGTTCAGGGAGGACGTCTGCTGCAGTGTGCACGGCTTGCTCCTCTTAACGTTCACTTTGGCCCTCTGTCTTCTCAGATACGTCACTAATGTAAGAATCAGGAAATCAAACGCAAAAGTACGTGATATTACAGGAGTCGATCTGAAAATGATTGGGGTTTGACGGCCACACATGGAGGCAGTGTGTTCCTCAGAGCTGGTATAACCTCCGACATTATTACGATCAGTTAACGTCACCTCCTGCTGCAGAGGTAGGACTATGAACCATATTTGGCAGGTGTTGGTGAGACCAACTCAAGCAGCTCAGAGTTGGCGCCTCACCGACAGGTATACTCCGCCCCCTCCCGTCCCCCGTCCCCCGTCCCCCTTTTCCGGGCCTAGTTTGGCTCACGTTAGCCTCGACCTTCAAACGCAACAAGGAACAATAAACCGTAAATCAACGCAGAATGAGAGCGGGGGTGGAGCACGGCGAGGAGAGCGGGGGGAAAGAGGGGACGAAAAAAAGATGGAGGAAAAGTGGCTGAAGAGTCGGGGGAACGCAGCGACACCTGTCATTCCCTGTTTGGTTTATGGACATCAGTGGCCAGCCGGGTCGCAGCGTAGTGCTTCAGCGTTCGGTGGACTCAGCAGAATGGGAGATCGCTCACCAGGAGCTGACCTTCAGTATCCGGGGGGTGGAGGGGGAGGAGAAGGAGGGAGGAGAGGGGGGAGGCACTCCTGAGGTGGGAGGATGTAACGGGAGGAAGAGAGAGCTGTAAGAAGGAGAAACAGGGACGTCTTTAATTTTGTTCTCGTTAGAATGCCAGAATCATTTGTTGACACAACTGGGTGTAGCCAAAATAAATGATACACCAATCAGCCACAACATTATGACCACTGACAGGAGAAGTCAATAACATCTAAACCATCTTGTGACAGTTCAATGTTCTGCTGGGAAACTTCTGGACCTGGCTTCATTCATTGGTGTGGATGTTACTTAGACATGTAGCACCCACCTAGACCAGACCAGGCACCCCCACCCCATAGCAATGACACTCCTTGATGGCAGCAGCCATCCCCAGCAGGATGCAGCCACAAAAACACTTTAGGAAGAAGAACAGCACAAGGTCTTGACCTGGCCTCCACATTCACTAGATCCCAAACTGATCAAGTATCTGTGGGATGATCCACAGAGGCCCCTCCCCTCAAAGATCAGATCAACTGCTCTTCAGGTTCTCTTCTTGCTATTAAAGTGTTTTCTGCCATCAAGGAGTGTCATTGCTATGGGGTGGGGGTGCCTGGTCTGGTCTAGGTGGGTGCTACATGTCTAAGTAACATCCACACCAATGAATGAAGCCAGGTCCAGAAGTTTCCCAGCAGAACACTGAACTGTCACCAGATGGTTTAAATGTTATTGACTTCTCCTGGCAGTGGTCATAATGTTGTGGCAGATCAGTGTATAAAACACATTCTTTTAGCTGCTACAATGTTTAGGACCGTTCATAAAATGTAAAGTTCAATGAATCTGCTGAGCTTTAATGATTTGTTTGTGCGGTTGTGATCATATGTCGTGGTTATGTGTGAGATCAGGCTCTGAACACGAACACGTTTACGGCCACCGCGCTTCTCCCCCTCCGCTCGTCTCTTCACTGGCTCATAATGACGCCATCAAGCAGATTAAAATCCTGGATGGAAGACATTTCATTCAGAAAGCTGGGGACACGTTGAGCAGCAGATACGTTGGAGTGGTCGACGTGAAATAAAGACAAAATAAAGAGAGGGGGGATCACAGAGAGAGAGAGGGAGGGGGTGATAAATCCCCCCCCCACCCCAGAATAAGTGTCTAAAACGCTGCCATGTTTTATGAAATGCGGCCATAAGCTACACTAAGTGAAATGCATTAAAGAGGTTGTGATTTGCCTCCGAGACCATTAATAAGGTAAAATACACGCGTGGCTAATTTATTAACACACGCCTCTTGACATTCATTACCACTGAGGCTGCAGCCCTCAGCTCCACCGGCGTGCTTTAAACACAAGCATGCGCCACACACACACACACACACACACATGCGGGAGGTTCAGGACGGGCCTGGTTTGAGTGATACACCTCGGGCTCTTTGCAGTTAAAAGTGTCATCGTAATCGATCGGCGGCGCGGAAAGACAAACTGGAAACTGTCCAAATTACAAATTGAACGGAGAATCCTCTTAGCCAAAACTTTCAACGTTTCTCACCAAACAATTAATTTTAATGAGCCGACTGTCCATTGTGAGGAGAGGGCCACTCATTCTTCCCCTGCCCCTGCACGTTCTCTCCCGCTCGTTCCGCGTCTCGCGTGAAAACGGTGGAAATTTGCTGATAGGGGTGGAAACAGTAAAACAGATTGGAACGTCTCTGTTCTCCCATAACTATTTGGCTGACCAGAGGCTGACCTCACTATTATCAGTCAACGCGCGACAGGGGAAATTGTCGGACCAATTTAGAACTCAGAGACGGACCAATTTAGAACCGGGAGACTAAAGGTGACTCTGGAGCTCCGTGCTCGATGTTCTCAGACTGAACTGTTAGAGGGAGAGCGACGCATTCATATGGAGATGTGTGTTTAAATGGAGACACAACATGTCGGCAAAGACTTGCGTGGATGTCCTACTGAAACGTAGTGCACGCACATTGCCTTTGTACATCCTAATCAACGTGGAATCAGGGTTGTACCTGACTCCTCCCTGTCCACGGCTCATTTTAAATAAGCAAATTATATTTAAATTGACCCTGCACCTCAGATTCCCCTCTCTGCACGATCAGAAAATGAAAACATAAGAATGATTAAGATGGGAAAAAAAGAAGAACTTGACAGAAAGCGAATTGGAGACGTTACTCACTGGAGTGGAGGTACGCAAAAATGTCTTTGGAAGCCGTCCCCAACGCACCACAATGTTGGATAAGTGCATTTACGCATCACACATGATCTGTACATTGGTCAAATGAAAATGTTTCCTGTTGATATTTACAAATTCATCATATGATGTGCAAGTTTGCGATCATTTCGCTCTTGATACATTTGAACTTTTGAATAAAACGAATAAGTACGTACGGAACGTTTTTGTGCGTACACACTCTTCGTACATGATGATGATTTACATGATTTTGCTCTTACGTCTCATCCATAATCAAAAACCATGTGTGCTCATAGCGGCACAATCTCATCAGGAATGCCAGCAAACCAAAAGATAAAAGAGTTCTACTTCCTTGACGTCGAGGTTTACGCAACAAGGTACGACAAAATCTAGTCGTAATCTTCTGCTTGTTCATTTTGGAGCATCCTGCGTTAAAGTTGACGAGTTTCGCCACAGTCTTTGGAGGGGTCATTTGACTGACCACCAGACCATCTTTGCTTTTGTCTGTGATAAAAAGGGTTGCATCACTGGGGTGGAACAGTGGCGTGGTGGTTAGCGCTGATGCCTCACAGCAAGAAGGTTCTGGGTTCTGTCCAAAGACATGCTGGTTAGGTTCCTTGACTGTCTCTCTGTGTTAGCTCTGTGATAGACTGGAGACCTGTCCAGGGTGGACCATGCCCTCTCACCCAATGACAGCTGGGATAGGCTCCAGCCCCCCCATCCTGACCCTCCAGAGGACAAGTGGTTACGGAAAACTTCTAAATGAATGATCGGGATTTTGTGAATCGGAATCAAATCAGTAATGAAATCCTTACAGACTTAAGGGCTACTGTTTGTTGCCAATATGATCATTATTGTAAAATTGCAACCATATATTAAAGATAAGTTCTGTGCTGATCAGCTGTAGAAATAGAAAACAGTGTAGAAAAGTTGCGTGACGATCATGTTGGTCGTCAGCTATCAGTAAAAGATGCTGTAACAGGTGCGTTAAGAAATAAAAACCAATTTAAATATATGGGGACCTTGAATTCACTTTTGCAGCATGTGTTATATATTTGGTTTGTATGCACACACACTCACCCATGCACACACACACATGCACTTTGCATTTTAGCAGCTGAAGCAGATTTGTTCAAAGCTGGACGAGTGGCATAGCCAAATTGCTGACAGCTGTTCAGATATCAGAGCCTCGCCACCATTACCACCTCCTCCTCCTCCTCCTCCTCCTCCTCCTCCTCCTACTCCTCCTCCACCCTCACCCTGCATGCACTCCTCCCCGTTCACACACACACACACACACACATGCAGCCTTCTATGTCTCCCTCACCCTTCCTTCCTCTGCTGCTCTTTTCCTGGCCCCTGCACCCACCACTGACACACAGTGTTGTATCATTACATTACTAGATCACTGTTGCCGGGGCGTTGGGAAAGGTCACAGAGGACGAGACACGCCTTTTATGAACGTAGCTGTGATTTTCAGCTGGTCGTGGAGTTTAGCAATAATTTTAATGTATCTGACCTCGCACAAGGTCAGATATTTAAGTTATTAATTCGTTTGAATCAATACAGAGAAACTCCACAAGTCTACAATATACACCGATCAGACATGACCACCTTATTAATATTATGCAGGTCTCCTTTGTGGTGACTCATCAGAGAATGGACATGGGCCTTCTGAGGGTGTCCTGTGGTTGGTGGGGGGCTTTGAGAGGAGGATCATCCCACAGATACTTGATCAGTTTGGGATCTAGTGAATTTGGAGGCCAGGTCAACACGTTGAGATGTTCTTCATGTTTTTTTTATTAGTTGTAATGAGCAAGTTTTCTTCTGAAAGTCCAAATGAAACTCATGCATTTGGACGTATCTATGCATTGTTTTCTGTATCTGTTGCAAACTGCAAACCTCCTTGTGCAGCAGTTGCCATCAACTAAACGTTTGTGGTAACAGCTGATCAGTGTTCTCCAGCAGCTTGGTTCCTCAGAACAGAACCACTTCAGTTCTGAGATGTTTTGCAGGGTTTCCTCACATCAACTGCTGCTTCAGGTCCAACAACAACATTTCTCTTGGATTAAGGTCAGGACTTTGACTTGGCCGTTCCTAAACATTCATCTGGTTCTTCTTTAACCGTTCTCTTGTAGAACCACTTGGTACAAACTGGCATTTTCTTCTAAAATGTGCTGGTAAAATGCAGAATTCATTGGTCCATCAATGCAAAAAACCCTTTAAGCAAAACTGTAGATGTGACATTGGTGAAGTTTATTCATTTAAAGTGCAACTAAAGAGATGATGTCCAGTTTTAACAGCGAAACATTTGAGATTGAGTGTTGTTCCTTTTTCACTTTAAGGTAAAAAAAATCTGAAATAACAACCGTATTGAAACCAAACAAAGGAAGTTGTGGGGCGTAGATAGTCGGCCTCCTCACTTGTTTCCACTGGAGGGTTCACGAGCTGCAGCGTCTGAGTCCAGGCCTGGTCCGGTCCTGAAGATCAGCTGCGTATCGACTCAGACCTCAGGGTCACACAGACAGGAATTAATCAATCGATATGCTCACCTCCTTAACAGTCATGTGTTTGTGTTTGCATTTCGTAGGTGTGTGTGCGGCGGTATGGGCAGGAGCACTGCCGCTGACGCTCATTAGAGAATGTAAAGCGGCGATTAATGCTTGATTCAGCAATATCGGCAATCTGGAGACGACGCCAGGGGAAAATGGACGGCAGCCGCGGCTTATTTAGGAAGTTTGGAAAGAGAAGCGCGTGCTGTGGAAACTCTCCAACGCATATGTTTTAACCTCAACACCAAGACTGCAGCTACGTCTCTGCAGAACACTGTTTCACAAAGTCACTGTGCACATAAGACGATGGCAGCACCAGATTTAAACTGATAAACAAGGCGTGGGGTGGGCGGGGGTCACTGTGCAACTTAAACTCAGCTGTTTCCTTCTCCCCTAGCGTTGTATTCTTCTTACGAGGCAGTATTTGTGTTGCAGCGTTTGACTTTTTTTAAGTGATTTGTTCCTAAATGTTTTTAATCAGCCTTGTAACTTATAACTGAGCTTTTCTTCCCGGTTCTTCGGATCTAAAATTCTAAAATGAGATCTAGCACAACTCTAAAGGTTTTAGATGAACACAGACACATGCAACTACTACTTTGTGAAAGTTAGAATGTCTTATTTTAAGCATTTTATCCCTTTCACCTCTTAACGTACTAAAAACAGACAATGACCACATGTAATTCATTGTTTTATTGTCAGTTGTACATATGCCGAGGCTTGTATCAACACAAATCTACCTGTTTTTGGTCTAAAACCACAAATTTTCAGATATGCGTGTAGATTTCCTACATTATTAGCAGATCATTTAGCTTAAGCTCATTTAGCTTAACACGGTGCTACCAAGCAGACAAATCATAGCTCTTGCTGTCTGCATCGCCGCAACTTGACGACTGCGAGCAACTCACTATCTTGTCCTTGTACCAGTTGCATCCAAAAATGGTCGACAGCTGTTGTGCCCCAGGATGAAAGGACAACCGGGGACAAGTAAAGGGGAAATCGTTTTGTAGGTTTCGATTCATGGATGCAGAAGGACAGGTTTGACCAAACTCATGACTGTTTCCATCAAAGAGACCCACCGTCCTCCAGCTCCTGCAGAGATCAGCCTTCACGACGGTTTACCAGCTTCTCTGCACCACGAGACGACTCCGGCCCACCCCAACACAACACAGCCACAGTGCATCAGTATTCACTCTGCTCTTCAGTCACAAACCGTTGATAAAATGACATTTTCATCACTCTCTCCGCGGGACCAATAGGCCGTCCATGTTCACACAAACACGCGCCTATGGGCATGAGCAGAAACGTGCACGTGTTCAGGAACAATGTCATCCCACTCCGCACCCATTCTGCTCAACGCGTCCTGTTTAATCTGATAGCCGGCTGCAGGGAAATAATTAAAAAGCGTGTGAAGGAGAAAACAAACCAAAAAAAAGGACGGAGGAGGAAAAAGGAAACATGGCGGGACGTGGGAAAACAGAGAGAGAGAGAGCACAATGGGTGGAGTTTGCATTCAGGCAGGAAGAATTAGAGCAGGATGCATCATGCTGCAAACACTGCAAACTTTTAGAATTAGGGATAGATTACTTAAAATAAGACAAATAATCTGTCAATAGAAGATCCACAGACAACCACAGTTATCTTAAGTTAAAGCTTAAATAAAGTACAATAACTACTTTGTCAAAGCTTGAATTTCTCATTTCAAGCCTTTTATCCCTCTCATCTCTTAACATGATCGTTACGACCTGGCTCGAGAGGCGCAACATGAAGTGGAGACACATGACAGAGTTGGAAAAATAAGGGTTTATTTAATTAAAAACGAGGACAGGTCAAACATGGTGAGCCTCTGCAGCTGAAAAGCAAACCCACGCAGACGCAGGGAGAACATGCAGACTCCACACAGAAAGGAACCAGTCGGACTGATTGATTAGAACCCAGAACCTTCTGGGTCGTGTCTTTCTTCCTGTTTGTGTTTTTCTCTCTGATTAAATGATTAGTTCCTGCTGGCTTCATTATACTTTGGTTTTTGCTTGTTTGTTTGGGCTGCATCTGTTTCTAGATTAAAGCTGCTGACCTATGCAACGGCGTTTTGTTCCTTTTTAAGTAAGTTCTCATTAGATTCGCTCTGAAGGTCTGATTTGGTTTACTGCAAAATTGTTTGAGGTTAAATGCATCAGTTCAGTGTTCTGCTGGGAAGCTTCTGGACCTGGCTTCATTCATTGGTGTGGATGTTACTTAGACATGTAGCACCCACCTAGACCAGACCAGGCACCCCCACCCCATAGCAATGACACTCCTTGATGGCAGCAGCCATCCCCAGCAGGATGCAGCCACAAAAACACTTTAGGAAGAAGAACAGCACAAGGTGTTGACCTGGCCTCCACATTCACTAGATCCCAAACTGTTCAAGTATCTGTGGGATGATCCACAGAGGCCCCTCCCCTCAAAGGGCCCCCCATTAACACCACAGGACACCCCTGTCCATTCAGGGCCCCATGTCCATTCTCTGATGAGTCACCACAAGCAAGACCTGCACAATATTAGGAAGGTGGTCATAATGTTACACCTGATCGGTGACTACAACATGAATGAAGAAGGTAAACAGTTCCCCTCAGACGTTTTCATTGTAGTTTAAACGTCCTCATTCAGATCATTAGGCTAACGCTGCTTTGTCAGATCCAGTCACATCCACACAGATACGAGGCAACCGCTTCACGTCAGACACACGGCAGAAAGAAAGAACGGCGGTGAGGAACTGAGACAGGTGCAGGGGACTGTGTGTGTCCTCCTGCTGTTACCTAACATTAAGGTGACATTGTCCCTGGCAGGGTGTCCCGCAGGCCTCTACCCACCAACCCAACACATCCCAGCTGCACTGTTGTTGGGGTCTTTCTTTAGCCCTGGCCTATGCCGGCTATGCCCGGGCAGGGGCCGTCGCTATTCCAGCCCGGTGGAGGCCCCTGACAACAGCGCACCACGCCAGCTGTTGTCACCTTTATATACAGCACCGTGTCATCTCTTTTCTCGGCTCGTCTGTCTCTTTCCCCCCTGTCAGCTGGCTTTTCTCTCTTTCTCTCTGCCTCCCGCCTGCTGCTCGCTCTCGTCGGTGTCCTCTTGCTAACTCGTGCCTCTTTAGGTTGTCGACATTAATCTGTCTGTTTAGCCATCGGTCTTTGCGCTTCCACTCCGTGCCGCCCAGTTCTCAGCTCTCTAAAACTCACTCCGGCTCACTGTCCTCTGACCTTTTCTTTCTTCCTCAATCGCTCAGTCTCTCGCTTCCTTTGCTGATTACGACGACCTCCACTCTGAGCAGCAGCAGCAGCAGCAGCAGCAGCAGCAGCAGCAGGATGCATCGCTGCAACCCTCCAAGCTGCACACAGCGGTGCACGATCAGTTTGGCTTTTTCTGACTGGATAAAATAATATATATGTTTTGGTTTAATAAGTATTGTGAAGGTAATAAAAGGTGCTGCAGAGTGAGGGAGGAAAAGTCAGGATCTACACACACGGGATGAGGGGTTAAGGAGACACAGGTGAAACTAATAAGAGAGGAAAACACACCTGAAACTATCAATGGAGGGAAAACACAGGAAGTAAAGCAGATACACGATACACCAACGAAAACACTATGAAAACTAAAATTCAAAATGGACACTTGACAGAAAAAGGTTTATTTCTACTCAATACGCAAAAACTAAAAACAAAGAAAAACTTTTTTTAAATAAATAGATAGATAAATACTTTATTTAAAGGATATATAACTTAAAATAAGTAAACTGATCTGCCAGTAGGAAAAAATGGAATAACACAAGTAAATCCAGCCTCAAAGAAACAGTGTTTTTAGCATAAGAACAAAGAAAACACGCCACTGAACAAACTGTTATCCATCATGGAGAACCCTGACCTCCGTACCAACTCGTACCAACTCGTACCAAAACCATCTTCTCCTCCTCCGTTTTCCCTGCCATCGTTTCAAGAATATCTGCGTCCACACGGAAACCTCTCAACACGACTCAATACGCTACTTCATACTCCAGGCCTATAGGTGGCGCTGTTTCAGAAATTACCAAAAACAGAGAGGAAGAGGCGGAGCACGCGCATAAAGCTTGAGCGCTGTTTACAAATCGTCTTTAGAAGAAACCAAACTCAAGGAGAAATGATATTTAGCCCTAGTAACCATAATAGGCTCAATATCTTCTCCAGCAGGAACACGAGCATGTAGTCCACCATTGTTGGTGATGTTGTTAGGAGACGTCTCGTGGGATATAAGGGGTCTCGTTTTCCCCGTCTACACGAAAACTCAAGAGCTGCGTTTGTGAATATTTCCACCCTGGGACCAGGTTTCAGAAAAGTGCGTTTTTAGGGCAATGTGTTTGGACAAAACGATGCAAAACATCTGCGTTTAAACCAAAAAGCGTCTCCGTGTGGACGGGGCCTAACTCTCCACTCACTCGACACCCTTCCACCGCCTGTCCCTCTTCAGCTTTCCCTCTCTAGTCCGATGCTTTGGTCCGATCATGTCATGCATCTGCCATTGAGAAATCTGAATAAATAATATCATCTGGACAGACTGGGATGTGCTCCAGCCCTCTTGCGTGGTTCCAGTAGATGACTGCATGCTTTAACTGTAATGTTTGCTTGTATTCCTGGTGATTTTATGTGTATTTTAGCGTTTTCTGCTGCAACGCTGCACACACACGCTTTGAGTTTTAAACAGGAGCCAGCAGATTAATGCACACTGGTCCAGATTAATGAAGCTGCTTCCAGGATATCCAGGATCCTCGTCCTGGTCCCGTGCAGCTCATCACACACATAAATGCAGAAGCAGATTCTCGCTCTGGAAACACGCTGTGGCTGCTTGCCGGTGAAGGATAGACCCCCGCGTGTTGAGACGGGACTGGGGGATGGAGAGGGTAAAGCTACTGAGCAATATGACTGATAAGACATCCCCCGTAATCATTCTCCACTGCTCAGTCACCTCCCCTCTCACCCCTGCATCTCCCCGTCAACTCATCTCCTGCTTTTTATTACCGGAGAACTTCCTCTCCTCTCGGGACGGGGGGCTGTATCTTCTCTTCAAGTTTCCCCTCCACTGCTTTTGCTGACTGCGGTGCAGATTCGACATTATAAGCTAATGTAAGAAAATATTACTCTGCTGCTGCTTTTTTTTTTTTTTTTTTTTTCTGGAGAGCTCCGGGACGACTTTGGCAACGTCGCGCCGCTTAACAGCCTCTGATACTAATTTTACAATAATCTCAGGATGGTTTTAAATCTTTTTGGCGACTCAGGTCTGGACTCAGGCCCAGACAGTGAAAAACGGCACCATAATATATGTCACTCAGGGTTTTACACAGTCACAATGTTTAATTGGTCTTTTTTTTTTTTTTTTTTTTTTAAATATAATCAATTCCCAGGAGTTTTTTTTTTTTTTTTTAAACGCTCTCGGTGCCAAAAAGAGCCACAAATCTGACGGATCCGCCAATTAAGCAATTTATATTTGATATATAATCGTGCTCTGCCTCTGCACGCCGCCCTAATTTATAGTTTGGTGTCTAAAACCAGCAGCCACACAGGTGTAAGACTCGCTCGCGTGCAGCCATTTGCCTCCATTTACTACAGCGCATGATAAAAGACAATTAGCAGACTCCTTAACCTTTCCCTGAGTTGTGTTATTCCATTACAGCGGCGCTCTGCATCCATTTTTTTTTTTTTGTCAGCGCGTTGCATTAATATCGCCGGTACGGTGGTGTAAGCACATATTTGAAAAGTATGTTCCCTCGTTACAATAACTCAGGGAAGTTTTAATGCTCAGGGATCCATTTACCTGAATGTGTACATGGTGAAATGGGTACAACGTGCCAATGAACGTTTGATAAATAGCAAGAAACACATTTATTGAAGATTTGCTGCTGATGGGATCTCCTGTATGTTTCTTGTTGGGTTTGTCCGTCTCTGTGTTTCTCATTGGAGGTTTCTCTGGAGCTGGAGCCACTTACCTGCACACCTGCAGGCAATGGAGCCTCATTAGACATCTACTCACTATGTCCATAAAATCCTGGTTCAGTCCTCCATTCTACGCCAGATCTTGAGCTGGTGACGAGCTGTGGTGTATGTTTTTAGTTGCGACTACTCCTGCATTTACTTGTTTTGGTCTTCCTTGTCTTCATCTCTTGGTTCCATCAACTCACCAGGAGCCTCATGTACGTAGAGTTGCGTAGATTTCCTTCTAAATCGTGACGTAAGCTCAGATTTAGAAGCATTTCGAAGCACATTTCCTTTGTACATCCCAATCCAGCGTACCTGACTCCTCTCTGTCCACGGCCCTTGACCCTGCACCTGAGATTCCCCTCTCTGCACTATCAGAAAATGAAAACATAAGAATGAGTAAGACGGGAAAGAAGAAGAAGAACTTCACAGAAAGTGAATTGGAGATGCTGCTCACTGGAGTGGAGATGCTCATAAATGTCTCTTTGTCACGCTGCCACAATGTTTACTTGCATTAGTTCATCACGTATGATCTGTACACTGTGATACAAAGTACTTTTTCTGAGGCAATAAGTTCCCACCAGAGTCGTTTCTACTGAGGGTCGTGTGTTTGTGGCTTGTAGCTGGTTATTGGTTGCCGTTGTGTATTTGCACCTGTAGCATCAACATTTTACCTGCAGAGACAGGTGTCTGTGATGGTCATTCAGGTCATGGTGTATCCAGAAAGATGAAATGAATCCAACTGGACTTCTAAAAGACTGTTGGGGAGTTGAGATTCAAATAAGAGGCTGCACGAGTTCAGATTGTTTTCTAAAGTCAACCTTTATTTGATGAGGTCACTAATAAAAACCCAGTAGATAGTAGTGAAATCTATATTCTTGACCTGGATACATATGCTGAAAACATACAGCTCATGAGCTACAAACTGTGAGCTGCAGATATGTATAGCCTGTATAAAAACATGCAGCACCTCAGCACCATCAGTAGCATTTCCTGTCCTGCAGCTAAAGGTCTAATAACTTTATCAGACAGTTGATGTTCAGCCTCCTTCTCTCTGTTACCACAGAACGTTTGGTGAAGTTGTTAACTGACTGCTGTCCAGAGGATTTGGACCGTTCCTCTGCTAGCGTTAGCATTAGCCTTTTCAGATGCATTGCAGTAGTACTTTAGTTGTATTTCAGGACTGACGGGTAGTACGGGCTTCATCTTAAGTGAAGTATTTCCATTTGCTAGTTTGCTGCAAAGCCCCACTGGGCTCCTCAGCTGTCTTCTAGGAGGCGTCCATGTTGTTGTTGTCACGTGACCGGCGACTAGTCGACGTGATGCTTAAAACGCGAAGGTCTAGTTCAAATAGGAACATAGGCTCATTAAATGCCAAGTATTCAGTTGAAGGAATCTGTTTTTGTCATGTTTTCTTTCTAATAAATGTTACTGTAACAGCCGTTAATGTCCAGAGACTCCAGGTCTGAAGGTGGCAACAAGTCAGAAAGTTCTTGAGGACAGATGTTGAGATTGACTCTAAACTAATCCAGATTATCATATCTCTCAGACATAGACGGCTTCCTTTCCTCCTCTTTCAAACCATCTGTCTTCTCTGGCTAAAATGCGTCGTCAGAGAGTTGTCCTTTGTCCCTCAGGTGTAGCTGGACACCTGAATCCATACCTGCAGAGCTGCTTCTCCTGTGTTGACCCATGCGTTCGTGACTGAGCCGTCTGTAGATCCCTCACTGTGCTGAGCTAACCGCATCCACTGCACTGCTCTGTTTGTTCCTGGGTGTTTCGAACAAGTTTCTGCCTCAGCGGGTTTGAGATGAACGGGAACGCGGCGTGTGTTTTGAGAGTTCTTCTGGGTTTCTCGTGTTTGTTGTTTTTGTTTCCTTAATGTACGAGCGTGTACATTCCTCACTGCGCCGCGCTGTGTAAACTCCACCGCTCTGTTTGGGGTGAACAAACTGTGCATTTTCTCTCTCGCTTCGGCGACAACAGAGCTGAACAAGCCTGTAATCCTCCCGTCTTCAAGGAGCAGATCTAGAGGAGGATTACAAACGGCGTGAAGGATGATCTCTGGGGGTTTTATCGTCTATGATGGCTTCTGTAGTATCTCTGTAACTGATGGATGATAGTCAGGCTTTAAAGTTTAAAAGAATCTTCCACTCCCATCCACAAACGTGGGCTTGGTAATAAAATCACTGGTCCTCATGTAAAAACAAAGCCTTTAGTTTTGTCCGATGACTAACAGGACACAGATCTCACATGTAACACTTACTCAGGAGCCCCGCGGCCGCTCTAAGGGCCTCAGGTGTTGTCCCTGTCTTCGCTGCATTGACATTGGACCGTGCATACATATGCTCCATGTGAATGAACATCCCTCTCTCCGTGTCAGTTATCCATCTCTGTCAATCTCTATCTGCCTGTCTGTTTCTGCTCTCTGTCCGCCATCCATCTCTGTCTTTATCACTCCTCCTCCTCCTCCTCCTCCTCCTCCTCCTCCTCCTCCTCCTTCTCCTCCTCCTCCTCACTCACCCATCCGGCTCACTCTGTCACTCCCCCCTGCTCACTCTCTCACCCTCTCTTTCTCCGTCTCTGTTTTTTTCCTCCACATCTTTGTCCAACTCTTCGTCAAAGTCAAGGTTTTCCTCTCTCCCTCGGCTTCAGACCTCATCAGCTGGTTTTCATTGATGTTTTCCTGGACGCCCTCTGATTTCCACCAAGGTCTTTCCTCGTCTCTCTCTCTCTGTCTCTCTCTTTCTCCCCCTTTTCTCCCACCGAGCCTAACACCGTCTTCAGCCTCCCTGAATCTGCACAGAAATCCAAAATAAATTCACAAACAACGTGTTATATAAAGACTCCCAGCGTGCTTACACACCATGCAACAAGTAATTATGTTATTTTAAGTTATGGAGACGTTCAGCAGCAGATAGTGTTTTATGTTTCTAAAGAACAGAACCTAAAGAGCAGGATGCATTGAGTTTCTTCATCACATCATGGTTTTGTCTTCAGTCATCTCAGTGAGTTCAGTTAACACAGGAGTCTGGTTGGAGTGGTCAGGTGATGCTGTGGCCTCCAGAATCTGATCTGCTACGCCTCTGGAAAATGGTTTGTTGTTCCCTCAGTTAGAGCGTTTACTAGAATGGTTTTTGTTTTTTTAAAGAAACTTATGGACATGGGCCTTCTCAGGGTGTCCGTGGTGTCTTTGAGAGGAGGGGCCACTGTGGATCATCCCACAGATACTTGATCTAATGAATGTGGAGGCCAGGTCAACACCTTGAGATGTTCTTCATGTTTGTTTTATAGTTAGTCGTAAAACAACAACTGTGTCAGGCTGCGTCCTGCTGGAGGGGTGGGGTCATTACTATGGGGTGGGGGTGCCTGGTCTGGTCTAGGTGGGTGCTACATGTCTAAGTAACATCAACACCAATGAATGAATGAATGCCAGGTCCAGAAGTTTCCCAGCAGAACGTTGAACTGTCACAAGATGGTTTAAATGATATTTACTTCTCCTGCCAGTGGTTTTAATGTTGTGGCTGATCAGTGTACCTCTTCACGTCCATCTTCTGCCTCTCCTTGACAGATTAATGGAGTTACCTTGACCTCTGACCTCTGTTTGGAACCAACAGGTTGTGTTTACTCGTGTGGACTCTGAACATCTGCAGACGTTGCTTTCCAGTGAGCTGCTGGGCATCCATTGATTTTTAATCTCCTAAAGTCATTATTGCGGTCATAATGTTGTGGCTGATGGGTATCTACACAGTACTTGAGTGCCGGGTTGAGGCTGACCACTAATGAGACTTTGTTTTCCTGATTAACCCACAGGTATGAGCTGGTCCACTGGTGTTTCCCCTGTCGTTCCACAGTCAACACGACCCCCCTTCTTGCCCCACTATTGGTTCATTCATGCATAATTAAAGCTTATAAAAGTTAGATCATCCAAACTGCACGTGACTTATTTAGATAAAGTGCAGATGCAAACATCCACTGGGCCCTAATGGCATCAGTGAGGCCCCTAATGAGCTTTGTTGTGGAGCCAGGATGGATGGTGATGGTCAGCGTTCCACACTGGAACACAGCTTGGGCGTGGAGGTGGCGGGGGTGGAGGGGGGGTGGGATGGTCATAATTCTCCTGATAATTGGGTTAATACCTGTCATGATATCCCCCTATTAGCAGAGCAGTAAATAGAGGAGAGGAAGGAATTATTGTTGTTAATTAGACAACATGTAGATCAGCAGCACGGAGAGGAACTGTATATCTCAGCTTAATGCAGCGCAGAGATCACCTTTATTGTTATGGCCACATGAATGTGTCCGGCCCGTGTGTGTGTGTGTGTGTGTGTGTGTGTGAGATATACAAGTACTGCACGGTGTACTTTTATGTGCTGCTATTTGTACGTACATCTGTTTATAGGTGCCGGATATATTTTTACACTCGTATATTTATACATGTATAAACCTTTGAATGGCTGTGTTGCACACTATTTTTTTTTTTTATCTGCAGATAGCCGAGTGTGCGCCGGGGTGTGTACATGCGTGTGTGCGTCTTAGCGAGCAGGTGTGTGTGTGTGAGAATGTGACATGGAGTCTGTCCCCTGTCCTCTTCCCTTTTCTGGGCTGGTTACTCAGGGGGCAGCTATAAAAGGAAAGGGCTCTGTCAGGGCTCTGTGCTGGGATGTAGCTGACCACACACACACACACACACACACACACGCGCACACAACAAGAGCTAAGCATAAGGCAGCAGCAAGCGGATATGGGCCAAAGGGCCGGCTGAGTTTACTAAACTTTCACAGCGGACTAAAATAGGTCCCTCTAATTTGTACGGTTTCTAGCATCACTGTGTGTGTGTGTGTGTGTGTGTGTGTGTGTGTGTGTGTGAAATCTCCTTTCACCCCCCTTTTTTTTTTAAATTAACTAATTTAACATCTGAATAGCACGGTGGCCTGCAGAGCAGCAGCTTGAGAACACGTGCAAACAGACAAACTCGGAAAATGCAACTGCTGCAGATTTAAGGAAAATAAAAAGAAGAAGCAGGTTATCAGAGTGCACCTGGCAGCAGCACTTGGTCACCGAGGGCAGGAGGGCGTTTAAAACGGGACGGTGGTCCAGTGGCAACTGGTGTTGGTGTGTGTTTAACCCTTTAACCCTTTAACCCACTCCCACATGTCAGATTGTGTCCAAGGCAGCATCCTCAGGTTAAATGAGAGGAAGTTTATTTACCTCTTAAGAGCAAAGAAACATATATGGTCAATTCATTAATCTTGATTTTCTTCATGAAAATTTTAAATCTTGTAAACTTTTGCAAAAGTACAAAAGTCTTCTTATGTCCTATAATAACACTCTAAGGTTGAAATTTAGAATTTCCAAACATTTCAGTGTGAGGACGAGCGGTTACAGACGACGATGACGATGATGAAGAACGTATTTGTAATATTTCAAAGAGTTAAACCAAAGTTTTAGCACGTGTTTAATTATTTTGTTTTCATGCTCATTTTCCTGCTTTGTTGCTTTTACACTTTAAATACATTTTGACGTAGTTATACTCTACGTTCGAAGTGGTACACCCATCAGCCACAACATTATGACCACTGACAGGAAAAGTGAATAACATTTAAACCATCTTGTGACAGTTCAGTGTTCTGCTGGGAAACTTCTGGACCTGGCATTCATTCATTCATTGGTGTGGATGTTCCTTAGACATGTAGCACCCACCTAGACCAGACCAGGCACCCCCCACCCCATAGCAATGACACTCCTTGATGGCAGCAGCCATCCCCAGCAGGATGCAGCCACAAAAACACTTTAGGAAGAAGAACATCTCAAGGTGTTGACCTGGCCTCCACATTCACTAGATCCCAAACTGATCAAGTATCTGTGGGATGATCCACAGAGGACCCTCCCCTCAAAGACCCCCCCACTAACAACACGGGACACCCTCAGAAGACCCATGTCCATTCTCATAAGCACCAGATTATGACCACCTTCCCAAAACCTAGTTGTCGTCACATGGCAATCATGCAATAGTCGGTTAATGAGGAATAAAATGCAGCTGTAACGTCACGCAACAAGGACGTCAATGTTAAATGATCGTAATGAATCTGGTTCAGAACTTCCCCCCTTTACTTCCATTCTCTCCCATTCAGAATATGAAAAGCGACAGCGTGCGATGGAAGCTGCTCATCGAGCTGCTTGATGTATGTAGTGGCCTGAATAGTGCACGCCAACATTAGTATGAAGAATAACATCAATCTGGGCTCTGCAGCCTGTGAGCGCTGATCCACTGTATAACATATGGATGAAGGGGACAAAGGATCTGATTGTTAGGAGAGGATGGATTTTTAGAGGGGAAAGTCAATTACGGCCCACAAAGCACTTGGTTAAAATATCAAGGTCGCCACACGGTGATAGGCCCTGAATCCGTGCCGTGTCAAAGTGCCATTTTTCATCGCTTTGTGTCTCTCTGGAGGTCAAACCCATCTGGGCTTCATTTATTAACCCTAAAGTGCTGCTGCTGCTGCTGGCAGGAGCCGGGCTCTCAGTTCTGCAGGGCTGGAGATGGAGGGAGGGGGGAGAGGGCGGGGTCGCGAAGCAAGGGTCGGCCCGCGGGGAGAGATGGAGCCGAGTGCCCGTGGTTATGAATGCGGCGGCGGCGGGTGGATGTCACGCGTAAGTGATACTCCATCCATCCATCTAATAGAGTAACACTTACGGAGATGGTGCGATGGACGGAGGGGGGCGGCGGGATTCCTCCCAAACTCAATCTGCGCTTATTGTCAATAAACATTAGAGATCGTCAAGGGAAAGAAGAGGATGGTTGTTTTGTTTTTTTACCGCAATAATGACACGGTGCTTTAGGAGATTAAAAATCAATGGATGCCCAGCAGCTCACTGGAAACCAACGTCTGCAGATGTTCAGAGTCCACACGACTTGTTCGTTCCAAACAGAGGTCAGAGGTCAAGGTAGCTCCATTACTCTGTCAAGGAGAAGCAGAACCTGGACGTGAGGAGGTACACCGATCAGCCACAACATTAAAACCACTGGCAGGAGAAGTAAATAACATTTAAACCATCTTGTGACAATCCAATGTTCTGCTGGGCAACTTTTCGACCTGACATTCATTCATTGGTGTGGATGTTACTTAGACATGTAGCACCCACCTAGACCAGACCAGTTACCCCCACCCCCACACTAACAACATCCTGTTCCCAGACACCAGAGGACACCCTCAGAAGGTCCATGTCCATTCTCTGATGAGCTACAACTGTTTTGGAGACCTACACAATATTAGGAAGGTGGTCATAATGTAATGCCTGATCGGTGTACATGCACATATATGTATGAGTAAGTAGGGCTCTTGCAAAGGTGGGCTTGGTCATGAGGGATCGGGCAAACTGCCATCCACCTACATACATATATGCCCTAAAAGAATATTCCTCAGCAGACAGACTTCACGCGGCGGTTCATGGAAATCAAGCTGCTGCAGGACCAACCCTTTGGCGTAAAGGTCTCTATTAAACCTACAACAAGCACCCGACCGTCTATCAGGCGGGCTGACAGCCGCCGGACACGGTGACCTGCCCTCCTGTCGAAAAGGCGCGGAAGACACTATTACAGAGCCACTACACTATCCTGGATTTACATAGCTGTCTGGTGCAGGCATGCCGAGCCTCGCGGGTCAGACAGGTTGTCAATAACAAACAATGTTAAGATGATGTGCAGCAGACTGACACATGGACTTAAAATAGATCCAGGTGGATGCAGCAGTGGCAGTAGTGGCAACGTACTCGCACACTGCATGAATACGCGGTAGGTGAGTGATGCTAAGGCGATGTGCTGTGTGGAAGAGACCCGTCTATTACTGTTGGCGCACAGCAACAGATTCTCAGCTCATTATGACAAAAAAATTAATTGAAAATATATTTATATATTCGTTTTTTGGCAGCCATTTCCAAAATGACAGCTTTCATGGATTGAATGTTTTTTTGCGCTTTAGTAAAGCTCATAGTTCTACACCTGTGTGACTGAAATGAAGGTATACTAGCTTCCATAGGTGTTTGTTTGAGGGAAGGTACTGCCTGAACCTACTCATGGACGTAGCTACTCCATAGTGAATTCACTTAATGGTTCATTTTGTTTGAGGTGCTTCTTGTGTTGACATGTTTGATTCATACGCTGCTAGTCCTTGTTTGTCCTATGGTGAAGAGTGAAAGGCTGTGATTGATCAGTACCTTACGATTTGGTAGAGTGCTACTCGTGTGTCTCAGTGTGTGTGCGACTCCATGCATGTTTGTCCGTACTGTCCTGCACTCACACTCCTGCTGCCCGTTGGTATGAAGCGTTCTGAAATGAGCTCAGTCCATTAACACCTTTGTCTTTAGAGGTGACCCGGTGCTGACTCAGGTTCTGAGAAGAAGGAAGTGATTCTTGAAGGACAGTCCACCCTACCGGTCCCCCCTCCCCACCTCCTCAGCCTCCACAGCCCCGACTCTCCCAACCCCTGGAGTGAGGGATTGTGGGATTGGCGCTCCAACCCCAACCCTGCCCTCTCGTGAAAGGGAACTGAACGGGATAAAATGCTGAGCTCAGAAATCAGGAGGAAACCACACCGGGGTCAAGGAGAAGAAGAACGCAAAGAGAGAGGTGTGATGATTCAACTCAACTATAGGGGTTTCTATGAGAGGAGGGAGGGGAGGAATGAGAGGGAAAACGAGTTTATGAACAAAACTAAACAATGATTAAAGGAACAGAGGGGTAGAGGGTGATGCTCTGATGTTATCCCACACTCTGTCTTTCTTTTTTGTGATATGACATGAAAGCTGGTGTGTAGATAGTAGGGATGGACGATATGGACTAAAAAATTTATCTTGATAATGATATTTATCACGGTAATGATAAAAATGACGATAAATAAATAAACACCAGTTCATTCTAATCTTTTTGACTCTAATGCATCAAGTTTTATCTGAGTTGCTGTTTTTTTCCCGGACTCTTTGGATGAAGTCGACGCTGCTTCTGCATCTTTGCTCATTTTCTGTCTTTCTTCATCTTCTGGTTTGTGCTTGTGTTTGAGGTGGTTCGAACAAATTAGTGCTGTTACTGTCCTTTTTATTCACTATTTGTTTGCAAACCTTGCATGTTGTAATTTGCTGCTCCGCGTCAGACTTTTTAACCCCTTCATGCCTAGTGTCGCTAATTCACGACGCACTGTTTCCGTTCAGACTGCAGCTGAAATAACGCATGTAATACTCCAATGTCGGTTTGTGCACATTTAAAAAATCCTAGGAACCTTTAGCAAGCACTAGTTTCTGGTAGGACCGGTCGGAGTGGTAACAAAAATACAAATATTTAATTTCTTTATATAATTGAAGAATTAATTGAGGTGTTAAGGGGTTAAAACCCAACCAGTGACACTTAGTAGTCTCCACCTGGATTTAACTATCCTATTGGGTAATTACTGCATGGGTGAGTATCTTTCAGCTGGCAACACGTTATTTAACCCCAACTGATGCAATGAGTAGCTTCTCATTTCTCGAACAACCATGTCTAAAGACACATCCTGTGGTCGTGGAAAAGTTAGAATGTGATTTCTGTGTTCACACCAGCTAAAAGAACCAACCTGAGCGACAAACGCTCCTGGTTTCTAAACTACGACTTAGGTATGAAAGCACATATTCATCTGTTCTGAGGTAGGTTTGGTTTTAAATGATCGGACATTGTTTGGCAAAATGAAAAATACAAAGACACGCCCGGGTGCAACCATAAGCTTTGCTCAGGCCTGATGAAAGACTAACAAGAAGTGACAAAGAAAGGAAATCCAAGACAAAATCCCATCAGGCCATAGTAGCACATGAATGCACAGATAGCAGAGACCTAGGAGAGTGGAGTGCATGTGCTCGGGGCATCATGGGAAGCCCTGCAGCAGCAATTTGCTTGATAGGACCAGCTGTAATAACCTGGAAACACACTGATTATATATATATACTGAACACAACCCCAGGACAAGTAGTGGATGTGTTATCCAGGAATGGGGAGAAATGGGTAGAACCTGGGAAAGGTTCCAGATTGGGCAATGTGTTCTACTTCTGGAGGAGAGTAGAGAAGAACAATTTGGGTATACACTGGTTCAGTTCATTCACATAAAAGATGAGAGTAGTGATAAAGGCAATCATTTTGTCTCCTTAGGGATGTCAGGGTTTCTGATTTAGCTGCTTTTCCTACTCTCTTTCTTACCAGCCACGCTCGTACTCACTCACATGCGAGAGTTAAAGCTGGCAGATGTTATCTCCTCTACCCAACCCCAGCGACTGGAACTGAACCATATGCTTTCATTTGTTTGTTTGCAGAACAGATGATGATCAAAACAGATGCTGTTGGTGTCATTTGTAAGCATGTTGGTGGAGGGAGTCAGAGCTTGGATTCACACCATTGTTCACCTGACCTGCCCTCTTTTCAGACATTGTATTCACTATATGTCTGCAGGAATGCTGCCAATGTTTGTGAAGGTTCTCAGTCATCCAGGTCATGGTGAATCTAAAAAGTGTTTAAAAAAAGGCAACTAGACTTGTAGAGTTTTTTGAGAAGATGTTTCACCACTCATCTGAGTAGCTTCATCAGTTCTAGGTGATTGGTGGATTTAAATACGAAACTTTGTGGGTGACACATCAGAAACTTTCTTGTTTGCATAAACAACCAGAAACTTGTGCAGCTAATTTCCATGCTGTCAATATTGCATCTGGTCTGCAAAAAAAAAAAAAAAAGACTTGGGGTCCTTTCCTAAAAACAAATGTGACCACTGATAGGTCAAGTGAAATAATTTACTGACCTTCACTGAGGGTGTTAATGTCTGACACCATCCTCACCCTGACACTTCAAAAATGGTATAACCCCCATTTCCTCCTGGATGCACTAAAAGATTTATTTTTTTATGTCACTAGCTCAATTTTTTGTGGAGACCAAGAGCACAGAGGTTAAAGTGTCAGTTTGGAAACTCTGTGAACTTTTTAAAAACATTTGGAGTATCTTCGAATGAAGCCATGGCTACTGATGTTGGGTTATTAGCAATATGCAACATGCGCAATTCATTCCTCAAAACAGAGCCACTTCAGTTCTGAGATGTTTCCTCACATTTTACTGGATTAGGTCAGGATATATCCAAAAAAGTTGTTTTTTTTGAGAAGACGTTTCTCCACCAATCCGAGTAGCTTCTTCAGTTCTAAGGGACTGGTGGGAAGTCTAAGGTTTGATGGTCACATTTGTTTTTAGGAAAGGGGCCCCAAATATACCCTGACCTGGATGACTGAGAACCTTCACATTCATTAAGGTCAGGACTTTGACTTGGCCAGTAGAGCTGTGTCTTTGTCCTCGCCACTCTGGCACTCTGGCATGGTTAGGAACCATGGTTAGGATGGATAGGAAACACTTCCGAATAGAGAATCTCTTAATTTGGCCTTGAAATTAACTGGTAATTCTTGAAGGCACTTACTTTTGCAACTCAGTTAAATATAATATTGGTGTATTTCCCTGAATAAACAAATACGCAAGTATAATCTTTGGTTTTCCACTTCTTTGATTGACTTCTCTTTGTCTACTTTCAGGACTTGTGAGAAAATCCGCTGATGTTTTGAGTCATTTTTATGCAAAAGGGAGGATTTTTTTTGTTGATTTTTTTTATTGGCACTGTACACATACAACAAACAGATTGTGTTTCTTATGTTTTGATGTTTGATTACAGTTATTTCTGTCCTAATCAAAGTGGCAAACCAATCACCAAGCAATCAGCAGTAATTTGTTCAAATCAATTAAAAAAAACAAAACAAGACTATGCTATCAAATGACCATTCTCCATTTAGTGTCTACAGTGCCTCATTTTAATGACAATCAATCATTATATGCAATAAAACAGTTAAATTATAAGTCAGTAAAGAGCCCCCCATGCATTATAAATCAATGGTGCCATTTTCAAACTGTTTCATCACATTATCTTTCACAAGTTTAGCGTCACTTAAGAACCCAAAGCCACATTTGTGTTTCTAAACATTTCCAACAAACTGGTGAAGCTTTTAAAACCCGACGTGAAGGGCTTTTAAAAGCCAAAGCTTTATTAGACAGGACACAGTGACAGCCTGGATGTACGATTCGGACGCAGACAGAGTCAGCTGTTATTGGGGCTGCTGTGAATTCTGCTACAGCGCTTCTTCCCCCGATGATGGAGTGGAGTGATGACAGATGAGAGTGGAGAGTGCTGGAGTCCTTCAGTGTGGCAAAGCTCAGGGAGAATCATTATGTTTCCACCCCATGGGAATTATTTTCTCACATAGCAGAAAAACCAACGGCGGTAATGTGAGTTGGGCCACTGGAGGTGATGGAAACCTGTCAGTGAACACAGATCCAGATTCCACAGATGCAGTACCCTCATTATGTATAAAGAAAATAATAATTAAACCAGATATCTATTATATATGCTGAATCCATGTGCATATCCCCAGTGTTTATTCAGATTATTACAGTTGCTGAAGCCAGAATCTAAATGCATTCATGAGAAACTTTATTAGTAGATAGATAGATAGATAGATAGATAGATAGATAGATAGATAGATAGATAGATAGATAGATACTTTATTTGTCCTGTGGGAAATTAGGTAGCATCATTAAACAGAAACAGGAGGAATTGCAAAAAGGGTAAAAAAATCAAATAAATGTAAAATTAAATAAATAAATAAATATCTGACTTTCAATCTAACTTTGCTAGCTAGCGCTCATAAAGATAAGCTAGTTCCCGTTATGTCCAGACTCGTTTCCTCTGGGTTTTGACCGCCACGCTTTAAATAAATAAAATCTTTAAATGTAAACTCTCCATGGTCTAAAAAATCAAGAGCACAAACATCAGGTTTTAAAAAGTGCCGGTAACATACATTTTTATTAGCGAACAACACAAATGTAGTTTCACATGCTACGTGAGTTGACCGTGCCCGTTTTCTCTGTCAGGTTAAATTCAGAACAGAGCAACTGAGGGGAGGGATGAAAACTACACGAACACAACATTGTTTGAGACGAAATATTTCCCAATCGTTATGGGACCATGGCGGTAAATTAGACCTTAATTAGTATTAGTATTGTATGGGAAACCCTGAGATATAGATAATTTATGTATACATTAAATATATGGCAGCAGCTCTTGAATGCAAGAGGAGTACGACCAACTCCTCAACCCCAAGAGCATCCAATCCCATCAAGGCACCAGCATTTATCTGGGAGGGACAGGAAAAGCCCAAAATATCCTTGTGCTGATCCAGAGACTGGACAGCTGGCCAGGGCCTGTGATGGGAGGATATTGGCCAACAACTAATCTTTCCACCTGAGATTGCATCCACCATACTTGGGCCAGACCTGGTCCCATTCACTGATGGATGTCTACATGGTAGAGCTCAAAGTCCTGTGGGAGAATTCAGTTAAAGAGGCCTATGATTTGGCAGCAGATGCACAATAATGAGGATGAAATACAAAAATCTATGGGGGATCTTCCACCATCAGGCTGTTAAAGAACCTATGAAGTCTTTGGACGGGCTCTGATAGTTAAGTCAGTGTCTGAAGTGGCTGAAAAAAGCAGCCAGTGGATGTGTCTCAAGCAGAAGGACCCTTGCTGGGCTTTGAGAACATCAAGTTGACCCATCTCAAGTGGTCTTTTGGAACAGTATTTATCAAAGCTGACAGAAAAGTCTGCCAGGGTCTTTCCACCCAGGATATCATTTATCAGTTATTTCTGCTGTACACTACGAAGCTAAAGTTATATTTAATTTGTTTTCTTTCTGAAAACCCTTGAGGTGACACGTGTTTAAGGCGTTTTATTTACTTTACATGCACATATCATCTCCTGAATTCACCTGAATTTCAGAGGGCTGCATTTTTCAGCCGTGGCGCGAACGAGCGCACGCTAAACCTCGTGGGCTCATTCGGCTCCGATCGATTCCAAACGCTAAGAACAACTGCAGACCTCTGATTCGTCCCGCAACGGTAATCTATCACCTTGAACACAATGCCAGCTATTGAATTCTGCTAAGTAGCATAAGAACTAATATTTGAGTGTAATCCTTTGTCAGATGCAGCAGCAAGGGATGTTATTCTTTAAAGACTATATTTTTATGGAAATAATGTTGTTATCTTACATTTGATTCCCACATAAAATCTATTGAGGCACATTAGATCCTTCTGTGGTTTAATTTAACTATTGTCTTGTAGTCATGATACTGTATTGGAAAAATCTGTGGAATAAAGCAGCACTGCCCACTGAACAATCAGAACTAGCACTGATATGTGGACTGCCTACACTACTTTGCCTCATCAGCCTTTATTTCCACTTTTTGTGCTTCTTTTTTCCTCTTCCACTTCCCATCTCTGCACTCAGTAGGTCTTAGAGACTAAACATTTTTTCTCGGGCGTCTGATCAGAATATTCATAGACTATTGATTAGTTCAGTGCCAGAAACGGAGACCGCCCTGGAACACTTGTCCGGTCTTACACGGCCCGTTCCTCGGCTCCTTCTATTAATGTGTCTGTGAAAGGAGGAAAGAGCGCAAAGGTTAATTGAAAGAAAGAAGTAAGAAGTGGATGAAGCTGTTCACGGGAGTTTATTAGAGTGTATGGAAATGTTAACCGAAGTCGACTGTAATGTGATGAAAGTCGTCACATGACGTCACTAATGAAAACCCAGTAGAAAGAACAGACAGCTCATGTGCTACTGTACATACTGTGAGCTGCAGATAACATGCAGCACCATCAGTAGCATTTAAAGCTCTAATAACTTTATCAAATAGTTGATGTGCTGCCTCCTTCTCTCTGTTATCACAGGATGTTTGGTGACGTTGCTAACTGACTGCTGGCCATAGGATTTGGACCATTCCTCTGCTAGCGTTAGCGTTAGCCTTTTCAGATGCATTGCAGTAGTACTTCAGTTGTATTTCTGGACTGTCACGGTAGTACAGGCTTCATCTTTAGTGATGTAGTTCCACACGCTTGATGAACCAACAACCCACTGGGCTCCTCATCTGTCTTCAAGGAGGCGTCCATGTTGTTTTTGTCATATGATCAGTGACTAGTCCACATGGTGCTTAAAGTGTGAAGTCGACAAACTGATTAGTCAACTAGTCTTTGTACGGGGTTGTACAACCCCAACTTTGTACGGTCTAATTTTAAACCTAAGAGACGCAGTCTTTAAACTGTTCTTGTATTTATACTTTTCTACTTATCGTTCATATTACGTCTATGAGGCGTCCATGTCGTTATTGTCATGTGATCAGTGACTAGTCAACATGATGCGCTTTTCTACTTATTGTACTTATTAAAGTGATTTTTAAAGCTACCCCCTTATTCACACACAGGTACCAAGCATTGGGAGGAACTGGTTGACTTCCTCAAGGTCATTTCAGCATGATGTCCATGTAACTGTCATGATTTCTGTTTCTTGTTTAATTTTGTTAAGTTCTTGGTTTCTACAGTCATGATATGTTTCACCTGTGTCTTGTCGCCCATCTGACCTGTGTGTATGTGTAGCCCTGCCTTCCGTCAGGTCGTACTTGTCTCGTGCCTTGTTTTAACGTCATGATTCTTGTTACTCATCGTTCATGTCTCGTCATAGGTTGTGTCTCGTCACGTGTAGCTTACTTTTTCATGGATTATGTTTAATGAAGAGGTTTTTGTTTCCTCAAGTTTTCCTGCCATGTCTGCAGCGCTTTAAGTTTTGTCTTGTTTTCGTTCATTGAATACCCTTTTCACCAACTCCTGCCTCAGGGTCCTACCCTTATTACCCCACAACCATCCTGACAGTAACGGGGATTGAACCACTAAGCTTCTGATTCGTCAACCCGATAAGTTTGAAATCCGTTCTACATCCTTGTCTATTGTGAGTTAGTCAATGGATTGTGACTAGGTGGCTAACATTGCAATAGCTTCATGGTGTTATGACTGGATCCAACCCACTCACCTGAAAGCTGCATAATCTCTCATTGGCTGCCCGCTGGCATTCACAGCAATTGGTGTTTTTATGTGGGTAGACCTGGTTTTAGAATAAATTATTTTAGGTCTGATTCAGTGCCCACTAGAAGCCAGGAGTTGGCCCATCTCACCTACTGATGTCAGCAAAGTAGCTCCATCTCCCAACAACACTTAAGTGAAATAAAACGGCAGTTCAATACAGTAATCACACTGAATTCCCATGATTATTATCAGTACTGATCCCTGCTTTGGAGTGTGGAACATTTGCAATATGTCTGTGGGCCAGCTGCAGCCTGGAGGTTTCAGCTTCTCCTCAAACCAGGTAGAGGGACTGTACCTACGTTAGTACTGTGCTGCAGGCGTTGATAGTCTATAAATGCTTCTGCAAAAGCTGAATCTTGATTTATTTCATCTTGCTTAAACTGTCAAAAGACTTTAAAATTGGATTTTTTTATTTCATATAAAACACAAATGAGTTAGCAAGAAGCGAGAACACCAGTTAACTGGCTTCCCAGCGTGCGCACAAGTGTTCGGTTTTATATGCACACTCTCTAATCCACTACTGAAGAGACTTCCTTTCCCAGCAGGATTTCTGAACAGCTCTGTGATTAATGTTAACAAACCGCTTTAAAATGTCAGAGAGCAGTGTAGCATATGACAGAAGTGGTAAGAAGGACGGATTCACAAAATTCTCCGGGACCTTTTTGCAGAAGTCCTCCTCTCATTACATTCATCCTTTAATGCCGCAGGCTTTTGTCAGTAATTCCACAGAGTTGTCAAAATGTCCTCGCGGTTATGATTTTAAGCTCATATGAGGATGTCTGTTTCAGTTTGTCTCAAGTGGGACATGCAGTTTATTGGTGTGTGCAGTCACAGTATACAGAGCAAGGCCTTTCTGTCTTTGTGCAGCCTGCAGCAAGAGGAAAGGAAGCAAGTGACCATCCAGCAAGCAGTTCTGACAGAGTAGAGCCAAGCAGCTACTTGGGACAGGACACATACATCATCTAAAAGAATGCTATATATGGTATCATTAATGGCAAATCATCTGTCTGTGATGGTATGTCCAAAAAACAAGAATGGAAAGCTGCAAAGCATGGACAGATTCAGTTCAGCATTCATCACAGAACATGAATCCATACAGATTACACATTCATTCATTCATCTTCTGTTACCACTTGTTCCTGTTAAGGGTCACGGGGTCGGCTGGAGCCTATCCCAGCTGTCATTAGGTGAGAGGCGGGGTCCACCCTGGACCTTTGGACATGCTCGTTAAGAAGCCAGAGTACCCGGAGAGAACCCACTAAGAACATGGAAACTCCACACAGAAAGGAACCAGTCGGCCCATGGATTTGAACCCGGGACCTTCTTGCTGTGAGGCATCAGTGCTAACCACCTCACTACTGTGCTTACACAATACTAACAACAATATTCCATTAACAGAAGATGATCTCCTACACATGCTTTGAATCACTGTTAATTTTATTAACAAAGATGAAAAATTGATGAATCAGCAACCATTTTTTTTCTGTAACTAAGACGAGACGTTGACAATCTAAAACTAGAACGGTGACGATGTTAGCGTGACCATGTTTTCTATTTTGTCTAAAAGGCGACGAATGAATGCTGGTTGCAGTTTGACTAAATGTAATAATTAGAAGTTGACAAAAATGCAAAGAGTTTTCATCGACTAAAACATCAAAGGTCAAAGAAGTTTTTCTTGTCATTTCAACGTAGCAGCAACATAGTGAGATGAGAGGATGTTCCTTCAGGACCGTGGAGCTACATCAGTGGTTCCCAAAGTGGGGGGCGTGCCCCCTAGGGGGGTCACAGGGCCCTGGTTGAATTAAAGGGTCACAATTTTACGGGACTCCCGTGAGTCACTCTTATTCAATATTACTGTTGGTAACGTGATGGGAACAGGATTGAGCAAATAATCAATGGGAGCGGGCGGGACTGGGACGGAGCCAGAGATTAAATTAAAAAATGACGCTGCAGTGTGGTGAGTGCGCCCACAACGGGATTTAGGGAGTGATGAGATGGTTTTTGATTCCCACGCAGATGCAAACCTGTTACATTGAACATATTACACAGTAAAGTTTACTGTTATTTGTTAAAAAAAGGCTGAGTATTGTATTAATTACAATGTGTGACAAAAAACTACAAAGGAGTCTAGATAGATAGATAGATAGAGTCTGAACATTTTATATATATATATATATATATTCTTATGTACCAAAAGGGGTCCCAGCAGAAAAAGTTTGGGAACCACTGAGCTACATGAAGACGTAGGACTGAGTACGATACAAGGGACTGAGCGTAATGTTCAAGCCGAGCTCATTGGATGTGGCTGCTATGACTTCTCCGATGGGATACATAAAGGCTTAACTTATATGCAATATAAGGAACCACAGAGCCATGCATGCATCTTTGAGTAAATAAGATGAGAACACTAGACACTAGTATAGTCACTATGAGCAAACTGGGATCAGCGTGCAGTACTCCTCATAGTGCAGCCTTCAAGGGTTTCCTCACCTGCACGTGTTCAGACTCCCAGTTCAGTTAAAACAGCATGTGTAGGAAATGTCTGCAGCTAGTGAAGAAATGCTGTTACACCGTCCCACGACTGAACGACTGGAGGTTAATGAAGATAATAGATTGTTTTTGTCATCCATTTTCCTCTTCTTTAACCTGCTTCACATCCTCAGATCTATCACCTTTCACCTGTCACCCACAGCCCCATGTGTCCTTGCCCTTTTTTTTTATATATATATTTCACAAGCCTTGAATAAACCGTAGACAACTTCAAGTGAATTTCTTAGTGAGTTTCCCAAATATTTTGTAGCCGGAGGACGCCTCTTTCCCGGGTCGAGTGGGTCATAAAATTATTATGAATCTATGTGTTTCTTTTTTCCCTTCTAAACCCTTAAAAAAAGAAATTATTACCCAGAAAGCAGGTTGCGCGGAGCCTCCAGCTCCTCTTCCAGCCACCGTCTGGGGGAGTGGGAGTGAATCCGTGCATGAGGGATGGTATTCTTGACACAGCTGTGTGCACGGTTGTATTGTCGATTTATGAATATTAATTTGACACTGTTATTGCCTGAAATGCATGCTGAAAGATGGCATCCTGCCCAAATCATCTGCACCGCAATAAAAACTTAAATTGGAGTGCTGCGCCGTATACTTTATGTATGATTTACGCACTTTGGCGTGGCTGAAAATAGAATCTGAAGAATCTGAGGACAAAATAAAACTTTCTGAATGAAACCGGATCCTCAGAGCATCTATGTAACGCGGGGTGGGTATCCACCTCAAAGGTTAACATGCTCCCTTACACTTAAACTTACATTAATGACTCTTTGAACTGTGTTGGTGGGTAACGGTAGCTCACAGGTAATGGTGATGATTTAGTGTGAGAATCTTTTATTTGGGTCATAACTGAGTGGCAAACATTGGAAATGCAAGAGTCCTTTTGCAAAATAATCCACCAAAAATGAGAATGTACAGGTATTTAATTGGCCTCCTCTGCGTTCCTAGATGATAGCAGATTGAACTGAGCCAAGAGCTGGGTCAAGGATTGGCTCCAAATTATCTGAATTTGGCAAATAGACCTCAGTTAGTAATGCTTTGACAATTTATCAATATCAGCAACACAATTCACATATATTTTGACTTTATCCATTGTTAACACCCATATTTATGTAAAAAAAAAAATGCTTTAATGTTGGGTAGAAGCGTCCACAGGTGTCTAAAATACGAGCCATGAGTTTGGCTGAATTAAGGTGTCGCTACTGATTTCCTGAATCGATTCCAATATAATATTCACTATTCAATAGGATATTCAACATTCACAAGGATTCAGAGTTGGCGCTTCTGTCCCGTTTGACCTCCCTTATGATTGTTTGTCGTGTGAAACTGAGCGCAGCGTGATTTCTGAAGACAAAGCAGGACATGGGATGCATTTTTGAAAATAAATCGATCCGAGGCTTCTGTAAATCGATATCTGACCTTTCACGTCAAGATAAATTTGGATCGGAAAAATCTAACCGAATCTGTCACAACTAACGTTTGGACAAAACCAAATTAAGGTTCCTTTGTAAAACAGGCATAACATTATGACCACCTTCCTGATATCGTGCAGGTGTCCCGTGTGGTGACTCATCAGAGAATGGACATGGGAGGGGAGGGGCCTCTGTGGATCATCCCACAGATACTTGATCAGTTTGGGATCTAGTGAATGTGGAGGCCAGGTCAACACCTTGTGCTGTTCTTCTTCCTAAAGTGTTTTTGTGGCTGCATCCTGCTGGGGATGGCTGCTGCCATCAAGGAGTGTCATTGCTATGGGGTGGGGGTGCCTGGTCTGGTCTAGGTGGGTGCTACATGTCTAAGTAACATCCACATGAATGAATGTCAGGTCCAGAAGTTTCCCAGCAGAACACTGAATCATCACAAGATGGTTAATGTTATTCACTTCTCCTGTCAGTGGTCATAATGTTGTGGCTGATTGGTGTATTAAACCCAGCCCCGAGGCTGAATCAAAGACCAAAAATGCCTTTTTGATGCTACAGGCTTTTTTCCTTCAGCTGACATCTGGCCGTTAAGGAGCAAGGCCGTGATGATCCCTCTCTGGTCGACACCTTCATTTTTAACAGACATAAAGAAAAGTCTATCTGAGGCGGCCCAACAGGCGTGAAATGTGAAGGGAAGACATTCGAGGACAGGAAATGCAGAGGGCTCAAATTACACCCCTCACCGCTTCACTACCTAGCCCTCTTTAGTACAGCCGCCGCTCTCCCAGACACCAGAATACCTTTTAAACCATCGTTTAATCCCGACTAATGAATCAGAATCCCTTTTCTCTTTGCTGGGTAAGTAGGGCTTAACGGTAATTGAATGGGTAGTTCTGCTTTGCATAATTTTTCTTATGCTAAGAAAGACGGGGGGCTAAAGGAAAGATGTGTGAGTTTAATGTGAGCTTACTAAGAGGAAACTGGCCTTGAGTCCACAAAACGATCTTAAGAGGAGAGGTGGGGGCCGCTCAATTCCTGCCTTTACCACCCCTTTGCTGACCTTTCTGAAATGGACTTTAATGCATAAAGTGGAATAAAGCCGAATTAATCATGTGCAGGGACTAGGTCACGGACAGGGGTGTAGCACAGATGGCTGAGTGGCACTGTTAGTGTATGTGGGTTACACTGGACACACACACACACACCAGTGCATTTAATTCACATTCTTTATCAAAGGAAAGTGCAGACAAGGTGAACGCATGCCGACGCAAACACGCCCAGACAGGAGCTCTTCCATTTAACCGCCCTGTTGGGTTTGAGGAGTTTCAAAGGTTACCGCTGCAGCTGTAGTCCAACCCGAGACCTTTCATACGCTTTTTCTTTGCTCTGATTTAAACTCTAATTAAAAACATCTCATAGAGTCGAGCATAGACTGTATATAAATATGGACAATGCATCCCCACTGCCTTGCTTCGGCCTAACTGACGCCGTTTTAACGGGGGATACGGGTGGCGCCATCTTTTGACTTTGGAGTCAGAGTCTGCACCGTATGGTATGAACGTAAAACCACACGGAGGCGGGATATTGATGCCCTGCCCACATTTCCTCCAGTTACCTTTTCTTTTAAATAATACTGCACTCCGCTCTACCTCCTCGAGTTACAAAGAAATGTTGGATTGTACATTGTACTTATGTATTTATTTATTTATGTATTCCTACTTTCACGGTCCTACAGGGAAACTCCATGGAGCAGTTGACATGGCAACTAGTCATCATGATGTCACATCCTGCTTCTGAGGTGTCAAATTACTCAAACAAAACTTCTCAGAGACACTTGAACAAACATCAGCATCGTATTTACGACTTAAAAAATATAAAAATATATTGCCATTCATGTTTTAATTTCTCATCCACCAATATGGAGGGGGCGGAGCTTATGAGCTATACTTACCAGGGGGAGCTCCACATGCTTTGCCCTCACTTTTACAGTCTATGGACCAGCGCCACATTTGGTACAGGCATAGACTGTGAAAGAAGTGGACCCCATAACAGCTCCTCTAAAGTGAAGCCAAAGCAAGTAGAGCTCCCCCTGGTGGCTGGCTGCAGTATAGGTCATAAGCTCCACCTCCGGCCATGTCAGTAGAAAGAGCAAGTCTTTTCAAGGATGGTTTCTGTCATTTTAGGCAGTTAAAATAACACTGATGCATGTCTGTGTCCATTTTTTGAAGAAGTTTTGTTTTAGTTATTTGACGCAGGATGTGACATCACAGATAACGTGGCTCCACTCTCGGTCAGTACTGCTCAACCTTTGGCTTGAACCTGCAAGTTTGACAAGGTTGACTAACGGGAGGAAGTGGAGATACGTAGTCGATTTTTTTTTCTACAGTCTATGCATTCAGGTGGTAATTATGTTTCGGCTCATCAGTGCGCCTACAAATATCATCCGTCTAGTTTGTTCCGCTCATCTGACATCAGGTCGTGGTGGTCACAGGTCAAGCAGGGAAACACAGCAACGAACTCCTACATGATCCCAAACTGTTCTCAGGCCAGACTAGACGTATAATCCCTCCAGCGGATTCTGGGTCTACCCATGGGGTCTCCTCCAAGCTGGCTGTGCTTGATAAACCCTCAGAGGGAGGAGGCACCCAGGAGCCATCCTCATCTCTAAACCTGAGCCCAGCCAGCCTACGGAGGAACCTCATTTCAGCCGCTTGTGTCCGTCACGTCATTCTCTTAGTAATTAGCCAAAGTTCGTGATCTTTAGTGAGGGTTGGGAAGTAGATCGAGCAGCAAATCGAAAGCTTTTTGTCGAACAACTCAACCCCTCTTTACCAGGACAGTCGCTAAACAGTGTCACTCGTGAACGACAGCCAGGGACACTTGAACTCCATCTATCCATGGGATTTGGAACGAACGCAAACAGGACAGAGGATACGGACACAGCTCTGACTTTGACCAAAAACTGACTGGAATCACTACAAACACTATGTCAGTGCATTTTTCCTTTGATGATAGACTTACAGCACATATGAACAACTAATATTTGAGTTACATAAAATCTTTTTATTTGTTTTCTTCCTAATTTTCCTTAATAGTGGTCAAAAATCCCCCCATCCCCAACACAAAAATGGTTTGGCCACTGATCAAAATGTGATGTTGCCGTTTGTTTGGAAGTTCTGTACGCTCAAAACGTCCGGTCAGCACAAAACCGATGCTCAGAAAAGGAAAGAAAAGGGAAGAAGAAAGTAGAGGCCTTAAAGATTTTCTTAACAAATATTTAAAAAAAGGTGAAGCTGGGACTAGAAAAGTGACCGTAGAGCAATGTAAGAAACAAGCGCAGCCAACGTTTACCAGCCTTGTAACGTAACGTAGCTCCAATGCTAACGTCCATTAGCTTGTATAAAAGCTTGACACAACACCCACAATCCACCCCAACCTCCTCCTACTGAGTTAAATGCAATTCATGCATGTCAGTCTTCATTCATAACTAAAAAAGGCTTCTAACAGCTTGTGGTATTCCTTATAACTGGGACAAACAATTTAAACTGCATGTAAGACGTGTTAAATCTTTAACTCTGTTGATGCATTTATTATAAAGACGGATTCAAGACAATTATGCACCGATTACCTAACGTGCAACTGAAAAACCATGTCCAACAGCTGCAGTAAAAGTCTTTTAAAATGTAAACCGCTGATAGGAGATGCAGGCATGCTGGCCGAGGTACCGCGCTGCTCGGTGCAGTTATCATTTCAGTATGCAGGTGAACGGCTGAGGCTGTTGCCTGAAAGCAAGGAGGCCTGCAGGTCCATCTCTCCTCTGATCCAGCCAAGCCTCGGGGTTAGAGACACGAGTGAGAGGGATAAACCGCTGTAGCTCGGAGGCCTGCTCGGTCTCGGCGGGTAAGAAAAGCTGGACTTGACCCAACGGGAGCCGAGCAGGAGGGGTGGTGGTGGTGGAGGGGGGAGAGATGGAGGGAGGGTGGTGTGTAACACTTGAAATACCGTTGTAAGGGTTATCCGATCCTCTCGGCGCAACTGAGCCACTCTGGTGTGAATGTGAGCAAGTGAGAAAAGGGAAGGAGAGTCAGTGAGCATGAGAGGGAGCAGAAGTCATAAAGAATAAATCACCGAGCTAAATGAACAAGGGAATGAATGAAAAATGAGATGGTAGAGAGAGCAGGAGGTGTAGAAAAAGGACAAAGTCAGGCGGAGTAGGAGATGTAAAGGAAAGAAGAGGTTTGGAGAAGAAAGGGGGAGGAGAACGGAGGGGGTGTAAAACAGGGAGGGAGGGGCGGAGAAGTGTGTTCAGCATCGTAAGTGATGGCAGCGTCTCACTGCGTGTGCTGCACTCTGTGTGAGCGTTTTATTTCCTACGTGAATAAAGTTATTAGTCTGTGCGGGCGCATGCATGTGACGGGCGGTGCGTGAGTACGTGCACGCGCAGCAAAGGTCAGGTAGGGATGGGGCAAGTGCAGACCTCCTCCTCCTCGTCCGCCTGCCACTGCACATCAGCGCCGCCCTCGCCCATCAGATGTGACAGCCACAACCGGCTGACCAAAATAGCCGCCGCCGCCGTACAGCTGTTAGAAGCCGTGGCGGGCAGAGCTCTGTTTACAGCCCACCGACGGAATCGCATTTCAGCGCCACGGAGGAGACGGGACGGGGGTGGAAAGGAGGAGGAAAGGGGCGGGGAAAGGAGTCACAGCGGTGAGAGGCGAGGGATGGCGATGAAGGGAGGCTGGATGGATGATGATCAGCCGAGATTATAGCGTGGAATTAGGTGATCCACCAGAACGGCTAACCTGAAGTCTGACCCACAAACACAGTTGCACAGAAACAATAGTGACACCAAATGATGCAGAGCGTGCAAGAACGTCGTTCAACAAACCACAGGAACCTCTGGAGACTCAATGACGACCTAAAAGAGTTAAAAACACGTTCGGCTCTGAGGAGAGAGTCGCTGTAGAGTTGTTGTGCACCGGCGGTATCTTCACAGAACACCTGCAGGAAGTCGTTCATATCTTCATTTGATCAGCTGGCTTTCACCACTAAACAGACTCTTCTTAAACCACATCGTCATATAATCAGTTTGCTTTTCTGCTTCTTCTCCATCAGCGCAGGAAACGGCAGCAAGATATATACAGCGTGCAGTTCCCCCTTTCTGCAGCGTCATCTCCGCAGTGTCTGACCCCGCTCTGTAACTCGTGCCGTCTTTATTGCTCCCATATATCCAGATCCTTCAAGGCGCCGAATGCTGCTGATTCTGACTTTACCGTCTCAAATTTTCCATGGCATTCCCTTTAAAAGGCTCAGCAGCGTCTCCTCTGCAGACCTGAGTTATGCTCCCATGGAGGTCTCACATCCACTGCAGCGTTCCCTCAGCTTCAGTCGTGGAGGGTGGGCTTCTCTTCGTTCAATGTCACTTTACCGCGATGCAAATGATCCTGAACCTCGCATGGATGCTTGTGCTATGAGAGAGAAAAAGACATGAATGAAAGTGCTGCAGACTTTCGCTTTGTAAAAGCAACACAGAGAGGGGAGAGAGAAGAAATCAGATGTAGAAGGGCTGACAAACGGCTGGACGTATTTCAGGAGTTACTTTGTTGTGGGAGCAGCATGAGACCAGGATGTGAAAGGTGATGAAATGCACATGAAGATAGAAGTGACCACAGAACTCAACGATGAGGGAGATTATATTATTCATTCAGATAAGACATAAGATGTTCCTTCATGAGGTTCCTAAAGAAGTTTATTTGACAAGGTTAAAGAGAGGGAAAGATATGAGGTCGACGGAAGGGTCAAGGGTTCGCGGCTGATGATGATCCTTGGGCGACTGGACGTAGGATCCCAGGGAGAGAGATTCAGGGTGGGGGCATATCTCATCTCTGGAGGCGTTGGCTCCTTGACCCCCTGGTTCCTGCAAAGATATTGTAAAGGAGAAGAGAGAACAGAGAGGGTCGTGGGTGGAGGGGTTTGAGAACTGAATCAAAGGTAGGTGCGTCTATATAGGCAGGTGCAGGTAATTGGGTGTTTGAGGCGTGGGCCTGTTCCTGAAGATACCTCTTGGATTCAATCACTGAGGGAGTCAGTTTTATGCTCTGGTTTCTATTCAGTCTTGAGTCTTGTTGCCCTCTTCTCTCTACCCGGTCGACCTCAAGCAGATGAGTCCTGGATTTTGAATGTTTTGGTTTTCCTTGAGTGCCTGTTTTCATTAAGTTTCTTCTTTGGTGTTTCGTGTCTCTCTGATTGCTTAATTAGTTTCTCCTTGTGGCTCCGCCCTCATTAGTTCCACCTGTGTCTCATTAACCCCTCTGACCAGGTGTGTGTATATATAACCCTACCTTTGTCTGTGGTCTCCATCAGGTCGTCTCCCTCTGTTTGTCCTACTCTTAATTGTCTTGTGTTCTCAAGATCTCATCTTGGTTTTTGGTCCTCACCAGTTTCTGTAGTTGTGTTTTCTTTGGATTCCTCTGCTTTTCCTGCAGCGCCTTAAGTTCTTTTGTGTTTTGTATAAACCTCCCTCCCTTCCTTATCACTATTAGTGACAGGTCCATCCATATGAGCTTAACGCTCTACTCGAGGTTTGTTCCTCTTAAAAAGAAGAACCGTTTGTGCTCGCTCTGGTCCTTTCAGGCTGGGTTCTGTAAAGCATCTTGAAACATTAGTATAGATATTGAAGCTACATCAGTTGAATTGAGTTGAATCAAAGCAAGTTAGATGACTGCTTGAATAAAAACCTGAGGAGACAGTTAAATGATGCTTTTTGCACGTTAACCACCAGTTAACCACCAGTTAACCACCAGTTCTAATCACGATGGGCGCAACTAACCTTAAAAACTAGAACAGATTAACGCCCAAGTCATCATCACCTCCTCTCTTCTCCCTACAGCTTCTTTAAAGCGCTGTTAAGTTATCTATAAAGAACATATGAACGAAGAAGCTTTACCTCCAGCATGCACGGACATTAAAGAAAGAAGCCAACAACCCCTGACTGTTTTCTTTGAGGCTCCAAATTACTTGAATTCTGAGTCGTGAATAAGTAAAAAGCAAAACAAAATCAAGCGAGTATGTGAGGCAGCATCGCTCTGTGCTGGAGGTGTTTTTCTTATTCATGAAGGCAGGGAGCTCTTTGAAGGGAAACGCATGATGTGTAACTGCAGAGGAGGATTATGGTCCTGACATGTGAGGCTTTTGTTTCTGTCCCTTCGTTCTCGGGCTGCTCCGCTCACACGGAAACAGAAACGGAAACCTGACATTGCTAGATCTGTGAAGCGTGAGTGCACAAACGGGCCTGCACGCAAGAAATGGTGAGCGTAAATACCAGCATCATCGACGGGGACGCTGTGGTAGGCGGCGTCTGAGGGTTGTTTTGCTCTCGTGAATCAAACCAAACCGGAGAGCGGATACGCTTTTTTAACATCTCAAACCTCCCGTACCTTCCACTTGTCTCCACCTCTAATCCTACTCGGCTCACTTCCATTTTCACCGTGGATTACCCCCTCCCATTTCTCTCCTCGTCCTCTAACCCTCCTCTACTCCTCTTCCCTCTACTTTCATTGTCTCTCCAATCATCCTTTTCCCCATTTTTTCTCCCTCTCTCTCACTGTCCCACGTTTTCAGCTGATATCGGGTACACCCGGGCCCAGCCTGCACCAATCCATCTCCACACAGACTTGCAATCTCAGACACCCCCCCTCACACCTCCGCCGCCAATCTGCTTCTTCACCAACCTGCAACAGTCTTCCTGCCCCCCTCCCTCCCTCCCTCCCTCCCTTACGTGCATCCTCTTACTGCTGCTCTCCACTTCCAATATCCATTACTCTCCTCCCCAGCGTCTTCACTTCTTGCCATTCCCTCACAGCCAGGCGGAGATATAAGACATTCCTTGTCTGTCCGGCACACATCCATCTCCTGCTGGTGCGCCCATTTGTTCTGGGAGTAGAAAGGTCTGAATTCAACCAACGCTGCATATCTGCAGCCGGATGAGGAGGAGGAGGAGGAGGAGGAGGAGGAGGAGGAGGAGGAGGGGACCAAATCACAACAGATACCAATCAAACTAAATGTGTTCAGGTTTTACCAACATAAACTTTGATTTATAAATCAGAAAATCAGTGAAAGTGAAGTGAAAGTCTTCTGAATGTAAGAGATCAACTGATGAAATAAAAAGATGATATCTGCATGCGACGCTCAAAGTCAGGTCAATCTTTTGGGAAACCTGTTTGAATTATTTGCAGGCTGGATGTCTGTGCATTCATGCATAACATTATGACCACCTTCCTGATACTTTGTGGTGACTCATCAGAGAATGGACACTTTGAGGGGAGGGGCCTCTGTGGATCATCCCACAGATACTTGATCAGTTTGGGATCTAGTGAATTTGGAGGCCAGGTCAACACCTTGAGACGTTCTTCATGTTTTTTTTTAGTTGTTCCTAAAGTGTTTTTGTGGCTGCATCCTGCTGGGGATGGCTGCTGCCATCAAGGAGTGTCATTGCTATTGATATTCTGACCTTTAGGTAAAAGGGAGCTACATCAACAAGTACTATGATACCTCATGGATTCAGTCACTGAGGGAGCTAACTCCAGTTTTATGCTCTGGTTTCTATTCAGTCTTGAGTCTTGTTGATCTCTTCTCTCTACCCGGCCAGAGTATTTTTTTTTTTTTTTTTTTTACTTTTACTCCCAACGTTTGCACACAAATAGCTGCAGTTTCTACTTCTTATACTTCCATGGAGAAAAGACGAAAAATACGTGACGTGATCGGACATGACATCGGACTAGAGAGGGAAAGCAGAAGAAGAAGAAGAGTTAGACGGTGGAAAGGTGTCGAGTGAGGGAGACCCTCCAGCAGCATGGAGGAAGAAGATGAACCGGGGTGTAGCTCTGACGGCGACGCTTCAGAAGACATTCCCCATGCATGGCCTTATTCAAGAGAACTGGTCGATGCTGTCGGCTCCAAGAATGATTCATGGTGAATGCGCCTCGTTGTGATCGTATATAGCTAACACTAGCTAGCTAGCTAGCCAATCATCTTCAATTTATTATTAAAAAATTATCCAGATTCAGTCTAGATTATTCTGTCAGAACTTTTTTTCAGCGGTTAAATTGTTTCATTAACGGCAAAGTCATTTTTACTTTTTACTTGAGATTTCAGAGTCTGTACAGAGTTGAATCGGTACTTTTACTTTTACCAGAGTATTTTTTTTACACAAGTATCCGTACTTTCACTTAAGTACAGAGTGTGTATACTTCTGCAAACTTCTGTACATCCACACCAATGAATGAAGCCAGGTCCAGAAGTTTCCCAGCAGAACACAGAACTGGAGCAAGATGGTCAATGTTATTCACTGGTCATAATGTTGTGGCTGACTGGTGTATATGTTCTTAGACTCTCTCACCTCTCTCCTAATATTTAGTTCCTCCCCTGTTAAGTAGATGAACACCTCAGAGGAACCCCCAAACGTCCCGGACATTAAAAACGTTCCCGTTAACGAGCGACCGGCTGCAGTGCTGCATCGTCCCACGCGAGCCGAGCAGGAGGACGCCTTCAAAAGAGAGGAGCACCTCGAAGCACGCACGCCGCCACCGACACCTAGTTTGTCTCCATCGCTGAAGTCGGGCGCAGGGTTTCCATCTTATGGAGTGACTTACTAATTTCAGGACCTTGAATAAAGTGTTGGTGATAAATCAGAGCTGCCACGACCAAAATACACACAGATTCATCACAGGATTAGCGCTCCACTTTTATTCATCTCTCTTTCTCTGTCGCTCTGCCTTTCACGCCGCACGCCGACACATGTGTGTAATTAGTCTCACCTCTCTTTCTCTTTCAAACTGTTTTATTAACTACATCTGAATTTAAGGACGTGCTCCTGCCTTCCGCCGCGTCGCCGCCGAGGGACCGGAAATTTAGGCCAGGACTTGAGCCGCTCTGAACTGCTCGACACATCAGGAGTGGTTTTATTACTGTATTAGCTGTAAATATTAACAATCACTCACCGAGCCCTCGTCCTTATTAGACGATAATGTCCAAGTTTGTAAAAATAACGACAAAGAGCAAAGGATGGAGACACACCAGAGCCTCCCTCATCGAACATGTTAGCAGCTCCAAGTAATCCATCAAACCCTTACATGCATTCATCCTCCAACTAAGCTACGTTTTCAGTTAGTGGAGACCAGAACTGAGCAGGTGTAGGCTTTAGAAGATATTTTTTGTGTGTTGGTGTATGTGCAGATTGAGATTTGCTGAGATTTATCAGACATTGCACTCTAAAATGTTAAATTTGTAATGTTTGAGGGAATTCTTTTACAAAATCCATCCATCCATCCACTGCAGAACTGCAGACGTCTTTTCTTGAGGGGGATCCCTTGGCATTTTCAGTCCAGACAAGATATTGCAATCCTGGGTTTACCCCTGGGGTCTCGTCCCAGCTGGCCGTGGCCCCAAACCCTCCAAAACGAGGCACTCAGGAGATCGTCCTCACCAAAGGAGCAGTGGCTCTGTTCCCGAGCTCCGTCTGGATGTCTGAGCTCCTCACCCTGATCTCTAATGGTTTAGACTTCTGCGTCAGTTTGATGCAGACCTTAACGCCAGCTGCTTTTCTGTCTCTGCAATTTTCCAATTGACTGTTTTGGATCAATACAGATGGAACACATGGAGGGAAGGCTGACATTTGTATGACTCGTTGAAAGTCACCGTTGTAGAAAGCAAAGCAGGAAGTAGAAATGGTATATTGAAAGCTTTGCCTCTTCATCACATTACTGCAGCAAACCACCTGTCCATCCATCACTACAATGAACCATCACTCATGAACAGCACCTCCAGATACTTGAACTCCTTCGCTTGTGGCTGGAGATAAGGAACAACCATGTCTTGGACTTGGAGGTGCAGATTCTCATCTTAACTGCTTCGCACTGGGCTGCAAACCGTCCCAGAGCGAGCTGAAGATCACAATTAGATGAAGCTGAAAGAACTGCATCATGTGCAAAAAGCAGGAATGCAGTTCTGGGGTTTCCCTATCTGTGCACCGTCGTCATTACGGCTGCTAAAACATGTCAGTGAGCTCATTACACACAATGCATACGAGCAAAGAGCCCATAGTTTGGACTTTTAGACAGCGGCAGTAACTGACGTCACCCTGCACCGGCAAACACAGCACTTTTCAAATTACTATTCCGTTGACAACTGCAGCAACTCACTGACTTGTCCTCGTACCAGTTGCATCCAACAATGGTCGACAGCTGTTGCGCCCCAGGATGAAAGTAACGAGCAAACGAGCAAAGGGGAAATGGTTTTATAGGATTCTTAAAGATCCTGCAAGACGGCAGATGTGGATTACTGCAGTAAAACGAGAAAACGGAGCGGTGGGATCCCTCAAAAAACGGATTTGTAACGTTGTTTGGAAGTGTAACGTCTTGTTTATGAAGAAAATCTTCACGCCCCCCCAAAAGAAAAATAAATGTTTTATATTTCACAGAATGTAATTAATACAAACCTCAACCTTTTGTGAACAAATAAAAGTAAACTTTACTGTGTAATTATGTTCAGTGTTTGCGTAGGAGCCCGTCCATCTTGTCCATCTCATTGCTACCAGTGTCCTTCACTGATTCTTTCTTTCCATCTAGAGGGTGACACAGGAATCAACTCTCGCTCCCATACCATCTTGAGCCCACAAAAATACTCCCGTTATATCCCGATCACATGACTGCCCACCCGTCCGGCAAAATCCCATCAGAAAGAAATCTCTTTGTTGCTCTCTATGTTGTTGTCTAAAGTTGGGCACACTGACCACATTGCAGCGCCATAAATTTAATCTCCGTCTCCGCCCCTTTCCCGTTGATTAATTTGCTTTATCCCGTCTCTACCACGTTACCAACAGTGAAACTGACTCCCGTACCGGGGGACTCCCGCAGGAATGCTGCGATAAGGGTCTGTGATATATAATCTGTGGAGTTTTGCCTTGAACCGGTCAACTTCTATCTGTTTAAAGTGCTCAGTAAACTCTGAGCTGGCTCCATTCATTATTACTCAGAGTCTTCTTGCCAATACAGTGGTGTCAACAAAAAAAGTCATGTGACGCCTGCAGCTCTGCTGGCATCTTCATGAAACATCATCAACTGAGACAGAAAAGAGAGAAAGAGACGGATGAAAGGAAGAGATTCTTAAAGTTTGTTGACTTTCTGTTTGAGGGTGATCAGTGTTTCTCTGGAGGGACCTTTCATTCATCCACAGATCACTTCAAGAAAACAAAAAGGCTTATACTGTATATAACAATGCATTCAGACAGATGTTAGAGCTGTGGACGTCATCAAGCCAAAACTCTTTTAATTTGCTGTCGAGAAACGCCCTCTGGCTGAGCGCTGAAGAGCAACGCTGCAGACAAACTGCAGGTACGTGGAGCGAACACAATCCATCACCCGACCAATGGCTGAAACAAATTTAAGGAAATTAAAATAATTAAATCTTCCTTTCAGCCGCAGCATCTGTTCCATCGACTGGACGTCGGTGAACAACACGACAACCTTGAGACACTTTGTCTGAACTTAAACAACGAGGGAGGCTCTCGTTTTACTTGTTGAAGTGATCAGAATCAGGTGAATCAGTTTCCTCTTGATTCAAACAAGTTGAAGTTACAACGTTTGAGAAAAGAACGCAGGCGGCTCAGCTTAAATCAAACCACAACCCCTGACAGAACAAGTCTCACATTCCCGGCCGCTCCTCGTGTGAGGCTCCCGCTTCCTCTACGCCCAATTGGTTGCGTGAGACACTGATACACAGCGATCCGCCCTAATGGACTGTACTCTGCCGGGAGTCCTAATTCACAGAGAAAATGATCACCTGGCGGCGCCCGGCTCCGAGCGACGAGGGGGAATGAATGAACAGATGTACGGAGGGGAGCGAGGCAGGCAGGGAGCGAGGCAGGCGGCGTGTTAACACACACGCAGCAGGTTTACGCCATCCAACAGCTGCAGCTCTGATCCCTCCCGGCCCTCCTTTACAACCCCCCCCCCTCCCCACCCAGCCTCTCCTGTTTCTCCATCCCAGTGCTTTGCATCGCTCAGCTCTCTCTGCTCTTTTCCCTCCCTCGGAATAATGCACCGCTTGGCATTCTGCTTCTCCCTTTGTACTATTTTAATTCTGTAATTCCCCCCCAACCCCACCTCCACCACCCAGCCCCCACCTCCTCTCTTCATTCTTCTCT
>SRSE01000642.1:0-27500 GCA_005024645.1 Planiliza haematocheilus
GTGTGTGTGTGACTGTGTGTGTCACTGAGTGTGTGACTGTGTGTGTGTGACTGTGTGTGTGACTGTGTGTGTGTGTGTGACTGTGTGTGACTGTGTGTGTGTGACTGTGTGTGTCTGTGTGTCACTGTGTGTGACTGTGTGTGTGTGACTGTGTGTGTGTCACTGTGTGTGTCACTGTGTGTGTGACTGTGTGTGTGACTGTCACTGTGTGTGTGACTGTCACTGTGTGTGTGTGTGACTGTGTGTGTGACTGTGTGTGTCACTGTGTGTGTGACTGTGTGTGTGACTGTCATTGTGTGTGTGACTGTGTGTGTGACTGTGTGTGTCACTGTGTGTGTGTGACTGTGTGTGTCACTGTGTGTGTCACTGTGTGTGTGACTGTGTGTGTGCCTGTGTGTGTGACTCTGTGTGTGTGACTGTGTGTGTGTGTGGCTGTGTGTGTGACTGTGTGTGTGACTGTGTGTGTGACTGTGTGTGTGTGACTGTGTGTGTGTGTGACTGTGTGTGTGTGACTGTGTGTGTTCACTGTGTGTGTCACTGTGTGTGGTGACTGTGTGTGTCATGTTGTGTGTGTGACTGTGTGTTTCACTGGTGGTGTGTGGCTATGTGTGTTGACTGTGTGTGTCACGTGTGTGTGGGCTATGTGTGTGTCACTGTGTCTGTGTGTCACGGTGTGTGTTGACTGTGTGTGTCACTGTGTGTGTGTGGACTGTGTGTGTCACTGTGTGTGTGTCATGTGTGTGTGGTCAGTGTGTTGTGTGACTGTGTGTGTGACCTGTGTGTGTGTCACTGTGTGTGGACTGTGGTGTGTGGCCGTGTGTGTGACTGTGCTGTGTGTGACGGTGTGGTGACTGTGTGGTGACTGTGTGTGCCTGTGACTGTGTGTGTGGTGACTGTGTGTGTGAACTGAGTGTGTGTGACTGTGTGTGTGTGACTGTGTGTGTGACTGTGTGTGTGTCACTGTGTGTGTTTGTGACTGTGTGTGACTGTGTGTGTGTGACTGTGTGTGTCACTGTGTGTGTGTCAGTGTGTGTGTGTCACTGTGTGTGACTGTGTGTGTGTGACTGTGTGTGTGTCACTGTGTGTGTGACTGTGTGTGTGACTGTCACTGTGTGTGTGTGACTGTCACTGTGTGTGTGTGACTGTCACTGTGTGTGTGTGACTGTGTGTGTGACTGTGTGTGTCACTGTGTGTGTGACTGTGTGTGTGACTGTCACTGTGTGTGTGTGACTGTGTGTGTGACTGTGTGTGTCACTGTGTGTGTGTGACTGTGTGTGTCACTGTGTGTGTGACTGTGTGTGTCACTGTGTGTGTGACTGTCACTGTGTGTGTGACTGTGTGTGTGCCTGTGTGTGTGACTCTGTGTGTGTGACTGTGTGTGTGTGACTGTGTGTGTGTGTGGCTGTGTGTGTGACTGTGTGTGTGACTGTGTGTGTGACTGTGTGTGTGTGTCGTTGTGTGTGTGTCAGTGTGTGTGTGTCACTGTGTGTGTGTGACTGTGTGTGTCGGTGTGTGTGTGTCACTGTGTGTGTGTCACTGTTTGTGTGACTGTGTGTGTCACTGTGTGTGTGTGTCACTGTGTGTGTGACTGTGTGTGACTGTGTGTGTGTGACTGTGTGTGTGTGACTGTGTGTGACTGTGTGTGTGTGACTGTGTGTGTCACTGTGTGTGTGTCACTGTGTGTGTGTCACTGTGTGTGACTGTGTGTGTGTGACTGTGTGTGTGTCACTGTGTGTGTCGGTGTGTGTGTGTGACTGTGTGTGTCACTGTGTGTGTCGGTGTGTGTGTGTCGGTGTGTGTGTGTCACTGTGTGTGTGTGACTGTGTGTGTGTCATTGTGTGTGTGTGACTGTATGTGTCACTGTGTGTGTGTGACTGTGTGTGTGTGACTGTGTGTGACTGTGTGTGTGTGACTGTGTGTGTCACTGTGTGTGTGTCACTGTGTGTGTGTCACTGTGTGTGACTGTGTGTGTGTGTGACTGTGTGTGTCACTGTGTGTGTCACTGTGTGTGTCGGTGTGTGTGTGTGTCGGTGTGTGTGTGTCACTGTGTGTGTGTGACTGTGTGTGTGTCACTGTGTGTGTCGGTGTGTGTGTGTCACTGTGTGTGTGTGTCACTGTCTGTGTGTCACTGTGTGTGTGTGTCACTGTGTGTGTGTGTCACTGTCTGTGTGTCACTGTGTGTGTGTGACTGTGTGTGTGACTGTGTGTGTCACTGTGTGTGTGTGACTGTGTGTGTCACTGTGTGTGCTACAGTGTGTGTTATTGTGTGTGTTACAGTGTGTGTCACTGTGTGTATTGTGAATTGTGTAGATTATATTTAAGTGTATATTGTGTATATCTTTTGTATTGTAGTGTGTTCATATGTATTGTGTAGTGTGTGTGTAGTGACCTAAAACTGTCACCGTGACGTTCTTCTGCAGCCTTTGTCCTCTCATCGTTTCCTCTACCTCACACACATACACACCTATAGGAAGCAGAGACAACATGAGACATGTTAACTTTAACACATTCTGTCCATATCTGGACACCCATGGACATATCTGGACATATCTGGACACCCATGGACATATCTGGATATATCTGGACACCCATGGACATATCTGGACACCCTTGGACATATCTGGACATATCTGGACATATCTGGACACCCATGGACATATCTGGACATATCTGGACATATCTGGACACCCTTGGACATAACTGGACATATCTGGACACCCATGGACATATCTGGACACCCTTGGACATATCTGGACATATCTGGACATATCTGGACACCCATGGACATATCTGGACATATCTGGACATATCTGGACACCCTTGGACATAACTGGACATATCTGGACACCCATGGACATATCTGGACACCCTTGGACATATCTGGACATATCTGGACATATCTGGACACCCATGGACATATCTGGACATAACTGGACATATCTGGACACCCATGGACATACACTATATTACCAAAAGTATTCGCTCACCCATTCAAATGATCAGAATCAGGTGTTCTAATCACTTGGCCTGGCCCCAGGTGTATAAATTCAAGCACTCAGGCATGCAGACTGTGAAACAAGACATTTGTGAAAGAATGGGCCGCTCTCAGGAGCTCAGTGAATTCCAGCGTGGAACTGTCATAGGATGCCACTTGTGCAACAAATCCAGTCGTGAAATTTCCTCGCTCCTAAATATTCCACAGTCAACTGTCAGCTCTATTATAACAAAATGGAAGCGTTTGGGAACAACAGCAACTCAGCCACGAAGTGGTAGGCCACGTAAAGTGACGGAGAGGGGTCAGCGGATGCTGAAGCGCATAGTGCAAAGAGGTCGCCGACTTTCTGCACAGTCAATTGCTACAGAGCTACAAACTTCATGTGACCTTCAGATTAGCCCAAGTACAGTACGCAGAGAGCTTCATGGAATGGGTTTCCATGGCCGAGCAGCTGCAGCCAAGCCACACATCACCAAGTGCAATGCAAGGCGTCGGATGCAATGGTGTAAAGCACGCCGCCACTGGCCTCTAGAGCAGTGGAGACGCGTTCTCTGGAGTGATGAATCACGCTTTTCCATCTGGCAATCTGATGGACGAGTCTGGGTTTGGAGGTTGCCAGGAGAACGGTACATTTCAGATTGCATTGTGCCAACTGTGAAATTTGGTGGAGGAGGAATTATGGTATGGGGTTGTTTTTCAGGAGCTGGGCTTGGCCCCTTAGTTCCAGTGAAAGGAACATTGAATGCTTCAGGATACCAAAACATTTTGGACAATTCCATGCTCCCAACCTTGTGGGAACAGTTTGGAGCGGGCCCCTTCCTCTTCCAACATGACTGTGCACCAGTGCACAAAGCAAGGTCCATAAAGACGTGGATGACAGAGTCTGGTGTGGATGAACTTGACTGGCCTGCACAGAGTCCTGACCTGAACCCGATAGAACACCTTTGGGATGAATTAGAGCGGAGACTGAGAGCCAGGCCTTCTCGACCAACATCAGTGTGTGACCTCACCAATGCGCTTTTGGAAGAATGGTCAAAAATTCCTATAAACACTCTCCTCAACCTTGTGGACAGTCTTCCCAGAAGAGTTGAAGCTGTAATAGCTGCAAAAGGTGGACCGACATCATATTGAATTCTATGAGTTAGGAATGGGATGGCACTTCAGTTCATAGAATGAGTAAAGGCAGGTGAGCGAATACTTTTGGTAATATAGTGTATCTGGATATATCTGGACACCCATGGACATATCTGGACACCCTTGGACATATCTGGACATATCTGGACATATCTGGACACCCATGGACATATCTGGATATATCTGGACACCCATGAACATATCTGGACACCCTTGGACATATCTGGACATATCTGGACACCCATGGACATATCTGGATATATCTGGACACCCGTGGACATATCTGGACACCCTTGGACATATCTGGACATATCTGGACATGTCTGGACACCCATGGCCATATCTGGATATATCTGGACACCCATGGACATATCTGGACATATCTGGACATATCTGGACACCCATGGACATATTTGGACACACTTGGACATATCTGGACATATCTGGACACCCTTGGACATATCTGGACATAACTGGACATATCTGGACACCCTTGGACATATCTGGACATACCTGAGTCTGACACCGTTGCTGTGGTGATGTTAACAAAGGAGCGAATCCGATTCGGCAGAAAGTCAGTTAGAGGCTCAACTTCCTGTAGACACAACAAAACAACATTCAAATGTTCAACTTAGACAGACAGACGGGTAGACAGACAGGTAGATAGACAGGTAGACAGGTAGACAGACAGGTAGATAGACAGGTAGACAGGTAGACAGACAGGTAGACAGACAGGTAGATAGACAGGTAGACAGGTACACAGACAGGTAGACAGGTAGACAGGTAGACAGGTAGACAGACAGGTAGATAGACAGGTAGATAGACAGGTAGACAGACAGGTAGATAGACAGGTAGATAGACAGGTAGATAGACAGATAGACAGACAGGTAGACAGACAGGTAGGTAGACGGGGCGTCAGACAGGTACCTGTCTGCGGGGGAAGTCCCAGGTGAAGAAAACCATATCATTGTCGGTGACGGTACAGTTCACGGTGAGAACCTCCCCCTGTTTCAACACTTGGCTGGAGACAGACAGCTCCACGTCCATCACCTTAGGGACTGAGACACAGAGACAGGGAGCAAGTGAGGGGCTAGAGAGAGACAGGTGAGACAGGTGTGAGACGTAGAGATAGGTGAGACAGGTGTGAGACGTAGAGATAGGTGAGACAGGTGTGAGACGTAGACATAAAGAATGGACAGAGACAGGTGTGAAGAAGGAGACAGGTATGATGGACAGAGACAGGTGTGAGGACAGAGAAAGAAAACAGAGATATATATGAAGACAGAGAAAGGTGTGAGAATGGGGACAGGTGTGAGGACTGAGACCGTGCAAGGACAGAGACAAGTGTGAGGACAGATAAAGATAGAGAAAGACAGGTGTGAAAACAGAGATATGTATGAAGACAGAGAATGTGAGAATGGGGACAGGTGTGAGGACAGGGACAGGTGTGAAGACATCATGTTGTCGCACCTACAACACTAAAGACGTAGAACACCTGGGACTCAAACTCATTATCGTCCCGTGTGGCCACGCACACGTATGATGTGTCATTGAGACGTCCTGTGAAGCCACGGCCTGGCTCAAACCTTGTCCCTCCAACCCGTGTCCTGGTGGGACGTTCATACAGAGACACATTGAGACGGGGGTCAGAGACAACACAGGGGATGGTGTCTTCCTCCGCCTCCTTCATGACCACACCTGGGCCCATCGGGACAAACCATTCCTCTGGACCTGAAGGGAGGACAGGTGACACATTAGAGACAGACAGGTCAGACAGACACATCAGACAGAAATAGGTGTTACCTTGTCCAGGTATGAAGACATCGATGTCTCTCCTCTGATCAGAGGACATCTCCTCACAGGTGTACCTCCCAGAATTTCTCCAGGTGACATTGAGGAGGTTGAGGACGCTGCTGGAGCCCTGGTTGTCCACAAAGACCCCGTCCCCTTGAGTGTCCACAGGTAAATGCCACATTACCTGACTCCACCCAGAACACGCCTGGGGAGAGAGACAGGTATGTACAGGGACAGATGGACACAGACAGGTACCTGAACGCACCAGGGGCCTCATGTACTAAGACTTGGAGCGCGCTCAGATCCAGAAGCACATTTCCTCTGTTCATAATAATAATAATAATACATTTTATTTAGAAAGCGCCTTTCACGCCACTCAAGGACACTTTACAGCAGTTAAAATCATCAATAAATAATACCAGACAAAACACACAGCACAGAATAAACAACATTAAAAGCACAAAATAAACAACAATAAACACATCAGTGAGAATGGATAATGAAAAGAACAAATAAATAAAACTGTGCAGAATAAAAGGGAAGTGTTAGGGTGAGGGGTGGTGGGGTGGATAGGCAATTTGAAGCAGGTGGGTTTTGATTTTTGTTTTGAAGAGAGGGAGAGAGTCAATGTTACGGATGTGAGATGGTAAAGAGTTCCAGAGTCGGGGAGCAGAGCGACTGTAAGCTCTGCTCCCCATGGTGCTGAGGAGAGCAGGGGGGACAGTGAGATGGAGAGAGGAGGAAGATCTGAGGGAGCGTGCTGGAGTGGCAATGTGGAGAAGATCAGACAAGTATGGAGGGGCGAGCTTGTGGATAGCTTTGAAAGTATACAGAAGGATTTTGAATTGGATTCGTAATGTGACCGGGAGCCAGTGAAGTTGCTGTAGGATGGGAGTGATATGGTGGGAAGAAGGGGTTTTGGTGATGACACGTGCAGCAGAGTTTTGAACCAGTTGAAGCTTATGGAGAGACTTGTGAGGGAGACTGAAGAGGAGCGAATTGCAGTAATCAAGACGGGAGGTGACGAGGCTGTGAACAAGGATGGAGGCGGTGTTGGGAGTAAAGGAGGGACGGAGTCGATTGATATTACGTAAATGAAAGTAGGCAGCCCGAGTGGTGTTATTGATGTGAGATTTGAATGATAGAGTGCTGTCAAGGATGACACCCAGACTCTTAACCTGAGGGGAGGGGGAAACTGAGGAACTGTCGATAAGAAGGGGGAAACGGTCAATTTTGGATAGTGTAGATTTCGTGCCAACTAGAAGGATTTCTGTTTTATTGAGGAAGTTGGAAGTGAACCAGGATTTGATTTCGGTTAAGCAGGTGATAAGGGAAGAGGGTGGGAGTGCGGAGTTTGGTTTACTGGAAAGGTAGAGCTGGGTGTCATCCGCGTAGCAGTGGTAATGGATGTTGTATTTACGGAAGATGGTGCCAAGGGGGAGGAGATAAGTGATGAAGAGAAGGGGCCCCAGGACAGAGCCCTGGGGCACACCTGTAGTGACTGGGGAGGGGTCAGACTTAAATGATTTGAGCTGGATGAACTGAGTGCGGCCTGAAAGATAGGAGTGGAACCAGTGAAGGGGGGTGTGTGGGTGATGCCGATGGAGGAGAGTCTATGAAGGAGGATGTGGTGGGAAATGGTGTCAAAAGCTGCACTTAGGTCGAGGAGGATGAGGATGGAAAGTGAACCGGAATCAGCTGCAGTGAGAAGATCGTTGGTGATTTTTATGAGTGCAGTTTCGGTGCTGTGGCGGGGGCGGAAACCAGATTAAAAAGGATCATAGAGGGAGTTTTGAGTTAAGTGGGTGTGTAATTGGGTGGCGACTATTTTTTCAAGGATTTTGGATATGAAAGGTAGGTTGGAGATGGGGCGGAGATTATTGTAGTTGTTGGGGTCTAAGCCAGGTTTTTTCAGAATAGGGGTGATAGCTGCAGTTTTGAGGGGTGAGGGAACAGTTCCAGTGGTGAGTGAAGAGTGAATGATGGCAGATATGAGGGGAAGCACAGAGGGGAGACAAGATTTGACAAGGGTGGTGGGAAGGGGGTCAAGCTGGCAGGTAGAGGGTTTGGATTTGCGGATGAGGTCATAGATTTGAAGGTCAGTGGGGGGTTGGAAACTAGAGAAGTGCTGACAGTGTGGCAGAGGTGCTGGTGGGAGGAGAGGAAGTGCAGGTGGGAGAGAGGGAAGTGAGTCTGAATCTAAAAGTTGGTGAATGATGGAGATTTTGTCATTGAAAAACTGCATTAGGGAGTTACAGGTGTCAGTTGAATACAGGTGGGGAGATAAGGAGTCAGGTGGCTGGAGAGTTCTGTTGAGCAGTGTGAACAGTGATCTGGTGTTTCCTTCATTGGAGATAATCTGAGCGGAGTAGTGGTTTGTTTTGGCTTGGATGATTGAGTCCTTGTAATGGCGTATGTGGGTTATGTACATTTCTTTGTGAATGGTGAGTCCAGTTTTCTTATAGAGTCGTTCCAGTTGGCGGCCTTTAGTTTTCATGGAGCGGAGATGAGGGGTATACCAGGGGGCAGTTGTGGAGAAGGAGACAGAGCGTGTTTTGAGTGGAGCGAGGGAGTTGAGGATGTTGCTTAGACTTGTGTTGTAGAGGGTTATCATTTCATCAGAGGTGGTAGAACAGTCCGGGATCAGAATAGTGTCAATGTTGGAGCGGAGAGTGTCAATGTTGATGTTCTTTAGGTTCCGGAATGAAATGAAGCGTGGTGACTTGATTCTTGAGAGGCAGAGTGCAGTGCTAAAAGAGATGAGGAAATGGTCACTCACATGGAGATCGTCAGCAGTGCAGTTGGAGGGGGTGAGGCCAGAACAGCAGATTAGGTCCAGAGTGTGTCCTTTTGTGTGTGTTGGGAAGTTGATGAATTGATGGAGTCCAAAACTGTCCAGGCATGATGAAAAGTCTCTGGTGAGGGGTGAATTAATGTTGTCCATGTGTATATTGAAGTCCCCTAGTAATATGATGTTTGGTGATAGAGTGGATAGATGGGTGAGTAAGACGGCAAAGTCATTTAAGAAGTCACTGTGGGGCTTGGGAGGGCGGTAGAAAGTGGCAATGATGGTGGGAGTGGGTCCAGGGAGTGTAAGTGCAAGATGTTCAAATGAGGAGAAGACAGGCAGTGACTGTGGTAGGACTTTCCATTTCTTATGGTGAATGACTGCAATACCTCCCCCACGGCCGTGGCTACGGGGGTGGGAGAGGTAAGTAAAGTCCGGTGGGGTGGAGTCGTTCAGTGAGGAGAAGTCATTTGGTTGTTGCCAGGTTTCAGTCAAACAGAGGAAGTCGAGCTTGCGGTCGGTGAGGAGGTCATGGATGAGGTGTCCTTTGTTTGTAAGTGAGCGGATGTTGAGAAGTCCAAAGCTGACAGATGAGTTATCATATTTGGTGTGAGTGGAAGCCAGCATAGATGGGCTGGCTAGTACAGAGTGATTAACAGTCCGGGTGGTGTTTCTGCCAGAGTGGTGTCTGTTTGTAATATGGACAGGAATAGGGAATGGTTGGGTGTTGCTGTGGTTATTGGACAGAGTAATGATGGAGAGGCCAGCAGCTGAGAGAGACGATGACAGGTGTGGCCAGCAGGGGAAGCTCTGGGGAGAAGCTGTCGACAGTGACTGCACCACAGAGGAAGAGGGGGGCGTGAGTCGGGGGGAAGTAAACAGTCAGTCATGAGGGAAGGAATGTACAGTGTGCTGCAGATTAGCCGCTAGCATGCGGCTACCTACGTGGCTGGGGTGTATTCCATCTGACTTAAAAAAGGATGAGCGGTTCCAGAAAAGATTAAAATTGTCCACAAAGGCAATGCTGTGAACATTAATAACCTGTATGAACAGTTCCAGTCCGGTTTCCGCCCCCTCCACAGCACTGAAACAGCCCTTATCAAAATTACCAACGACCTCCTTATGGCAGCTGATTCTGGACTCCTCACCATCCTCATCCTCCTTGACCTGAGTGCAGCCTTTGATACCATCTGTCATTCCACCCTCCTCAACAGGCTCAGGTCTTCCATTGGCATCGCCCACACTCCTTTAGACTGGTTCACATCTTACCTTTCTGGCTGCACTCAGTTCATCCAGCTTAAGTCCCTTAAATCCATCCCTTCCTCTGTCACTTCAGGTGTGCCCCAGGGCTCTGTCCTGGGGCCCCTACTATTCATCATCTACCTTCTCCCCCTCGACAATATCTTCCGCAAATTTAATATCCATTTCCACTGCTATGCAGATGACACCCAGCTCTACCTTTCCAGCAAACCTTCGTCCACTCTCCCACCCACCCACCTCCTTTACCGATTGCATCTCTGAAATAAAAACCTGGTTCACCTGAAACTTCCTTAAACTAAACAGTAACCAAACTGAGGTCCTCCTCATTGGCACCAAATCCACTCTGTCCAAAATCGACAGCTTTTCTCTTAACATTGACAACTCCTCCGTTTCCCCCTCCCCCCAGGTTAAGAGTCTGGGTGTCATCCTTGACAGCACACTATCCTTTCAATCCCACATCAATAACATTACTCGGTCTGCGTAACATTAACCGCCTCTGCCCCTCCCTTAGCCCCCACAATGCCGCCATCCTTGTTCACAGTCTTGTCACTTCCCGTCTGGATTATTGTACCTCTCTCCTCTCTGGCCTTCCACACAAATCCCTCCATAAACTCCAACTAGTCCAGAACTCAGCTGCCCGTATCATAACTCGAACCCCCTCCATTCACCACATCACTCCTGTTCGTCAAGAGCTTCATTGGCTCCCGGTTCAATTCCGTATCCAATTCAAAGTCCTCCTGTTTACCTTCAAGGCCATTCACAACCTCACTCCCCCATATTTGTCTGATCTCCTCCATGTTCCCACTCCCTCCCTCTCTCTACGATCCTCTTCCTCCTTACATCTGTCTGTCCCTACTGCCCGTCTTACCACCATGGGGAGAAGAGCATTCAGCCGCTCTGCTCCCCGTCTCTGGAATTCACTACCACCCCACCTCAGAAATATTGATTCATTTCCCCATTTCAAATCACAACTCAAAACATATCTGTTTAAAACTGCCTATTCCACCTGACGACAATTGCTCTGCTTTTTTTTTTTCCTCCCTCTCTCTCTTTTGTTGTTGTTGTTGTTTTCTACATATGTATATATTTTATTCTTATGCTGTTTTTATGAATCTATGTACGGTGTCCTTGAGTGCCAAGAAAGGCGCCTCAAAATAAAATGTATTATTATTATTTACCTCCCATTCTACTCTTTGAAATTCTAGGAACCACAAGTAGGCCTGCACTTTCAGACCGAAGTGATCTGTTGGGACCGACTGCAGAGAACAGTCAGGTCTGCAGAGAGGATCATTGGCACCGATCTTCCCCTTCATCCAGGACTTGTACCGGTCCCGGGTCAGGAAGCGGGCCAGGAAAATCTCCACAGACCCCTCACACCCTGGTCACAAACTGTTTAGACTCCTCCCCTCAGGCCGGCGTTACAGAGCACTGTTCGCCAAAACCACCCGCCACAAGGACAGTTTCTTCCCCCGGGCTGTGGCTCTGATGAACTCTGAGCAGTAACAGAGTTAGAGACCATCCACATGAACAATAGACAATTACCCTTCACTGTATATATTCACTGTACAATAACCCCGGTGTATATATTATCCTATATTTATATTTTATATTACAGAGTGAGATTTATTTTATTTTATTGTGTTTTATTTTATTTTTATTCAATTCTTATTTCGCTATTTAAGTTATACTAGAGAGTAAAGTTACCGGAGTCAAATTCCTTGTATGTGCACATACTTGGCCAATAAAGCTGATTCTGATTCTGATTCTGATGATATGGTACAATGAGGTCTTTAAGATATGATGGAGCTAGGCCTTTGAGGGCCTTGTATGTAAGGAGGAGGATTTTAAATTCTATTCTAGACTTTAAGGGGAGCCAGTGAAGAGAAGCTAAAACTGGAGTAATATGATCTCTCTGGTTAATTCCTGTCAATGCTCTGGATGCAGCATTTAGAATCAGTTGGAGGCTTTTTAAAGAGTTATTTGGATCCAGACAGTAATGAATTACAGTAATCCAGTCTGGAAGACACAAATGCATGAACTAGTTTCTCAGCGTCATTCTGAGACAGGATGTTCCTGATGTTGATGATATTACGTAGATGAAAGAAGGCAGTCCTGGTAAGTACTATATCTAGTTACAGCATCGTAGCCAGACATGACGCTGGTGAAGGAACGCACACGTTCACCTCATTTACTCTGATTCATCTGAACTTTACTGAGAACGAGAACGTAGGAACGTCTTTGTGCGCACACAACCTTCGTACATGAGGCCCCTGGTGAGAAAGACAGGCAAAAGAAAAAGAGACAGACAAGCACCTGAGCACAGACACAGGTGTCTGTGCTCAGACAGGTGTTACTGACCACAGTGAAGTTAGAGTTTGAGTTGAGAAGAACTTCAGAGGTTGAGGGCACCAGCTCCAGAGACACGCCCCCCTCAGGATGAACCAGGAATACACCTGCAGACACACAGACAGGTACACAGGTGTATAGAGGAAGCAGGGTACATGGTCAACAAGTAGACTGACAGACAGGTTGACAGGTAGACATCACATCATGCTTCACTTCAGTCTCTCACCAAACAGCAGCAGCAGCAGGTTCAGACCTCCTGTCTGTCTGATGGACGCCAACATGGCCGCCGATCCTGAACGACAACAACAACACAGAGGTTTTCATTGGAAGCGTCACAACAACGACAACAATAATAATAATAACAATAATAATAACAATGTCCCTGTTGGACATCCTCTCTTTTGGATGTCTCCACAGTTAAATGTCTTCACTGCTAGATGTCTTGCAGAGCTGCTGCAGCGTCTCACTCGTCTTTCATTTGATGTGTCCAACAGACGTGGACACATCCCTGTGCGAGAGTTTCCACAGAGTCCAGGCAGCCAATCAGAGAGCATCCCTGAGGTCAACAGCCAATCAGAGGCCTGGCTGCTCCTGAATGAAGAGGAATATGAGTCGACCACCGAAGAAGAAAATAAATAGGAAGGTATTTCCTGTGGGCAACAGCTCTCAGCCAATCACAGCTCAGAGAGACTCTGGGTTCCAGCTAGAAAACAGGACAGTGTCTGTTCCAGATCCTCAGTGGTTCTCTCATCAAGCCCAGAAATATTTAAAATATCATCAGATTCTCCTTGAAGCAATAAACAGAGGAAAACCAGGAGCAGTCCAGCAGTCAGTAAATAAGCCTCAGCAGGTTTGAGACCTGGATCCAAACGAATCTGAATCTGAACCTGAACCTGAACCTGAATCAGAACCAGAACCTGAATCAGAACCGCTTACCTGTTGGTCATGCCTCCATGTTGAAGCACAATGGCCTGATTGGCTGACACTGATGATTGACAGATTGACCTCTGACCTTCAGTAGACAGAAACATAAACATATCAGTTGATCAGAGAAGGATGTCCATCTCCAGGCGTCCATTTGTGGACGAACGTCTCCTCTTCTTCTATGGTTCTGATTCTAACAGCTGATCCATGATGCTTTCATTTGGGTGTACGCAGAAAGAAAGAAAGAAAGGTGTTCAGGTTGTTCAAACCTTACGATGCTTTTCTTTTCTCTTCTTCTTCTTCTCCTCTTCTTCTTTTCTCCTCTGTTTTGGTCTCTGTCGTTTTCTCCTCTGTTTCTTCTCTTGAGTCTGAGTTCATTCCAGACGAATGACGAATGGAAATGAACAGACTGACTCACAGTGGGAGAGAGAGAGGGAGAGAGACATAGAGGGGCTACTAGAGAGAGAGAGAACCGTCTGTTTTCAATCTGTCTCTGTGTCGATCGCCCTCCTCCCTCTCTCTAACAGGAGGTGGAGCTCAGACTCAGATTTATTAGTTTCTGGTTCTAATTCTGATTCTACTGCAGAGAGTTGATCAGAGAAAGTGTTTGACCACGAGATGGATCGATGGACTAATAGACGGATGGATGGATGGACTAATAGACTGATAGGTAATGAATCCTTTCATGGCAGGGGCTGGGGGGGGGGCTTTACAAGGTAACTGCCCTCTGACTTTTTACTGACACATATTTAAATAGGGGGAAGTATTAGAATTATATTAGCATTAGCATCAACATCAGCATTAGCATTAGGATCAACATTAGCATTAGGATCAACATTAGCATTAGGATCAGCATTAGCATTAGGATCAACATTAGCATTAACATCAACATTAGCATTAGGATCAACATTAGCATTAGTATCAACATTAGTATTAACATCAGCATTAGCATTAGGATCAACATTAGCATTAGGATCAACATTAGCATTAGTATCAACATTAGTATTAACATCAACATTAGCATTAACATCAACATTAGCATTAGGATCAACATTAGCATTAGTATCAACATTAGTATTAACATCAGCATTAGCATTAGGATCAACATTAGCATTAGGATCAACATTAGCATTAGTATCAACATTAGCATTAGGATCAACATTAGCATTAGTATCAACATTAGCATTAACATCAACATTAGCATTAGGATCAACATTAGCATTAGGATCAACATTAGCATTAGTATCAACATTAGCATTAGGATCAACATTAGCATTAGTATCAACATTAGCATTAACATCAACATTAGCATTAGGATCAACATTAGCATTAGTATCAACATTAGCATTAACATCAGCATTAGCATTAGGATCAACATTAGCATTAGGATCAACATTAGCATTAGTATCAACATTAGCATTAACATCAACATTAGCATTAGGATCAACATTAGCATTAGTATCAACATTAGCATTAACAGCAACATTAGCATTAACATCAGCATTAGCATCAGGATCAACATTAGCATTAGCATCAACATTAGCATTAACATCAACATTAGTTTAACATCAGCATTAGCATCAACATTAGCATTAACATCAACATTAGTTTAACATCAGCATTAGCATCAACATTAGCATTGCCCATTCACATTTGAACCAAATGAACTCATGGCATACTAGAATCAGCTCAGGAACCAATCAGCAGTGAGGAGAAACCCATACAGTCAGCTGGGACCAATCAGGTGTCAGCACAGACTCAGGAGCTCCATCTCCTCCACACTAACCAACAGTAGGCGTTCAGCTCCACCTGCTGGTTACAGAGTGTTATCTACAATACCTGCCCCACACACAAAGCTGTATGTCTAGTTTTTATTTCATTTTTCAGACATTTCATATATTTTTTTCTTTCTTTTTACACAGTCGTTGCAACTTTGTCAGAAATACAATAAAGGTGACTTTGACTCATCAAAGGTCCCTGGGGTCTATATCTTTATTCATTCATTCATTTATTTATCTCGTACTTCCGTGTCGTCCTGTCGAGTGTCAAAACAGCTTTTCAGGTCGAGTCCAGGAGTCAAAGTTCAGATCAGAGTAATCAGCATGACTCAACACACACACACACACGCACACACCACACACACACACACCCACACACCCACACACACACACGCACATGCCACGCCTACATTCCTGCAGCAGGTTGAACCTGTCTCTCTCTGCAGCGTCATAGAACAACAACGTCTTCAACACTTCCAGGAAGAAACAGGTCTCAGGTCTCAGACAGGACAGGTAGGGGACACGTAGGAGACAGGTGGACAGACAGGTGGACAAACAGGTGAACAGGTGTGATTACAGACACTGAGGAATTGACATCCAGGTAAGAACATGAAATCTAGTTTGTGTTTTTTTTTTATTTAACTTTAAACCTGTTGATAAAATAATCTGGAGTGTTCACACTGATCAGGATCAGAATCAGGATCAGCACCAGGGTCAGGGTCAGAATGAGACAACACTGAGAGATTCAGCTCAATAACTAAACTAATGAAACTTTAAAATTTCTGTCAAATGTCATTCATTTCTAGTGAGGAATAAATTAATTCCTTCTTATAACAATGAGAATGAGGCACAGGTGTGTCGCATCATCTGATCGGGATTAAAACAACATTACTCAACGCTTTGAAGAAGACGTTTAGCCTGGTTTCCTTCTGACTGAGGTGAAAGAGTTTTATGACGCTACCAGGAAGAGGACTGGTCTACAAGGATCCAGACAAGTCTACAAGGAGAACATTCAAAACAACGTCCAACGTGTCCAGGTCTGGCCACCCAAGCAAGTTCACACCAAGAACTGACCACAGGATGCTAAAATTAGCAGCACCTAAGCTCTGCAAAACTCCCAAGAGGTCATGATGGGGCCTTTCATTGTCTCTAAGAGACACATGAAGTCTTTGATATCTTTGGACAGACTAGTCTAATACTGAAGTCCTGGCTGGACACCGGGACAGAGGACATGTTTGGATTTGAACCTCAAGTAGAATAAGAACCTCATACCAAAGAAAGCATAGAGGAGGAAGTGTGCTGGTTTAGGGATGCTTTAGGGATGTAACACTAGCTATAGGGGTAAAGCTAGCTATAGGGGTAACACTAGCTATATGGAGTAACGCTAGCTATAGGGGTAACACTAGCTATAGGGAGTTACGCTAGCTATAGTGGGTAACACTAGCTATAGGGGGTAAAGCTAGCTATAGGGGGTAATGCTAGCTATAGGGAGTAATGCTAGCTATAGGGCTTAACACTAGCTATAGGGGGTAAAGCTAGCTATAGGGAGCAACACTAGCTATAGGGGGTAAAGCTAGCTATATGGAGTAACACTAGCTATAGGGGATAAAGCTATATATGGGGGGTAAAGCTAGCTATAGGGAGTAACACTAGCTATAGGGAGTAACTCTAGCTATAGGGAGTAAAGCTAGCTATAGGGAGTAACACTAGCTATATGGAGGAACACTAGCTATAGGGGGTAAAGCTAGCTATATGGAGTATAACTAGCTATAGGGAGGAACACTAGCTATAGGGGGTAACACTAGCTATAGGGAGTAACACTAGCTATATGGAGTAAAGCTAGCTATAGGGAGTAACACTAGCTATAGGGAGGAACACTAGCTATAGGGAGGAACACTAGCTATAGGGGGTAACACTAGCTATGGTGGGTAACACTAGCTATAGGGAGTAACACTAGCTATATGGAGTAAAGCTAGCTATAGGGAGTAACACTAGCTATAGGGAGGAACACTAGCTATAGGGGGTAACACTAGCTATGGTGGGTAACACTAGCTATAGGGAGTAACACTAGCTATATGGAGTAAAGCTAGCTATAGGGAGTAACACTAGCTATAGGGAGGAACACTAGCTATAGGGGGTAAAGCTAGCTATATGGAGTATAACTAGCTATAGGGAGTAACACTAGCTATAGGGAGGAACACTAGCTATAGGGGGTAACACTAGCTATGGTGGGTAACACTAGCTATAGGGAGTAACACTAGCTATATGGAGTAATAGTTAGAATATGCATGTTGTTGATATCTTTCGCTTATTGAGTAAAACCAGGTTCATTCTTGTTACCGGGAATGAATTGAGTTTCTTTTCCAGAGACAGATTAGACATTGATATGTCCCGGGGGGTAACTGCTGGGAGCAGCTGATTGGTTGTTGACTATTTATCAGTGATCACATCCACTAACGGGCTCTTCCTCTCCCTCAGATGACTCCTCCTCCTCTTCCTGTCCCAAAGCCTAGAGCTCGTTACCTGAGGGACAGTCGGAGCTCCGCCTCCTCTCTAGAGTCAGTTCCTCTTTGATTAATTCTCTTTTTATTGAACTTTAAGCACCAAGTGATGAGATGTGAAACTTTGCTTTCAGAGCTGTGACTGATGAAACCCTGCCGCCTCTTCCCTCTAATGGAGTTCAGCTAAGCACAGGTAAACACGGTCATGTGACTCTACCGTGCAGGTGAAGAAGGTGCAGAACATTTCCATGGAAGCAGAGAGGTTTACAGGTTATCAGGAGCATCATCATCGCTACTAAGCATGTGCAGATTTAATCCTTTTACAAAAGGTGTCGTTGAATGTTAGGAATGAACGTTAGACGTTTCCAGTGTGAACAGTTCAACCGGTTTGATGATTAGCTGAAACCAGTTTCTGGTCTGAGGGACAGGATGTACCGATCCCATCACACATCAAAAATCCATCAGCTATGTTACAAGGTTCTTATTTTATAGAGGTGTCCTCTTCCTCAGATGAAGATGCTCCTCCTCTTCCTCCTCCCGGTGACTCCCACCATGATGTCTTCTTCCCATCGTTGGCCAGCGTCTCAGATATCATCGCCACCAGCATCCCTTCATTGGCTGGAGTCGTCACCACCTTCGGAGGCTCAGCCCCCACGGCTGACCCAGCCCCCACGGCTGACCCAGCCCCCACAGCTGACCCAGCCCCCACGGCCCCCCCGTCTGTAGACAGCATAGCTAACAGTATCGCTGCCCAAATACCAGACTTAGCAGAAACTGCTAGCACTGTCGCTAACCCGACCACCCCCCCCACCACCAGCATAGGTGCTACTAGCTTAGACAGCATCGTTAGCTCACTGGCTAACATACCAAGCTTTTCAGGCATCATTAATGACTTAGCAAACCAGGCTGTTAGCTCCTCCCCCTCAACCCTGCCCCACTTAGAGGATAAACCACAGCCCCTCTCGCTGAAGACTGACACTGCAGGAGCTTTTACAGGTGCAGCATCAATCAACCAGTCAATCAATGACTTTAACCCTCTAACACTTTAATATCTGACTCTGTGTTGTTCTCATGTGTCCAGATGTGTCAGCCCTGTCACAGCTAGTGATGTCAACATTAGATTCTGTGGCAGATGTCAACTTCCCACCTGTAGAGGGCGCTGGAGGTGTCAGCTTCCCGCCTACAGAGGGCGCTGGAGGTGTCAGCTTCCCGCCTACAGAGGGCGCTGGAGGTGTCGGCTTCCCGCCTACAGAGGGCGCTGGAGGTGTCGGCTTCCCGCCTACAGAGGGCGCTGGAGGTGTCAGCTTCCCGCCTGTAGAGGGCGCTGGAGGTGTCGGCTTCACGCCTACAGAGGGCGCTGGAGGTGTCGGCTTCCCGCCTGTAGAGGGCGCTGGAGGTGTCAGCTTCCCGCCTACAGAGGGCGCTGGAGGTGTCGGCTTCCCGCCTACAGAGGGCGCTGGAGGTGTCGGCTTCCCACCTGCAGAGGGCGCTGGAGGTGTCGGCTTCCCGCCTACAGAGGGCGCTGGAGGTGTCAGCTTCCCGCCTACAGAGGGCGCTGGAGGTGTCGGCTTCCCGCCTACAGAGGGCGCTGGAGGTGTCGGCTTCCCGCCTGTAGAGAGCGCTGGAGGTGTCGGCTTCCCGCCTACAGAGGGATCCAAAGGAGAAGACAACTACGTCACTGTTTTGGCTTGTTGGACGAATCAAGAGGAAGCTGACAGTGAGTCGTCCAATGAGGAGCAAGATGCAGGTCCCCCCCCCTCTGGATCAGAGGAAGCAATGCGAGGAGATCCTACATCTGAGAATAGGTGTGTTACACAGAACTACACAACCAATCACAACTAACCCAGGATTCACTCACAGTCACTGTTTGTTTGTTTCACAGCATCTCATCCAATCAGGTGCCTCGTTTGGTCCCAACTCGACCGGCCCCGCCCCCTCCTCGTACAGCCGGCCAATCAGGAAAGAGTGTGAAACAGAAGATTCCGAGGTTAAAACTAACAACACATACCACATAAATACATGACATAAATATAAAATACTATATAAATATAAAATACTACATAAATACATGACATAAATATAAAATACTACATAAATACGTGATATAAATATAAAATACTACATAAATACATGACATAAATATAAAATACTACATAAATACATGATATAAATATAAAATACTACATAAATACATGATATAAATATAAAATACTACATAAATACGTGATATAAATATAAAATACTACATAAATACATGACATAAATATAAAATACTACATAAATACATGATATAAATATAAAATACTACATAAATACTTGATATAAATATAAAATGTATGTTTTCTGTTCGTGGGGCAGAGCTGCCACCATCAGAGTGTCCAGGAAGAAAGGAGGAAGAGGAACATCAGCTCCTCTCAGTGCTGTGGTCAGAGCCAGCTGGTTGGACGTCTGGAAGGGATTCAGGTAGAGATGGATGAATGGATGATGGATGGATGGATGAATGGGTGGATGGATGAATGGATGATGGATGGATGGGTGGATGGATGGATGATGGATGGATGATGGATGATGGATGGATGGATGAATGGATGATGGATGGATGGATGGATGGATGGATGGATGATGGATGATGGATGGATGAATGGATGGATGGATGGATGGATGGTTGGATGGATGATGGATGATGGATGGATGGATGGATGAATGGATGGATGGATGGATGGATGGATGGATGATGGATGATGGATGGATGATGGATGATGGATGATGATGGATGAATGAATGATGGATGGATGGATGATGGATGATGGATGAATGGATGGATGAATGGATGGATGATGGATGATGGATGATGATGGATGAATGAATGGATGATGGATGGATGGATGATGGATGGATGGATGGATGGATGGATGGATGGATGGATGGATGATGGATGAATGGATGGATGATGGATGGATGGATGATGGATGGATGGATGGATGAATGGATGATGGATCGATGGATGATGGATGGATGGATGATTGATGGATGAATGGGTGGATGGATGGATGGATGGATGATGGATGATGGATGATGATGGATGAATGAATGATGGATGGATGGATGATGGATGAATGGATGGATGAATGGATGATGGATGGATGGATGATGGATGGATGGATGGATGGATGGATGGATGATGGATGGATGATGGATGATGGATGGATGGATGGATGGATGGATGATGGATGATGGATGGATGAATTGATGGATGGATGATGGATGATGGATGGATGAATTGATGGATGGATGGATGGATGGATGATGGATGATGGATGGATGGATGGATGAATGGATGGATGGATGGATGGATGGATGATGGATGGATGATGGATGATGGATGATGGATGATGGATGATGATGGATGATGGATGAATGAATGGATGAATGGATGGATGATGGATGATGGATGATGATGGATGAATGAATGATGGATGGATGGATGATGGATGAATGGATGAATGGATGAATGGATGAATGAATGGATGATGGATGGATGGATGATGGATGGATGGATGGATGGATGGATGGATGATGGATGAATGGATGGATGATGGATGGATGATGGATGGATGGATGGATGAATGGATGATGGATCGATGGATGATGGATGATGGATGATGGATGGATGATGGATGATGATGGATGGATGGATGATGATGGATGGATGGATGATGATGGATGATGGATGGATGATGATGGATGGATGATGGATGACTGATGGATGGATGATGATGGATGATGATGGATGATGGATGGATGATGGATGGATGATGATGGATGATGATGGATGATGGATGATGCATGGATGATGATGGATGGATGATGGATGGATGGATGATGGATGATGGATGGATGAAGGATGGATGATGATGGATGATGGATGGATGATGATGGATGGATGATGGATGAATGATGGATGAATGATGGATGGATGATGATGGATGGATGGTGGATGGATGGATGATGATGGATGATGGATGGATGATGATGGATGATGATGGATGATGGATGGATGATGGATGGATGATGATGGATGATGATGGATGATGGATGATGCATGGATGATGATGGATGGATGGATGATGGATGGATGGATGATGGATGATGGATGGATGATGGATGGATGATGATGGATGATGGATGATGATGGATGATGGATGGATGGATGGATGATGGATGGATGATGATGGATGATGATGGATGATGATGGATGGATGATGGATGATGGATGGATGATGGATGATGGATGGATGGATGATGGATGATGGATGATGGATGGATGATGGATGATGGATGGATGGATGGATGAATGGATGGATGATGGATGATGGATGATGGATGATGGATGATGATGGATGGATGGATGGATGGATGGATGGATGGATGATGGATGATGATGGATGATGATGGATGATGGATGATGGATGATGGATGATGGATGATGATGGATGATGATGGATGATGATGGATGATGATGGATGATGGATGGATGATGATGGATGATGGATGATGGATGATGATGGATGGATGGAGGATGGATGGATGATGGATGATGATGGATGGATGATAGATGAATGATGGATGGATGATGATGGATGATGATGGATGGATGATGGATGGATGGATGGATGGATGATGGATGATGATGGATGGATGATGGATGAATGATGGATGGATGATGATGGATGATGATGGATGGATGATGGATGATGATGGATGGCTGATTGGATGGGATGATGATGGATGATGGATGGATGATGGATGATGATGGGATGGATGATGATGGATGGTGGATGATAATGGATGATGGATGGATGATGATGGATGATGGATGGATGATGGATGGATGATGGATGGATGATGATGGATGGATGATGGATGATGATGGATGGATGATGGATGGATGATGGATGGATGATAATGGATGATGATGGATGATGGATGGATGATGATGGATGGATGATGGATGGATAATGGATGGATGATGGATGGATGATGATGGATGATGGATGGATGATGGATGATGATGGATGGATAATGGATGGATGATGGATGGATGATGATGGATATGATGATGGATGATGGATGGATGATGATGGATGATGATGGATGATGGATGATGCATGGATGATGATGGATGATGGATGATGGATGATGATGGATGATGGATGGATGGATGGATGATGGATGGATGATGATGGATGATGATGGATGATGATGGATGATGATGGATGGATGGATGATGGATGATGATGGATGATGGATGATGATGATGATGGATGGATGATGGATGATGGATGATGATGGATGATGATGGATGGATGATGATGGATGATGATGGATGATGGATGGATGATGATGGATGATGATGGATGATGGATGATGATGGATGATGATGGATGGATGGATGGATGATGATGATGATGGATGATGGATGGATGATGGATGGATGATGGATGGATGATGATGATGATGATGGATGATGATGGATGATGATGGATGATGGATGATGATGGATGGATGATGATGGATGATGATGGATGGATGATGGATGGATGATGGATGATGATGGATGGATGATGGATGGATGATGATGGATGATGGATGGATGATGATGGATGATGGATGGATGGATGGATGGATGATGGATGATGGATGGATCATGGATGATGGATGATGGATGATGGATGATGGATGGATGATGATGATGGATGATGGATGGATGATGGATGATGATGGATGATGATGGATGGATGATGAATGATGGATGGATGATGATGTATGATGATGGATGGATGATGGATGATGGATGGATGATGGATGGATGATGGATGATGGATGATGGATGATGATGGATGGATGGATGGATGGATGGATGATGGATGATGATGGATGGATGATGGATGAATGATGGATGGATGATGATGGATGATGATGGATGGATGATGGATGATGATGGATGGATGATGGATGATGGATGATGATGATGGATGATGGATGGATGGATGGATGGATGATGGATGATGGATGATGGATGGATCATGGATGATGGATGATGATGGATGATGGATGGATGATGGATGGATGATGGATGGATGATGATGGATGGTGGATGATAATGGATGATGGATGGATGATGATGGATGATGGATGGATGATGGATGGATGATGGATGGATGATGATGGATGGATGATGGATGGATGATGGATGATGATGGATGGATGGATGGATGGATGGATGGATGGATGGATGGATGATGGATGGATGATGATGGATGGATGATGGATGGATGATGGATGGATGATGGATGATGGATGGATGATGATGGATGATGGATGGATGATGGATGATGAATGATGGATGGATGATGATGATGGATGATGGATGGATGATGGATGATGATGGATGATGATGGATGGATGATGAATGATGGATGGATGATGATGTATGATGATGGATGGATGATGGATGATGGATGGATGATGGATGGATGATGATGGATGATGGATGATGGATGATGATGGATGATGGATGGATGATGGATGGATGATGATGATGGATGGATGATGGATGGATGATGGATGATGGATGGATGATGATGATGGATGATGGATGGATGATGATGGATGGATGATGGATGGATGATGATGGATGATGGATGATGGATGATGATGGATGATGGATGGATGATGGATGGATGATGATGGATGGATGATGATGGATGATGGATGATGGATGGATGATGATGGATGATGGATGGATGATGGATGATGGTGATGATGGATGGTGATGAATGATGGATGGATGATGATGTATGATGATGGATGGATGATGGATGATGGATGGATGATGATGGATGATGATGGATGATGGATGATGGATGATGATGGATGATGGATGGATGATGATGGATGGATGATGGATGGATGATGGATGATGGATGGATGATGATGGATGATGGATGGATGATGATGGATGATGGATGGATGATGGATGGATGATGGATGGATGATGATGGATGATGATGGATGGATGATGGATGATGATGGATGATGATGATGATGATGGATGATGGATGATGATGGATGATGATGGATGATGGATGGATGATGGAAGGATGATGGATGGATGGATGATGGATGGATGATGATGACCAGATGAAACTATCTTCTCTCTAACAGACATAATGTCTTATGGGCCATGTTGGACGGACAGCTGATGTCTCTGTGGAAGAAACGTACGGTAAGAAAAATTTTTGTATACTTGACATGTCCCCCTCTCCCCTTGTCCCCTTGTCCTTGTCTGTCAGTGTATTGATGGGTGCATTTGTTTTGTTGACCAGGACCGGTTCAGTGAGGTGATGTTTCATGTGTCCAGTATCACCAACGTCAAGCAACAGGACAAAGGACGGTTCTCAGTTTATTTCAGGAAGAAACACTACGACTTTATGGCTCATAATAACGGTGAGAACCCTGGAGGACACGGTAGGACACGTTACATCAGTAGATTATTACCAGTAGGACATCATTGGAATGACAGTATCAGTTGGACATTATCGGTAGGACATGTCACATCATCAGATCATTGTCAGTAGGACATCATCCATCATCCATTCATCGTCATTAGGACATGTTGCATCAGTAGGACATTAGGACTGGAGATCAGCTGACAGATGAGGACGTTCCTCGTTCTGTTTCAGTGTCTGTCTCTCTGTTTCTGTCTCTCAGAGGTCCAGGAAGGTTGGGTTTCATCTCTGCTGGCTTCTAGAGGACAACCAAGCCCCGCCCCTCCAGAATTTCAGGGACCAATCAGCATCAAGGAAACTCGTAGCCGTGCCTATGCAGCTGTCTGGGGTCATGACCTCTGGATTTACCCCAACAAGGAGAGCTTCCAGCTGGGCATCGCCTCCTTCTCTGTCCCCCTGAACCTGGCCACGGTCAAGCCCAGTGGAAAGCATTCGTTTACCCTCATCACACCCTACAAGAGCTTCAGGTACCTGTCTACCTGTCTGTCTACCTGTCTACCTGTCTGTCTACCTGTCTTCCTGTCAACCTGTTTGTCTACCTGTCGGTCTGTCTACCTGTCTCTCTACCTGTCTACCTGTCTGTCTACCTGTCTTCCTGTCAACCTGTTTGTCTACCTGTCTGTCTGTCTACCTGTCTCTCTACCTGTCTCCCTGTCTACCTGTTTGTCTACATGTCTGTCTATGTAGCCCTAACTCCTTGGTCTGTCTTCCTGTCTTGTGACCCCGCCTACAGCCTGTCTGTTGATTCGTCCAAGGACCTGTCTCTCTGGTTGGACATCTTGTCCTCGACTATCCAGAGTGCCCTGTCCTGCAGTCAGGTGGCGCAGCGTCTTTGGGACAACCCGTACAACAAGGTGTGTGGTGACTGTGGAGCAGCAAATCCTGAGTGGGCGTCAGTCAACCTGTTGATGGTCATCTGTCACGAATGTGCAGGTATGTTAGCATGGCTGCTAATGTTAGCGCTGCTGTCTGTCTCCACGTTACAGCTAGACTCTGCTGTATCTTGCTGTTCTCTTTCTCTGTCTGTACCCGGCTGGCCTTAGGCAGATGGTTCCCTCCATATGAGCTGGTTCTGGTTCTGGTTCTGCTCAAGGTTTCTTCCTGTTACAGTTTTTCTCTGTTGGTTTGGCTCATTTCTTGAAACAGAAATTACATTCTTAAAACTATAAGACCATTTGGCCAAACAGTCTTACAGTTCTGCACAACATTACAGCTCACTAGCAAAAGCGCATATATCTCCCAAAACTGTTCACACATGCTTCAAAACTAGATTCCTTTACCATGTAAAGTGTCAGTACCATCAAAATGGCAAAGATCTTTCTCAATTGCTTTTGGCTCATTTGCATTCACTTAGTGCTTTTACCAAAAATAAACTGGATGGTTCAGCATAACACCATGGATGAGCTGCAGAACCTCATATCTCTCCCAAAACAGTTTACTTTTGTGTCAAAACCAAACTTCTTTCTCATGTAAGTAGTCAGTGCCCCCAAAATGCATCATCCCTGTGGCATTCTGTGAGCACTGCAAGTCAAAATGCTTAGATGTTTTGTCACTATGGCAGAGATGTATAAAACCTAAGAAAAGGACTTTACAGTAAGAGCAGCCTCCAAAGTTTGACATCACACACACTGCACTCATATTGCCAAGGAAATTGTAACCATTTTTATTCACATATAGCCTACATAAAGTAACTCAAGATTATGTACTGTAAAAACAAAATGTATAGGCCTACAGTTCTCTGTACATGTATGAAATATGAACACAAAAAACCAGAAAAAATATACCAAGCCTATAGTGCAGTAAACAAAGTTTCACGAGTAGAGACATTTTCACTGGTCATCACTGTCATCACCCTCTGTCTCCTGGCCACCATCTTCATCCTCCTGACCATCCATACGCTGCGCTCTGATTGGCCACATATTTTCATCAACATCACAGCGGATATTTTCCCTCGCGATGCAGCGAGGGAAAAAGCGGCGTGAATGACGCAACCATCCCCTACACTGATCCCCTGTAATGTCATCACACGCAGCATCCATGGCATGGAGCAGGGACCTCTGGTCTTGAGCACGATGCTCATACACTCTCCACCTCCATGCGGAAAAAAACTCCTCAATTGGATTCAGGAAGGGAGAGTATGGAGGTAGGAGCTGCATGAGCATCCTTGGATGCCTGGTGAACCAGGCCCTGATGAGCGGGCCTCGGTGGAAATTGACATTGTCCCACACTATCACATAGTGTGGGAGGTGAGGCCCTTCCAGTCCTCTCTCATTTTCTTGGCCAGGTACCTCCATGTTTATACTGCAAAAGGTACAGGCCCTAGCCAAGCTCTATATATACGCGTTTGGCAGCATTCACAATCATAGACAGCACCAGTCAGGTGGCTAAATAGCTGATTGATTGGTCATC
>SRSE01000642.1:32500-304943 GCA_005024645.1 Planiliza haematocheilus
AGTTCCATGGTTCTGACCTGGTTCCATGGTTCTGGTTCTGCTCTTGTTCCATGGTTCTGGTCTTGTTCCATGGTTCTGTTCTGGTTCCATTGTTCTGCTCTGGTTCCATGGTTCTAGTCTGGTTCCATTGTTCTGGTTCTGGTCCAGTGCTGTGGTTCTAGTCAGGTATCATGGTTCTGGTCTGGTTCCTTGGTTCTGGTTCTTCTCTGGTTCCATGGTTCTGGTTCTGCTCTGGTTCCATGGTTCTGCTCGGGTTCCATGGTTTTGGTTCTTCTTTTGTTCCATGGTTCTGTTCTGGTTCCATGGTTCTGGTTCTGCTCTGGTACCATGGTTCTTCTCTGGTACCATGGTTCTGTTCTGGTTCCATGGTTCTGGTTCTGTTCTGGTTCCATGGTTCTGGTCTTGTTCCATGGTTCTGGTTCTTCTCTGGTTCCATGGTTCTGTTCTGGTTCCATGGTTCTGTTCTGGTTTCATGGTTCTAGTCTGGTTCCATGGTTCTGGTCTGGTTCCATGGTTTTAGTCTGCTTTTATGGTCCTCCTCTGGTTCCATGGTTCTAGTCTGGTTTTATGGTCCTGCTCTGCTTCCATGGTTCCATGGTTCTGGTCTGGTTCCATGGTTCTGGTTCTGCTCTGGTACCATGGTTCTTCTCTGGTTCCATGGTTCTGGTTCTGCTCTGGTACCATGGTTCTTCTCTGGTACCATGGTTCTGGTCTGGTTCCATGGTTCTAGTTCTGTTCTGGTTCCATGGTTCTGGTCTAGTTCCATGGTTCTGGCCTGGTTCCATGGTTCTGCTTCTGCTCTTTTTCCATGGTTCTGGTCTTGTTCCATGGTTCTGTTCTGGTTCCATTGTTCTGCTCTGGTTCCATGGTTCTAGTCTGGTTCCATTGTTCTGGTTCTGGTCCAGTGCTGTGGTTCTAGTCAGGTATCATGGTTCTGGTTCTTCTCTGGTTCCATGGTTCTGGTTCTGCTCTGGTTCCATGGTTCTGCTCGGGTTCCATGGTTCTGGTTCTTCTTTTGTTCCATGGTTCTGTTCTGGTTCCATGGTTCTGGTTCTGCTCTGGTACCATGGTTCTTCTCTGGTACCATGGTTCTGTTCTGGTTCCATGGTTCTGGTCTAGTTCCATGGTTCTGGTTCTGCTCTTGTTCCATGGTTCTGGTCTTGTTCCATGGTTCTGGTTCTTCTCTGGTTCCATGGTTCTGTTCTGGTTCCATGGTTCTGGTTCTGCTCTGGTTCCATGGTTCTGTTCTGGTTTCATGGTTCTAGTCTGGTTCCATGGTTCTGGTCTGGTTCCATGGTTTTAGTCTGCTTTTATGGTCCTGCTCTGGTTCCATGGTTCTAGTCTGGTTCCATGGTTCTGTTCTGGTTCCTTGGTTCTGGTCCTGCTCTGGTTCCATGGTTCTGCTCTGGTTCCATGGTTCTGCTCTGGTTTCATGGTTCTAGTCTGGTTTTATGGTCCTGCTCTGGTTCCATGGGTCTTCTCTGGTTCCATGGTTCTGCTCTGGTTCCATGGTTCTGCTCTGGTTTCATGGTTCTAGTCTGGTTTTATGGTCCTGCTCTGGTTCCATGCTTCTAGTCTGGTTCCATGGTCCTGCTCTGGTTCCATGGTTCTAGTCTGGTTCCATGGTTCTGCTCTGGTTTCATGGTTCTAGTCTGGTTTTATGGTCCTGCTCTGGTTCTATGGTTCTGCTCTGGTTCCATGGTCCTGCTCTGGTTCCATGGTTCTGCTCTGGTTTCATGGTTCTAGTCTGGTTTTATGGTCCTGCTCTGGTTCCATGCTTCTAGTCTGGTTCCATGGTCCTGCTCTGGTTCCATGGTTCTAGTCTGGTTCCATGGTTCTGCTCTGGTTCCATGGTTCTGCTCTGTTTTCATGGTTCTAGTCTGGTTTTATGGTCCTGCTCTGGTTCCATGCTTCTAGTCTGGTTCCATGGTCCTGCTCTGGTTCCATGGTTCTAGTCTGGTTCCATGGTTCTGGTCTGGTTCCATGGTTCTGGTGTGGTTCCATGGTTCTGGTGTGGTTCCATGGTTCTGCTCTGGTTAATCATTATAGAAACAGTTTTCATTTTAAATATCATCACTAACCTTTAACCGTTCTTGTCTCCAGGCGATACTTCCAGGGGGCGTGTCTTATGCGGAGGTGGGCGGAGCATCAGCAGTCAGTAAAGTGTGTGTGGTTAAAGTGGGCGGAGCCTCTTGTCAGTCTGATGCCTGGTTGTTGCTGTGGGAGGACGGAGTCAGCATTTACCCTGTGCACAGGCAGGCTATGCAGGTTCTGAGGATCGAACTGAGCATGCTCGGTCACCATGGTAACGGTTTTTAACCACACCTCCCTTAAACTTTGTTTACTTCTCCTGAGATCGACTGAAGCCTGAAGGATAAATCAGTGTCACACTCACTGTGACGTTATTCCTAAAGAACCCGTCTTATAGTAGAATAGAATAGAAAAGGTCTTTATTGTCATTATCACAAGTACAAGTGCTATCACTGCATCATTCAACATAATAAAAAGAATAAATAATAATAAAAAAATATAACAACATTTAGCAGCATAAGATTAGATTAGATTAGATTAGATTCAACTTTATTGTCATTACACATGTACATGTACAGGGCAACGAAATGCAGTTTAGCATCCAACCAGAAGTGCAATAGGCAGTAAAGTGCATGTGGCATAAATATTGTGGTATATAAAAAGTATGTTACATGTTGTTTTTACAGTGTATGGACAATATTTACAGCCAGTCATAAACACAGTAAAGAACATATTATATATTATATAAAAACTGATTCTGACTGAAGGTAACTTCACTCAGGGACTGACCAGGAGGATGAGGGTCCTTTATAATGTTCTGGGCTTCGTTGAGACAACCATGAACGTTAGCTTAGCATTGGCTACTCTGGTTCTCCACATGTCCAGATGGAGAGTGGACCTGGTTCTATTGTTACTAGAACCTTTGGTCCAGTTCTAGTGAATGAGTTCAGAATGATGTCATTGTTATCAGGGTGTTTTCTACTGATCTCATCTAGAAGATGTTTTAGTTTATCACTAATTAATCAGAGACAATGAAGTCTGACCTATCAGAGAGACCAGGGTCAGAGAGACCAGGGTCCATAGAGACCAGGGTCATAGAGACCAGGGTCATAGAGACCAGGGTTAGAGAGACCAGGGTCCATAGGGACCAGGGTCATAGAGACCAGGGTCATAGAGACCAGGGTCACAGAGACCAGGGTCATAGAGACCAGGGTCCTAGAGACCAGGGTCATAGAGACCAGGGTCCATAGGGACCAGGGTCATAGAGACCAGGGTTAGAGAGACCAGGGTCCATAGAGACCAGGGTCATAGAGACCAGGGTCATAGAGACCAGGGTCCTAGAGACCAGGGTCCTAGAGACCAGGGTCCTTAGAGACCAGGGTCATAGAGACCAGGGTCCTTAGAGACCAGGGTCCACAGAGACCTGATGGTTTAGATTTCACTGATGCAGGTTATAGTTTTTGTCTCCGTGTGGACGTTTGTTTTCTTTGTTTTCTAGAAATGGATTCTTCTGAAAACACCATCACCATGGTAACCACAGACAGGTGTGCAACATACACATTCAGTTTATAGACAACATTACAAACCTGTTCATGTTTCCTGGATTCTGATTGGCTGGACCGACCTCAGGTGACATCCTGTTGTTTCTGTCTTCAGGAGTGTGTCGCTGCGTTTTGAGGAGGACTACAGCTGTCAGGCCTGGTTCAACCATCTGCAGAAAGCTCTGACCAATCAGAGCTCAGCTCCTCAGCGTCCTTTGGCAGCCAATCACAGCTCAGCTCTGTATCCAAAGATTGACCTGTGGTCCAGAGGTTCAGTTCCACCAGCGATCGAACGCTGCATCTCCCACATCACAGCCTACGGTGAGCAGAACATCATCTCTGATCCACATGAACCCAGAACCAGAACCTGAACCAACCATCATCATCCCCATGGCAACAGATGATGAAGGACATTGTTGAATTTAGACTCATTCATTAATAATTGATGGATAGATGTTTACAGCAGCATCTCAAGCAACGTTACAGAATTAAAAGTAGAATAAAATCATATAAAATATGTTCTTCCCATTGTCCTCTGAGCCAGATTTCACCCGTCTTCAAATGTTTTCATGTCACATTATTCTACATAAATGTGGTCCAACCAGAAGAGTTACTTAGAAGACGTGTGTAACACATTTTATCTTAAGCTTTATGAAGTCAAACAGACCGGATCAGATTGGAGACCGGAGGACAATATGAGGGCTGTATACAAGAGACCATGAGGACAGAAGGTCACAGGAGTCACCTGTAGACTAGACCTTCTGACTTCCTGTCCAGTTACTGCGAGACAGGTCGTTGCTATGGAAACCACATCATCACAGGTTTACTGTTACATGTCAGGTCTGAAGGTGGAGGGCGTCTACCGGCGCTGCGGCCTCGCTGCCAAAGTCAAGCAATTGGTGGAGGTCCTGATGACATCACCAAACTCCGCCCCCCTGGAAAGTCATGAGCAGGGTGTGTTGGACGCTGGCTCCGCCCTCAAACAGTATGTCCGCCAGCAGGAGAGGTTGATCCCTGAACAAGACCACCAGCTGTGGCTGCAGGCTGCAGGTCAGTACAGGGCCAGTTGACTAAGTACATGTAGTACTACTACTAGTACATATATATAAATACATGTATACCTAAAAGTTCAGTATCTTTCAGGATATTCTACATCCTGAAAGTCGACACATGAAACAGAAATATTTGACTAAAATGAGCCAATATTACATATCAGAGAGGAGCCTCCACGTGTTCAGATGAACGAACGGTTAAAGAAGAACCAGATGAATGTTTAGGAACAAGTCAAAGTCCTGACCTTCATCCAAGAGAAATGTTGTTGTTGAACCTGAAGCAGCAGTTGATGTGAGGAAACCCACCAACATCTCAGAACTGAAGTGGTTCTGTTCTGAGGAACCAAGCTGCTGGAGAACACTGATCAGCTGTTACCAGGAGGAGGACACAGCAGAGACTGATATGTAATATTGGCTCACTTTGTCTCCTTTCAGGACTGATTATCTATTATTTTAAATTATTTTTAGTCAGAAATGTAGAACATTCTGCAGCTCTGTAAATAGTATATATATATATATATGTGTGTGTGTGTGTATATATAAGGTCCATGTACACGTATACTGCAGTAGTAGCAGGAGTATTAATTGCAGTAATTCTCTCAGTGATTTCAGACGAACGCAGCAGATTTAAAGAATACAGACGATTACTGCGACAACTTCCTGATGACAACAGAGCAACACTGAACGCCCTGTTTGGACACTTCTACATGTAATACACACTAACACACACAGTTACACTAATCAACACTAATGCATTAGTGCAGCAGTTCATCCATCAGACTCTGAAACTATTTTAATTAAAGCTCAGAGACAAAACCAGGATCAATAGAAAACAAATAGAATCCAACTAAGACAAAGGCAGGAGATATAAACACAGTTAGCTCAACCAACACCGACTCAAAACGTGCTGAGGTTACCTTTATATAGTGAAGAGGAGGAAAGGTGGAGGAGCTACAACCATTTCTATATATTCAACTATTGTCAGGTGCTCAGACTGATTGAACAGTTGGATGGAAAACAGATTAATGGATGTGACACATCATTGGAATCTGAAAACTGTTGCTGTGAATGAGATCTGAATATAAGTTTAACAAACCAACAACAAATCAGATCCACCTTTTATTTCTACATGATCTACATCTTGAGGAAACAGTGAAAGCAGGTGTCAACAGTCAATGTTCAGCTGTTCACCTGTTTACTGACACTCCTCCTTCCATCTCAGGGTCCAGGTGTTCTCTCAGGTGAACAAGATGTCAGCCCACAACCTGGCTGTGGTCCTGGTTCCATCTGTGTTTCAGGTTATGAACCAGGATATGATCAGACTCACCAGAGAGTTCATCATCCACCACACTCTGCTCTTCCTGGTAAATACATGACACACCTAACGCCACCTGAGATTCACCTGAGATACACATAAAATATACCTCAGATATACCTGAGAGATGTCTGTGTTTGTCCCTGTCCTCTTCCCTATGAATGGTTCTCTAACGACTCTTGTCCATCAGAGTCTCCAGCGTCCAGGTGTATAAGTCACTCCTCACTGCACTGAACAGCATACAGGATAGTGTGGTGTCCGCTGTTCAGTGCAGTGAGGAGTGACTTATACACCTGGACACTGGAGACTCTGATGGACAAGAGTCGTTAGAGAACCATTCATAGGGAAGAGGACAGGGACCAAAACAGTCCCACCTCTACAACAGGTAAGTACCCAGTCGTTGATGGAAACTAGCTGCACCAGTTTCTGGTCATTAGCATGACAAGGTTTCTCAGGAGGAGTTCCTATTTAAACCTCAGACTTCCCATCAGTCCCCTAGAACTGAAGAAGCTACTCTGATGAAACGTCCTCTCCAGTGTTTTCTGCTCATGTCTGATCATATCAGCTGAGTTGCAGATAAATTTACTAAACATCCTCCTGACATGTTAATGTCTGTTAGAGGATCAGCGTCGTCTCAGAGTTAAATGTTGAGCTGATTTGTTTTTCTGCAGACACCAGGTGGACAGCAGACGGAGGAGGAGGAGGAACATGTCACCGTTTTCTGATGAAGAACATCAGCTAATGTTTTCTCAATTTAATGTTTCTGAAGATGAACTAAATAATCAAACACTATTTAACAAACTGACTTGAAAAGGATTTTCATGGATTTAAACTAATGAAATATTTACTGAGATGAAATTAATGTCTTCATGGTTATTTGGGACAAACTGTAATTATCATGAACAATAAATGTGATAATGCTGACTTGGCGCCCCCTGCTGGAATGACAGAGAATGTAGTTTATATAGCCTGTAACCAGTTCCAGTTCAATTTTATTTTTATAGCATCAATAACAATACAAATCGCCTCAGGCCTGAAACCCCCAGAGGAAGCCTAAAGGTGACGGTGGCAGAAAACACTCACCGAGAGGCAAGCCCGGATCTATCATGTGGGCACGTGCCCAGGGGCCCTCCCCTTACGCAACAAAAATATATTTCTCAATATATGATATGACAATATATTTCAGGTCTATTCATATATCGTGAATTTTAAATGGTAATATATGGTGGGATATATTATGTAATGATATATTATATATGTAAGTGATATATTACAGGGTATATTAAAATACTGCAATTATTGCTGTTTTCATATATTGAATAAATACATAAATATACGATTTAATATATTATTAAATATATTGATATATGTCCCATATTATGGGAGATTATATATCAGAGGAGGCATTTTAAATATAAGTAAATATACATGTAAAAATATATGAGATGTTATACCTCAATGTACAAGATAATATATTCATATTTATATGGGAGGACTGATGGTAAATGTTCTTGCTTTTATATAGTGCTTTTCTACCTATTGGTACTCAAAGTGCTTTTACAATCAGAGACACATCTACACACTGGGAATAACTGGGGGGCTCAGTGTCTTGCTCTAGGACACTTTGGCACGTGGCACTTTCCGGGGATTGAACCGTGAACCCTCTGGTTCATGGACAACCCGCTCTACCTGCTGAGCCACAGTCGCCGTGATGAAATGTGGTGTGTTTTTTTGTTTTGTAAGGGAATACGCAGAGAAACGAAGCTTAACCGACTCATAACGCTGCTCGTGGATCCCTGATAAACGAGTCAGCAGCCGCTCACTGGCCGGCAGATAAACGAAACTTAACAGACTCTTACACGACTAATCAAGAGAGACAAGAGCCAATATGCTCACTCGCAACCAAGTTTGCAGACAACAAACTGGTAACGTGATCTTTCCTTTTTTATCTACAATTTCCGCTTGTGCTGTCGCACTCACATCTCCTTTCACTCCACGCCGTTCTTTTTTGTTGTTGTTGTTGTTGTTGTGTCTTAGCTGGGCCGTGATAGGTCGAGAGGCTAAAGCCCTTCCTCTGCCTACATCCCCCAGAATGACTTGCAGTTTTGGCTCGGGTTTTCTTTCTGTTTTTCTCTAAAGGAGACAAAGTGAAATATCAACATTCTATCGAACATATTTTCTATTGATATCGACCACTTGTCTATCTTGATATATATCATTATCGTTTTATCGCCCAGCCCTACTTATACATCATTTAGCATTTTGCGTGTGTGTCTGTCTGGTGGGACAGCAACTCTACTACTTTGGAGGGTGTTTGTGTTTTGGAGGGGAAGGGGCCCATGAACTTCAGTGCCCAGGGGCCCCTGGGGGTACTGATCCAGCCCTGCCGAGAGGAACACACAGCAGTTATCATGTTATACAGTAATAGCAACCCAAACTGGAAGCTGGTTCCACAGGAGAGGAGCCTGATAGCTGAAGGCTCTACCTCCCATTCTACTACCACAAGTAGGCCTGCACTTTCAGACAGCTCCAGTGTCAAGGTGTGAATGACGTTGGAAACTTCTTTGGGACAGAAGAAGTTTTAATCTCATTCAACCTTTGACACTGGAGCCTGTGACGCACAAGAGTCGTTAGAGAACTATTCATAGGGAAGAGGACAGGGACAAAAACAGTCCCCCCTCTACAGGTAAGTACCCAGTCGTTAATGGAAAATAGCTGCACCAGTTTCTGGTTATTAGCATAACAAGCTAGTTTTTCAGAAGGAGTTCCTGTTTAAACCTCAGACTTCCCACCAGTCCCCTAGAACTGAAGAAGCTACTCTGATGAAACGTCTTCTCAAAAAACTCTCAAGTCCAGTTGAATTTTTTATCCAGTGAAGAGAAGCTAAAACTGGAGTAATATGATCTCTCTGGTTAATTCCTGCCAATGCTCTGGTTACTTGCTTAATGTGACATTTAAAGGACATGTCCTCCTTTAAGTGGTCCCTGTGGGTTTTGTATACTTAGGTATATTCATAACCCCAAAATTTAAGCAAATGTATAAACCAAATTTTGTTCCCCTGGTTGAAAACTCTAACCCACATACAAGATATTTGACTCCGGTAACTTTTCTCTCTAGTACAGTACAACTTAAATAGCGGAATAAGAATAAAACACAATAAAATAAATGTCACTCTGTAATATCAAATATAGGATAATATATACACCGGGGTTATGGTACAGTGAATATATCCAGTGCAGAGTCATTGTCTATTGTTCATGTGGATGGCGCAGAAGGTACAGCCTCTGCTGGGCCTTCTTCCTCACAGAGTCTATGTGGGCGGTCCACTTCAGGTCCTGTTAGACTGTGGACCCTAGGAACCTGAAAGACTCCACTGTGGGGACTGTCCTGTTGAGTATTGTGAGAGGAGAGGGTGATGGGGGTCTCTTCCTGAAGTCCACTGTCATCTCCACAGTTTTGAGCGGGTTTAGCTCCAGGTGGTTCTGACTGCACCAGAGGACCAGCTGCTCCACTTCCCTTCTGTAAGCAGACTCGCCTCCGTCCCGGATGAGTCCAATGACGGTGGTGTCGTCTGCAAACTTCAGGAGTTTCACAGAAGGGTCCCTTGAGGTGCAGTCAGTGGTGTAAAGGGAGAAGAGCAGTGGGGAGAGAACACATCCTTGGGGGGCGCCAGTGCTGAGGGACCGGGTGCTGGATGTGAAGTTACCCAGTTTCACCTGCTGCCTCCTGTCAGTCAGGAAACTGGTAATCCACTGACAGGTGGAGGGGGGCACAGTGAGCTGGGACAGTTTATGGTGGAGGAGCTCGGGGACGATGGTGTTGAACGCAGAGCTGAAGTCCACAAAAAGGACCCGTGCGTAGGTCCCTGCAGAGTCTAGGTGGTCCAGGATGTAGTGGAGAGCCATGTTGATTGCATCATCCACTGACCGGTTTGCTCTGTAGGCAAACTGCAGGGGGTCCGTGATGTCCTTCAGATGGGCCAGCACCAGTCGTTCAAAGGATTTCATGACTACAGATGTCAGGGCGACTGGTCTGTAGTCGTTTAATCCTGTGACTTATGCAGCAAGGAATATTTTATTGTAATGGATTGATGAAGAAGTACCTTTCCTTCTGTGAATTATAGCATGTAACCAAACTGAAAAATGATTTCAAAACAAATACAAATATTGAGAGAGAGAGAGAGAGAGAGAGAGACTCCATCCAGAGAAACTAGATGATCTGAGGAGTTTAGAGACAAATCCAAGAACTTCTGTTTGAGTCTAGAAGGAGAAAGATGCAGCTCATCCTGTAACTAGATAAACATATCTGGGTGTCATCTGCTTAGAGATGGAGGTTGATGCAGTGTTTCCTGATAATGTTTCCTAAGGGAAACCCTGAGGAACTCTATAACTAACTTTAGTATAAGTAGAGGAATCATTGTTTGGATCTGTCTGACAGATACAATCAAACTTTTAATCAAAATGTTGTGATCAATCAAATGTCCTGCTTCCTGGAAACGAGGCAGAACATGTGATCACAGTGTCACTGGTCTGAGTCCAGTCCATATACAGTTGTGGCGTACTCTGACTGACTGTGGGTTCCTCAGCAGATAGCGATGGTGTTTTAGTTCTTTTATTTTATATCATAACATGTACACACATTCTTAGATGTCGTTTGCAGGCATACTTTCTGTTTCATGCTGCCGACAGCCATGAGTGTGTCTCTTAATGTTGTGTCTGGTCCTCCTGCCTCAGGTTCAACATGCTACTGTTTTAAAAGAAGAGAGTGATTAGCCAACAGGATGCAGGTGTACCAATCACTCTCACCTGGCGCTGCTCTCCTGAGCCCTCTCAAACCTTTCTCCTGCAGCCAATGCACCACGCCCCCTCTACAACAGTTTAGTAGTTTAATCTAATGTATTAATTGTTACCAAGCATGGTGCCCAGATGTGATCACCTAACTTGTTTCATTGATTTGTGTAACAGTCCAGACAAGGGCCTGAAGTTAACTTTTTTGGCCACAGTGGTTTTTTACCAGACAATTTTTTTTGTTCCTAAAATAAAGATGAATGACTCAGAAAATGCATAAGAATGGTTCTTGAACTTGTACAGAATATACATTAAAGTGCTGTCTAGTTATTAACCAACTTAACCAAACTCATTTATGATTAGACCTACATAATGATTACTGTATCTGACCTGGTGTCCAGGCAGGCATTTAGAATAAAAAATAACATAAATACAAACAGCCAATCATCTCACTGACGGTCTCATTTATTTTTTAAAGACAAGAGTCTAATATTTTGACTGAATAACATTTAGATAAACAACAACAATCACTCAGGTCACTTGCTCAGTGACTGCGTTTACATGGTCTTCATCCCGATTTTGAGGCCTACCCTGGCTTTGATCATATCCAGGATATGGTGTTTACATGGAACACAGAGAAACCCAGTTATTCATATATACACTACCGTTCAAAAGTTTGGGGTCACATTGAAATGTCCTTATTTTTGAAGGAAAAGCACTGTACTTTTCAATGAAGATAACTTTAAACTAGTCTTAACTTTAAAGAAATACACTCTATACATTGCTAATGTGGTAAATGACTATTCTAGCTGCAAATGTCTGGTTTTTGGTGCAATATCTACATAGGTGTATAGAGGCCTAGTTCCAGCCACTATCACTCCAGTGTTCTAATGGTGAAATGTGTTTGCTCATTGGCTCAGAAGGCTAATTGATGATTAGAAAACCCTTGTGCAATCATGTTCACACATCTGAAAACAGTTTAGCTCTTTACAGAAGCTACAAAACTGATCTTCCTTTGAGCAGATTGAGTTTCTGGAGCATTACATTTGTGGGGTCAATTAAACGCTCAAAATGGCCAGAAAAAGAGAACTTTCATCTGAAACTCGACAGTCTATTCTTGTTCTTCGAAATGAAGGCTATTCCATGCGAGAAATTGCTAAGAAATTGAAGATTTCCTACAACGGTGTGTACTACTCCCTTCAGAGGACAGCACAAACAGGCTCTAACCAGAGTAGAAAAAGAAGTGGGAGGCCGCGTAGCACAACTGTGCAAGAAGATAAGTTCATTAGAGTCTCTAGTTTGAGAAACAGACGCCTCGCAGGTCCCCAACTGGCATCTTCATTAAATAGTACCCGCAAAACACCAGTGTCAACATCTACAGTGAAGAGGCGGCTGCGGGATTCTGGGCTTCAGGGCAGAGTGGCAAAGAAAAAGCCATATCTGAGACTGGCCAATAAAAGAAAAAGATTAAGATGGGCAAAAGAACACAGACATTGGACAGAGGAAGACTGGAAAAAAGTGTTGTGGACGGACGAATCTAAGTTTGAGGTGTTTGGATCACAAAGAAGAATGTTTGTGAGACGCAGAACAAATGAAAAGATGCTGGAAGAATGCCTGACGCCATCTGTTAAGCATGGTGGAGGTAATGTGATGGTCTGGGGTTGCTTTGGTGCTGGTAAGGTGGGAGATTTGTACAGGGTAAAAGGGATTCTGAATAAGGAAGGCTATCACTCCATTTTGCAACGCCATGCCATACCCAGTGGACAGCGCTTGATTGGAGCCAGTTTCATCCTACAACAGGACAATGACCCTAAACACACCTCCAAATTGTGCAAGAACTATTTAGAGCAGAAGCAGGAAGCTCATATTCTATCGGTGATGGAGTGGCCAGCGCAGTCACCAGATCTGAACCCCATTGAGCTGTTGTGGGAGCAGCTTGACCGTATGGTACGCAAGAAGTGCCCATCCAACCAATCCAACTTGTGGGAGCTGCTTCTGGAAGCGTGGGGTGCAATTTCTCCAGATTACCTCAACAAATTAACAGCTAGAATGCCAAAGATCTGCAATGCTGTAATTGCTGCAAATGGAGGATTCTTTGACGAAAGCGAAGTTTGATGTAAAATCTTATTTCAAATACAAATCATCATTATTTCTAACCTTGTCAATGTCTTGACTCTATTTTCTATTCATTTCACAACGTATGGTGGTGAATAAGTGTGACTTTTCATGGAAAACACAAAATTGTTTGGGTGACCCCAAACTTTTGAACGGTAGTGTACATATACATGATAAATACCAGTAACCCGTTTTCTGATCACCGTATCCTATCTGCGCATGCGTGTTTCACGTCTTTTTGAATGTTTTCCAACGGGACCAAACTTGTTCAATGCAGCGCGGTGGAAAACCAGCGTCACGTAGCTTTTCTGTTTTTTTCTGCATCTAAACACGTCGTTATGGTTAGTTCTTTCATTAGTTTAGGGGTAAATTCTGTCGCTGCATCGCCTCCATGTTGTTTGTATTTCTAGTGCATCGCTTGGCGTCACTCGCGCATGCGCAGACAGTGATCAGCCGTCAGAGACCAGGATCAGGTGTATACATGCTCCAGTATCAGGCTTCTATCACAGTACTCCAGGTGGAAAAACAGGTCTTATTGAAATCGGGAAATGAGCATATCCAGATTTCTGAATTCTGCATATGGTGTTTACATGGACAAACACAAAAACGGGATACTTCAAAACCCCGATCAAAATCGATACTAAAGACCATTTAAACGCAGTCATTATTGGCTACTCGCCAACGTGGCAGGTAGATTGACAGTTTCACCCGCCAATCACAAAAGTAACCCTCATTTGGCGGGTGGGCGGGTGCCAATTTCATGCCCTGGTCCAGACAATGACAGACTGGTTTGTATCTGTGTTAACCACCTCCAAATCTAGTTCAAGGCCTCGCCAATAGCCAATCTATAACCTGTTGAATGAATTTTCAGTTTGTAAATAAAATGAAAGTAATCATACCAAATGGAAATGAATGTTTCTGTGCTCTCACATCTTTGCAGTTAACCAAGTACAACTATTCAATTCAGTTTTATTTCTGTAGCATCAATAATAAAACAAATCATATCAAGACGCTTTACAAGACCCGGCCTGAAACCCCCAGAGCCTGAAGGAGACGGTGGCAGGAACCTTGAGCAGAACCAGAACCAGAACCAGAACCAGCTCATATGGAGGACCCATCTGCCTAAGGCCAGCCGGGTACAGACAGAGAAAGAGAACAGCAAGATAAACATACATCTGTCATAGATACACATATCTGACTAAAGCATACAGGTGGGATGCTATGATTCAAACTAATGATGTTACATGACAGTTTGAAAATGTAAGAGGAATCATAGGCAGGTTGGAGAATTGTTCATTCAGGTAGGAGTGGATAACAGCAGGATTCCACAACTATCTACAGTCCTGATCTCTGATCAGTTCTGATCCACTTCCAGTTTAAAAAATAACCAGACTTCACTCAATGAAGGTCTAAGAACCACTACAACTTCCCAAAGTCACTGCTTTGTTATAATTTGTTGAAGATTGAACAATGTGAGACCCAGTTGCTCTGGTGAAACATTTAGCTGCAGAAGGACACAAAGCACGTCTATCTAAACTCGTTCAACATGTGATCAAAGCAGGAGGTAAAACTTCACCCAAACACTCTGAAGCAAATCACTATAAAACAAGCTCTGTCCTTTTAGATAATGTGGAACCTTTGACCCTCACTATCCAGATCTACGAGCTCCAGCAGGTTTTTAATTACTTAAAGACAGAACTGCAGACTTTTCTGATGTGAGGCCAGAGACATGGATGTATGACATCAGTGTAACTACAACAAACTACCAGACCATGTTGACTTGAGTCTGAGTCTGGCTGTTGGACTCCCACGTTGTCCCACGTTGTCCCACGTTGTCCCACGTTGTCCCACGTTGTCCCACGTTGTCCCACGTTGTCTCTGTAGCAGCAGCTGAAGGAAGTGTCATGGCGTCTGGCTCAGTGTTGGTTTCTCTGATGTGACTCTTTTATTCGTTCTGCCTCCAGTTGGTGGGATAACACAGTGTCACTTGATGTGCCAACAAAATAACAGACTCCCTGTGTGAAGGCTACAGCCGCTCTGATCACAGAGGATTTACTGCCGTCACACAAACGGTGCCACTGACACAAAAACACCCTGAAATAGACACTCGGCTTTTTAACACTCCACCGTTCATGTGAGTTTTAAGCTTCTGTAAATGTGTGTATTTTAATTGTGTTTTTAATGTTGAAAATGAGCCACAGATACAGAAAAGATCCATCGTGTCACTGCCTGGAAACACTGAATGTGCTTTGACAGCCAGACGTGTGGCGCAGGGTAAGAAAGCGTTCACCACAGCAGAGGAATCAGTTCTGCCTGCTGCTGTGGACATGTGCTGTGAGGTGATTGGATGAGTCCACTGATGTCACAAAACCTGCACTGCTGCTGGTTTTTGTTCGCTATCACTAGGACAGTAGTTTGAAAGAAGACATACTGTTTTGTGGAGCGCTATCAACTCGAGCTACAGCTGAGGAATGTTCTCGCTGCATGGATAACTACTTCACTGAGAAGGCCTGGACTGGCAAAGCTGTGTTGGGATGATAGTGCAGTGATGATGCAGCATCAGAGGCTGAAGCTAAATGGACCTGGAGATGTCACCAGAGTGATGGATGTAAGCCAAAAACATAATGCTGTGAACTCCAGATGTTTTCCTGAGCTTTGTGAGGCCATGGAAGCAGATCCTGTCCAGCTGCTCTGTCACAGTGAGGTGAGAGGACATGTCCATAGGAGTAACCACGTCTACCTGTGTGATCCACAACTAAGAGACAGGGCCAGGTGTCTCATGAAGACGGGAACATAAAGTGGGAGCTGAGCTTTAACATGGACTGCTGAGGTGAAGAGTAACTAAAGACTGATAAACTGTCAAACTCATCAGCAGGTTGTAATCATATAGTTTGATTTACACTTTATTTATGTTTTATTTGCAGTTTGAATGTATTTATTTTATTACCACAGACTTTTATTTATCAGAATTTCTCTTCAGTAAATGAGATGATCACAGTGTGTGACATCATCAGGTTTTAGCTTCTTAAACTATAAGTGGATTTGATTTAGTTATTGGTTACCAATCAAACCAAGACTCAGATCAATTAAATGAAAGTATTAATATTTGACTGGGCTCCGGGTCATTGTGTGAAGATAGAGCCCAAAGGTCAGAGAAGGTCAGAGATCCTGCAGCTTTTTATTCGATGCTATTTTGAATCTTTTGGAGTAAAGTTTAAATCTGTGTTTTCTTACAGTAAAGAACATCTGGACTTTCTAATATAATGAAGTATTTTTACTTTTTTTAATTTAATAAAAACTCTTTGTTGTGCAAAGATCAGGACCCTGAGGACTGACACCAGTCACAGTCAGTCTCAAGAAGATGATTTGGATGAAATGGTAAAAGAATAACAGGTGAACAAGCTGAACCAAGGTGAGTCTGCAGGTGAGCTGTGATTGGTCGTCAGACGTAGATGTCTTCTTCTGCTTCCATGGACACGGCAGAGTTACAGGGAACTGGAGAAGCAGGACATAAAGGTTAGAGAGACCACATGTGGTTCAGTTCAGACGTTTCACTTATTAATTAAATCACTGGTTCCACTGACGACCATCACTGATGACCATCACTAATGACCATCACTAATGACCATCACTAACGACCGTCACTGACGACCGTCACTGACGACCATCACTGACGACCATCACTAATGACCATCACTAATGACCATCACTAATGACCATCACTAACGACCATCACTGACGACCGTCACTGACGACCATCACTGACGACCATCACTAACGACCATCACTGACGACCGTCACTAATGACCATCACTAATGACCATCACTAATGACCATCACTAATGACCATCACTGACGACCATCACTGACGACCATCACTAATGACCATCACTAATGACCATCACTAATGACCATCACTGACGACCATCACTGACGACCGTCACTGACGACCATCACTGACGACCATCACTAACGACCATCACTGACGACCGTCACTAATGACCATCACTAATGACCATCACTAATGACCATCACTAATGACCATCACTGACGACCATCACTGACGACCATCACTAATGACCATCACTGACGACCATCACTGACGACCATCACTAATGACCATCACTAATGACCATCACTAATGACCGTCACTGACGACCATCACTGACGACCATCACTGATGACCATCACTAATGACCATCACTGACGACCATCACTAATGACCATCACTAATGACCATCACTAATGACCATCACTGACGACCGTCACTGACGACCATCACTAATGACCATCACTAATGACCATCACTAATGACCATCACTAATGACCATCACTGACGACCGTCACTGACGACCATCACTAATGACCATCACTAATGACCATCACTGACGACCGTCACTGACGACCATCACTGACGACCATCACTAACGACCATCACTGACGACCGTCACTAATGACCATCACTAATGACCATCACTAATGACCATCACTAATGACCGTCACTGACGACCATCACTAATGACCATCACTGACGACCATCACTAATGACCATCACTAATGACCATCACTAATGACCATCACTAATGACCATCACTGACGACCATCACTAATGACCATCACTAATGACCATCACTAATGACCATCACTAATGACCATCACTAATGACCGTCACTGACGACCATCACTAATGACCATCACTGACGACCATCACTAATGACCATCACTAATGACCATCACTAATGACCGTCACTGACGACCGTCACTGACGACCATCACTAATGACCATCACTAATGACCATCACTAACGACCATCACTGACGACCATCACTAACGACCATCACTAATGACCATCACTGACGACCATCACTAATGACCATCACTAATGACCATCACTAATGACCGTCACTGACGACCGTCACTGACGACCGTCACTGACGACCATCACTAATGACCATCACTAATGACCATCACTAATGACCATCACTAATGACCATCACTGACGACCGTCACTGACGACCATCACTGACGACCATCACTAACGACCATCACTGACGTCCGTCACTAATGACCATCACTAATGACCATCACTAATGACCATCACTGACGACCATCACTGACGACCATCACTGACGTCCGTCACTAATGACCATCACTAATGACCATCACTAATGACCATCACTAATGACCATCACTAACGACCATCACTGACGACCATCACTAATGACCATCACTAATGACCATCACTAATGACCATCACTAATGACCATCACTAACGACCGTCACTGACGACCATCACTGACGACCATCACTAATGACCATCACTGATGACCATCACTGACGACCATCACTAATGACCATCACTGATGACCATCACTGACGACCATCACTGACGACCATCACTGATGACCATCACTGACGACCATCACTGACGACCGTCACTGACGACCATCACTAATGACCATCACTAATGACCATCACTAATGACCGTCACTGACGACCGTCACTGATGACCATCACTAATGACCATCACTAATGACCATCACTAATGACCGTCACTGACGACCGTCACTGACGACCATCACTGACGACCATCACTAATGACCATCACTAATGACCATCACTAATGACCGTCACTGACGACCGTCACTGACGACCATCACTGACGACCATCACTGACGACCGTCACTGACGACCATCACTGACGACCATCACTAATGACCATCACTAATGACCATCACTAATGACCGTCACTGACGACCGTCACTAATGACCATCACTGACGACCGTCACTGACGACCGTCACTGACGACCATCACTGACGACCATCACTGACGACCATCACTAATGACCATCACTGACGACCATCACTAATGACCATCACTGACGACCATCACTAATGACCATCACTAATGACCATCACTGACGACCATCACTAATGACCATCACTGCAGGCTACATGAGGACACATGTTTGGTTAGAGGTCTGAGAAAAATCTGATGAACGTTAAATCAAATCTGAAGAGAAGACGATGAATTGATCATCTTCATCATCATCATCATCATTAGCATGTGTTAGCATGTGTTAGCATCTATTGGTATCAATTAGCACCTGTTAGCATCTATTGGTATCTTTTAGCATGTGTTAGCATCTATTGGTATCTTTTAGCATGTGTTAGCATCTATTGGTATCTATTAGCATGTGTTAGCATCTATTGGTATCTATTAGCACCTGTTAGCATCTATTGGTATCTATTAGCACCTGTTAGCATCTACTAGTGTCTGTGAATGTGTTAGAGAGTTTTACTGTGTTTGTACCATATAGAGACTCCTCCTCTTTTTTCTCATTTTCTTCTTTCTCCTTCTTGTCCTCCTTCTTGTCCTCGTCCTTGTCCTCCTTCTTGTCCTCCTCCTTGTGCTCGTCCTTCTCCTCCTTCTTGTCCTCGTCCTTGTCCTCCTTCTTCCCAGCGGTCATCAACACATAGACGTTCTCCTCCTTCGGACCTGAAGCAGCAGATCATGATTTATTAACTTTTAAACAAATCAGGTGTTGAAGTCTAAACTGTCTCTGATTGGTTGTACCTGAGGTCACTGTCCTCTGAACCCTCCTCCTCCTCCTCAGGACAAATAGGATGAGGAAGATAAAGATGAAGATGAAAATGAAGAGTAGCGGCAGAAAGATGGAGATGAACGATGAATCTGTCAATAAAGAAGATGGACACAGCTGTTATCTAAGCTGAGAAAGAGGATGGAGGCTGATGTTGTCTCTACTGTCCTGTCCTCACCCTCCACTTGCAGCAGGAAGTGTTTTTTCATCTTCAGCGTCCCTCCTTTGTCAAACACCTCCATGGTGTAGTTTCCTGAGTCTTTGCTCTGAACTCGTCTCAGTCTCAAAGATCCGTCCTGCAGCAGCTCACAGGGTCTGTGACACTCTGACTTGTTCCTCTTCACCAGTAGGTGGAGGTGAGTCCACCGGACGTCCCATCTCTGCTCCATGCTCAGGTTGGAGGACAGCTGGACGTCGACCCCGCTGCGGACTCTGACGACTTCTCTGAGGTCGGCTGAGGTCAAAGTTCACACACAGACAGAATTACCCATGAGCCCCAGCTGCTACAGGAAGAAGACTGTCAGACATGTTTGACCTTTTTATCAGAGAAATGCATGCTGGGAGTGGTAGTTGACTGACCATCACTCTTCATCATCATCATCAGGAACAATAACCAGACCGGAACCGACATGACACGTCTGCTGGCTCCGCCCACTCAGCTGTCAGTCACTGAAAAGAGGAAACACTGACACAGAGACAAGTGTTTGTTATGAACCTGAATGTTTAAAAAATCAGAGCCTGGTAACATTACCCACAATCCTCCCTGCTCCACTCTGCCATGCTGTGTGAAACTACAAACTCCACTGATACCAAGCATCACATATCTAGAGCTAACCAGTTAGCATCAGCTAACAGGGAAATCACTAAATTATGCACCACATGGTGACTTGCCCGACAGACTCTGATCCTGTGCTTCAACTTCATACGTGGTCCTCTGCCTCCATCTAGTGGTCTAATGGTGATACTACAGCTACTAAACACAACACAGCCATCTAGCAGTGACAGTGACGACTCATTCAGAGACAGGGACAGAGGGACAGAGACAGACATTCAGAGTCCTGCAGGACATAGACGCAGTAATCTACAGCACTGAGAGTCCTTTCTACTTGATACCAACGCCATAGATACGGTGTCAAATTGATGTAGAAGCATAAACTGCCTATTAGCTTAGCATTGCTATGTAGCATGCCTTGGTGACTGGTTTCCCTGGGAACATGGAGGAAATCTCAGTCTTCTTCTATTGTATAATGAGCTCAATGATAGAATGAGATGAAAATGTAGAATTCCCCATCAGTCAGTCAGTCAGTCAGTCAGTCATCTTCTAAACCCGTTTAGTCCTGTTAGGGGTCACGGGGGTCTGCTGGAGTCTACCCCAGCGGTCTCTCTATCAGTTAATCACTAATTAATCAGACATAGTAACACATCTCTAAACACATCATGTCCTCCCTGACTGTCACGCTCCAGATTCTTTATCTTTTATTTTAGTGTCTTATATTACTAATTAGCTTGTTAATTGCTTTTTATGTCTGTATCTTTTTTAAATCCTGTTTATCTTGTATGGTGACGTTGGGTGTTCTGAAAGGTTCCTAGGAATAAAATGTATTATTATTATTATTAGAACCAATGTCACTGAAGTCTGACCTATCCATAGAGACCAGGGTCAGAGAGACCAGGGTCCACAGAGACCAGGGTCCATAGAGACCAGGGTCAGAGAGACCAGGGTCCACAGAGACCAGGGTCCATAGAGACCAGGGTCATAGAGACCAGGGTCACAGAGACCAGGGTCACAGAGACCAGGGTCAGAGAGACCAGGGTCCATAGAGACCAGGGTCACAGAGACCAGGGTCATAGAGACCAGGGTCAGAGAGACCAGGGTCCACAGAGACCAGGGTCCACAGAGACCAGGGTCAGAGAGACCAGGGTCCATAGAGACCAGGGTCACAGAGACCAGGGTCATAGAGACCAGGGTCAGAGAGACCAGGGTCCACAGAGACCAGGGTCCACAGAGACCAGGGTCCATAGAGACCAGGGTCATAGAGACCATCTACAGACCCTGGTCTCTCTGGACCCTGGAACATGGACCTGATGGTTCTGGATGTGGTCCTGGTTTATCTGGTGTTGAGACTACAGCCCCTACAGGGCTGGAGACATTAACCCTCCTTTTATGTTGCGGGTCAAATTGACGCGTTTTAAAGTTTGAAGATCTAGGAAAAATAGTTCTGCTTGGGTTAATTAGTGTAATCAACAGATAATATGAAAATGGTTCATTTCACATATTTGCAACCACCCCCTGCATGTTGATATCACATAGATACTGTTCGGGTCAATTTGACCCGGTAGTCAAACTGGAGGTAAAACTGTGTCAAAAATGTCAGAGTATTTATTTCTTTGCAACTCTGACACATATTTCACCCCAATCACGTACGCACACACACACACACACACACACCACACACACCACACACACACACACCACACACACCCAGGTGCACAGGTGCAGATGTTATGACGTGTAACATGTAAAAGATTCTCTGCATGGGAGTCCTACCAACATTACACTATGTCAGGCAGACCTTTATAAAATGAGCAGCTGAAGCAAAAGGATGATAGTCCAGGAGGCTCTGGAAGTCATCGTTGATCATGACAGTGAAATAGAGGAGGATGTGTCTGAAGAAGAAGACTATCTCGAGCTAAATTCTGATTCTAATGATTCTGATTTTGAACCAGATGAGGGAATGGCTATTCCTATCCCTCCAAGCAAGACATTCATGTCAAAAAGTGATGAAATACAGTGGCCTTCATCCCCAAATATGCATCAGGCAAAACTATCTGCAGAAAACATAATAAAGACAGTGCCAGGGCCCAATAGGATGGCAGAGAGTCGTGTGACTGACATCAGGTCAGCTTTTGAGCTGGTCATGCCAGATTCAATACAAAAAATCATTCTGGAAATGACTAATATAGAAGGGCGGCTTGTTTTTGGGAAGAAGTGGAAGGAGTTGGACAAAACACATTTAGATGTGTATTTGGGGCTCCTCATCCTGCCTGGGGTCTATAAGTCGAAGGATGAATTGACAGCCAGTCTGTGGGATGCAGAAACAGGCAGGGCTGTCACGGAATGGTCCAGGGAGAGGTGGTATGAGAGGACCCAAATGCAGGACTAGAGGCGGAGGTAGGTGAGGGCAAGAAATGTTTAATAAAGAAAAGAAATAAACTTACAAAAAAACCAAAAGCGCTGCTAGATTGCAGGGTTTCCCAAGAACCAAGAACCAAAAACCAAAAACACGAAATAACATAAAACATGGTCTGCACGGAGGAAACATGGAGGAAACACGGAGCATAGGTAAAAGGTAACAAGAGACATCCAACGAGTATGACGCGACCAGGAACAAAGGGAAGGCAGGGCAATATATACACACACGAGGAACAGAGGGATGACGAGACACAGGTGAAGCAAATCAACAGACGAGACCAGGTGAAAACCAATGAACTAATCAAAGGGAACACGAAACAAGGAGACACACAGGAAATCGAAAACTTAACAAAGTAAAACAGGAAACAGGACACGAAACATGAAACTCAAAACACAAAAAACACAGAACCATGACAAGGGCTATATTTCAAGCCACAACGTCTCTGGAGACTTTTCACATTTTCTCCAGAGTAATCCAGTTTGATAATGGAGAGACAAGGGCTAGTAGATGGGAGAGAGACAAGATGGCAGCTATTAGGACAGTGCAGGCGCGGCGTTATGGGTGGGCCTAACGGGCCTGGGCCCACCCACTTGTACAACTGGCCCATCCAAAATGACAGGGTGAACATTTTTCTTAACTTTTATTTTTAATTATTAAAATTAACATCTAAATTCAGAATAAATACTAAAAACGTCGCCCTTTATATATATCAAAAGGAAATATAATATTTATTCGGTTAATAACGTGTGATACTGAACCAATCACAACAGGCCATTTTACGTCCGCTGTGTACAGTTGACGTTTGGCATTTTACTGTAGGTAGCCTATTTAGCCTTCAGGCAGAAGACCTAGCTATAGCTAATACATCCATGCAGAAGATGGCGAAACGCTTGATGTTATTGTGGCTAGCTTGATAGCATCGCCTTTTTCAAGGCGGCCTTTCACTGAAAAACTTGTGGAAAGGCAATTCAAGACTGAAAATTATCAGCGATACCCATCGATGACGGGCTGTATTAAAACAAACAGGCTGTACTGCTGGAGTTGTTTACTTTTTACAACTGACAATCCACCTGGGTCAGCGGTGGATTTGTCAGCCTTACAAATCTGACAAGGTTAGCCCACCGACACCAAGAGTCTGCGGCACACCTGCAAGCGACGGTCAGTTTGAAAACTTTTGGGACACAAGAATGATCTTCAGCTAGATGAGCAGCGCCGCAATCACACTACGGCCCACATCAACAAGGTCAGGCAGAACAGAGAGAGCTTTGGCACTGATGTCCATAGAGAAAGGATCAAAAGACAAAAGACAAACTTTATGACGCTGCCATCGCCCACTTCACAAAAAAAGACCGAGGAATGGACTTCGCTTTCATGTGAGGTAGGCCGATGTTATAGGCCATCTTGATTAGTATTTTAAGGGATTAATATTACTGGCCAAGTGAACATTCAGGAATTTGTATTTATTGCGGAGGTAAAAATCCCAGCGCAAATTGCGTGATTTAATAGCGCTGTCCATGGTGATGAAATGAGCCTCGGTGTCCGTGTCAGCAGCGACACGGGATGACATTCTGGGTGACCTCATTTTATATTTTCAGATTTTGTCTTTAGAGTATGTTGGTGCCATATGCTGAGATAGTCGGGTTTGTGTTTGTGTTTGGCCTCAGCTGTCAGTTTTGCACCTTTCATGCACGTCACGGGGGGTGTGGTCAAGGAGCAGTGATTCTCTGCCGCTTCTCTAGCACCGTCGCACAACCAAAATTCTATAAACTCTATAGATGTTCTGTCTGCTCCTAGATTATTTAAACCAAAAAACAACAACAGAGGAGTTACTCATTGGAACCTGGTACAAATCAGAACAACGTCATTGACAGAACAGAAGAATAGGAAAATTAAATGTGGTCTTTTAAACATCAGATCTCTCTCATCCAAATCTCTTTTAGTGAATGATCTGATAACTGATCATCAGATTGATCTATTTAGTTTGACTGAAACGTGGCTGCAGGATGATGAATATGTTAGTTTAAATGAGTCTACGCCACCCAGTCATAGTAATTATCACATTCCTAGAAGCACAGGTAGAGGAGGAGGAGTGGCAGCAATCTTCCACTCTGATTTATCTATTAATCCTAGACCTAAGGAGAGCTTTAATTCATTTGAAAGTCTTACCCTTAGTCTTGCTCATCCAGACCGGAAGACACAAAAACCAATTCTTTTTGTTGTGGTATATCGCCCACCTGCTCCTTACTCTGAGTTTTTAGCTGAGTTTTTAGCTGAATTCTCTGAGTTTTTATGTGATTTAGTTCTTAGAACAGATAAAGTCATTATAGTAGGTGACTTTAACATCCATGTTGATGTTGTCAGTGACAGCCTTAGCTCCTCATTTACATCATTACTAGATTCAATTGGCTTTTCTCAGAATATAAACGGATCAACTCACAGTTTTAATCACACCTTAGATCTGGTATTAACATACGGCATAGAAACTGAAGGTCTAACTATATTTAGCCATAACCCTCTTTTATCTGACCATTTCCTCATAACCTTTGAATTTACTATAATGGATTACGCAAGAACTGAAAAGACATATCATTACAGTAGATGTTTATCTGATGATGCTGTAACTAGATATAAAGAATTAATTCCTTCTTTATATATCCCAGTGCCATGTGTCAGAGATGTGGACGACAGCAACCACAATTTAACTCCTGCACTATTAGATGATTTTGTTGATGGCTCTGCAGCATCGCTTAGTTCAGCTCTAAACGTAGTTGCTCCTCTGAAAAAGAAGGTAAAAAATCGGAGGAGGCTAGCTCCCTGGTATAATTCACAGTTACGCTGTTTAAAACAGGCAGCCCGAAAGCTAGAAAGAATCTGTCACTCCACTAATTCTGAAGAAGCTCACATAGCCTGGAAAGATAGTTTAACGACTTATAAAAAAGCTCTCCGTAGTATTAGAACAGCATACTATTCATCATTAATAGAAGAAAACAAGAACAACCCCAGATTTCTTTTCAGCACTGTAGCCAGGCTGACAAAGAGCCACAGCTCTGTTGAGCCATCTATTCCTTCAGCCCTCAGCAGTAATGACTTCATCAGCTTCTTTACCAATAAAATTGTTGGCATTAGAGAAAACATTCAAGGCATCGTTCCGACGACTGTCAAAGATGTAAGTACAGTGACTTTAGAAATTTCTGTTAGACCTTATCAACATCTGGAATCCTTCTCCCCAGTAGATCTTCTCGAGCTATCTTCAACAATTAAAGCATCTAAACCATCAACCTGTCTTCTAGATCCAATCCCAACTAAATTGCTCAAAGAAGTTCTTCCATTAATTAACACCTCCATATTGAACCAGATAAATTTATCTTTATTAACAGGATATGTGCCTCAGTCTTTTAAGATTGCTGTAATTAAGCCCCTACTTAAGAAAGCCACTCTAGATCCAAATGTTTTAGCCAACTACAGACCAATCTCCAACCTTCCTTTTATTTCCTTTTAATTCTAGTTAAAGTTGTTGCTAATCAGTTGTGTGACCACTTAAACAGGAATGATCTGTTTGAAGAGTTTCAGTCAGGTTTTAGAGTTCATCATAGTACAGAAACAGCTCTGGTTAAAGTTACCAATGATCTCCTCATGGCTTCAGATAGTGGACTTGTCTCTATACTGGTTCTGCTAGATCTCAGTGCTGCATTTGACACTATTGATCATAATATTTTACTACAGAGACTTGAAAGTGAGATCCAGATTAAAGGAACTGCATTAGATTGGTTTGAATCCTATCTGTCTGACAGATTCCAGTTTGTTCATATCAACCATGATTCCTCTACTTATACAAAAGTAAGTTATGGAGTTCCTCAGGGTTCTGTGCTGGGACCAATACTCTTCACATTATACATGTTGCCATTAGGGAAGATTATTAGAAAACATGGCATAAACTTCCATTGTTACGCAGATGACACCCAGCTATATTTATCTATGAAACCAGATGAAACTAATCAGCTGGTTAAACTCCAAGCATGCCTTAAAGACATAAAGGCTTGGATGACCTGTAATTTCTTACTCTTGAACTCAGACAAAACAGAAGTTATTGTATTTGGTCCTAAGCATCTCAGAGATTCATTATCTAATCACGTGGTTTCTTTGGATGGCATTACCTTGGCCTCCAGTACTACTGTGAAAAACCTTGGTGTTATATTTGACGAGGATATGTCCTTTAAATGTCACATTAAGCAAGTAACCAGGACTGCCTTCTTTCATCTACGTAATATCATCAACATTAGGAACATCCTGTCTCAGAGTGATGCTGAGAAACTAGTTCATGCATTTGTGTCTTCCAGACTGGATTATTGTAATTCATTACTGTCTGGATCCAAATAACTCTTTAAAAAGCCTCCAACTGATTCAAAATGCTGCAGCAAGAGCATTGACAGGAATTAGCAAGAGAGATCATATTACTCCAGTTTTAGCTTCTCTTCACTGGCTCCCCTTAAAGTCTAGAATAGAATGTAAAATCCTCCTCCTTACATACAAGGCCCTCAAAAGCCTAGCTCCATCATATCTTAAAGACCTCATTGTACCATATCATCCCAACAGATCACTTCGGTCTGAAAGTGCAGGCCTACTTGTGGTTCCTAGAATTTTAAAAAGTAGAATGGGAGGTAGAGCTTTCAGCTATCAGGCTCCTCTCCTGTGGAACCAGCTCCCAGTTTGGGTTCGGGAAGCAGACACTCTCTCTATTTTTAAGGTCAGGCTTAAGACTTTCCTTTTTGATCAAGCTTATAGTTAGGGCTGGACTAAACCATCCCTTAGTTATGCTGCTATAGGCTTAGGCTGCTGGGGGACAATGCACTAAACACATGTTCTCCTTCTTTCTTCTCTCTCCTCTCTCGTGTCCTCCACTTTCTTTTCTCTGGCACAGAGCTCCTGTCCTCTAAATTCCTATCTGCTACTAGTCATGACATTCTGTGCTATTACTATGTAGAATGTTTACTGCTGCTCTCCCTTCTTCCGAGTATCTCTGGCCTGGAGTTGAGAGTTTCCTGTGGAGCTCCATACTACATCTGTTGTCGTGGTCTCATCATTCTGCCCAGTCTCCATGGAATCCTGCTGTTATCCACTCCTACCTGAATGAACGATTCTCCAACCTGCTGATGATTCCTCTTACATTTTCTAACCGTCATGTAACATCATTAGTTTGTACCATAGCATCCCACCTGTATGCTTTAGTCAGATGTGTGTATCTATGACAGATGTATGTTTATCTTGCTGTTCTCTTTCTCTGTCTGTACCTGGCTGGCCTTAGGCAGAAGGGTCCCTCCATATGAGCTGGTTCTGCTCAAGGTTTCTTCCTGTTAAAAGGGAGTTTTTCCTTGCCACCGTCGCCTGCGGGCTTGCTCTGGGGGTTTTAGGCCGGGTCTTGTAAAGCGTCTTGAGACGATTTGTATTGTTTTTGACGCTATATAAATAAAGCTGAATTGAATTGAATTGAGTGATTGAATGAATGGGCATATATACACCTGTTTACCGCGGCGGCGGGTGGGAGAGGGGGTGAGTAGGGAGAGCGTATTTTTTGTTGACCGCTTAATCCAACTATAAACTGAGTACCTGAACATCTTGCCGTGCCTTGCCTTGTTTGTCTGTTTGTTGGACGTTGGAAATAAATACGCACTCAGTCGGAAAACACGGAAATGGCTCTGTTGTTTATGTAGCGAGTCAGCAGTGCAATGCTCCCTCACTTAGCCTCTCAGTGACTCCGTTTTCTGTTTTGAGTCACTATATTTGTCAACAAAAAACACGGCTACTACACCCATACGGCACACTTGGAAACGATCACGCCACATGGTGCATCACTGCAACGCCAGACTCATCGCAACGCGGACTTCAGACCGGTAGGCCTGTATCACTCGCATTCATTCATGCTGTGTATGTTGGATTGAACGCAGTTCGATTGACAGCGCGTCCATTGGGGAGCGCTGTCCGCATGCGAAAGTCCGCTGAGACATGCTGCTCGTTGAGAGTGAATATCTGTGGTGTTCTTTTTTTTTTCCCCCAATACCTATGGATGGAAAATAAATGATCTGTGGAAAAGGAAAAATTATGCTGGGTGTATTGTTGATTCACTGCGCAAATCACTGAGTTGTTGAGCCTAAAAGAAAAAAACGCAATATGAGTGAAATAAAGGAAGGAGTGGAAAACAATGAGTTTGAAGCAGTGGATGCCAAAAGAAATGTCAAACTTACTGCAAAAGCCTTGGCAAATAAAGTTGAAGCTCTACAAAAGGAACGTAAAACTCATGTGAACAAAATAAAGGGCTTGATACCTGAAATGAAAGAGCTTATGAAACAAAAGGAAAATGCACAGGAGTTGAAATCTCAGTTGCAAACTCTCACTCAGCTCCTTGATACTGCTGTTAACCTGCATCAAACAATAATTCCACTGCTACCTGAGGATGAAAAGGTTAGACAGAAGGATTGGTTCTCAAGTATTGAACGTTACAGCAGTACATTTGAGAATGATGTGATTCAGTGGTTGGAGGAAAAGGAACATGTTCCCAACCCTGTGGAAAATGATTTGGTTGCAGCAACAAAGGATGTGTGTCACCTTCAAATGGATGATGCCTCACAGGCAGCAGCACAGGACAACACAGGCCCCATCACACTTTATGGAGGCCTACAGGATGATGTGAATCCAAGTGATAGCATATCAAATGTGCAAAGCAGACGATCTGCAAAAAGTGCTGCAAGTGGAAAAAGCTCTGGAAGTGGTAAAAGGTCCAACGTATCAGGGACTTCTTCTGCTCGCATCAAGGCAGAAGCTGATTTGGCTGCACTGATGGCACGGCAAAAACTTCTACAGGACAAACATGCACTGGAAGAGGAGGAGGAGCAAATACGGAAACGTAAGGAAAGGCTCAAGTTGGATGAAGAAATTGCTGCACACTCTGCAAAAGTGAGTGTGCTAAGGGCTGCTAGTACATCTGGTTCTAAAAACACTGTAACAGACCGGTCCAATGCAATGAATTCTTACCTTAAAAGAGAACAAGGAAAAACAAAGTTCAATATTGACGCCCCTCCTTTCATTCCTCAGAGGCTGGAAACATCTAAACAGCAATCTAAAATCATGGACAGCAAACAGGTGACAAGGCCTAAATCAGACAGGCTGACCCACGCGGCTCATTTTCAGCCTCCCGCTTTAAAGCGCCACCTACCTGAGTTTAATCTTCAGCCCAATGCCTTTAATGATCAGATGCATCATGGGACCATTCTCAATGTTGGAGGTTCAGCAAGCGCTGGGGAGCAAAACAATGTTGTTGATATCATGAAAAGACAGAATGAAATAACAACACTACTGATACAACAGCAGCAACAAGCATCCTTGCCTAAAAGAGATATTCAGGTCTATGATGGTGACCCATTGCAGTTTCATACATTTATGAGAGCATTTGAAAATGGTGTTGAAAACAAGGCCACCAGTCATAGTGATTGCCTGTACTTTCTCGAGCAATTCACCAGAGGTCGCCCAAGAGATCTTGTAAGAAGCTGCCAACATATGGATCCACACAGGGGCTACGCTCAGGCCAAAATCCTGTTACAAGAACATTTTGGAGATGAACAAAGGGTTGCAGCTGCTTATATGGACAAGGCATTGTCGTGGGCCCCAATTAAATCAGAGGACGTGAAGGCGCTTCAAGACTACAGCTTATTTCTCAGAGGCTGCTCGAATGTAATGAACGAGGTGCAGTATATGTTTGAAATGGATATGCCTGTCAACATGCTGACAATAGTAAAGAAGCTGCCTTACAAGCTAAGGGATCGGTGGAGGACAACTGCTTGTGAAATACAAGAGAGACGTAACCAAAGGGCTACATTCAATGATATTGTCCATTTCATCGAAAGGCAAGCAAGGATTCTAACAGACCCAGTATTTGGGGACATTCAGGATGCATCACCAGCATTAAACAGAGGCATGAGTCGAACCAACTTAAAACCTAGACCTAGGCCAAAGGGAAGTAGTTTTGCTACAACCATGACCACTGTACAGAACAATTACACAACAACAAAGGGAAGGAGACCAGACACGACCTCATCAGTCAAGAAAGTTTGTCCGTTTTGTGAGGGTGGACACACTTTGGAGTTTTGCTCTCGATTGGAGAAAAGGGCTCACGCCGAGAAGATCACTTTTTTGAGGGAAAAGGGAATGTGCTTCGGCTGTTTGTGTATAGGACACGTCAGCAAGGACTGTCGAAAGCGTCTCTCATGCAAAGTGTGCAGTTTGAAACACCCCACAATGCTTCACATCCACTCAAAGGAAAGGGATCCAGTGACAGAGGGAGAACCAGGCGCCGCAGTGGGCTGTGCTCTGGTATCCAATGGGCTTACTGGGGCTGGTGGTCACGACTGCAAGCTTCCTATAGTTCCAGTACGGATTAAATCCAAGAAAGGTAACCATGCAGTGGTTACTTATGCCTTCTTGGATCAGGGTAGCACGGCTGTTTTCTGCACAGTAAATCTGATGAACAAGCTCAACCTCTCAGGGAAGAAGACACGAATTCTCTTGCGGACAATGGGTCAGGAGAAGGTCGTTAATAGCTATGTGATCACAGGACTGGAGGTGACTGGCTTGGATGGGGAGACATACTGTGATTTGCCCAATATCTATACCCAGGAGTGTATGCCAGTCCATAAGGGAAACATTCCATGTCAAAGGGATCTTAGGAGGTGGCCGCATTTGAGAGATGTTCACTTACCTGACATTGACTCCGAAGTTGAGCTGTTGATTGGAACAAATGTACCAAAGGCACTGGAACCACTACAAGTCATCCGTAGTGTGGAGGATGGACCTTATGCCATTAAGACTATTTTGGGCTGGACTGTTAATGGACCACTGGGGGGAGACAGTGGTGATGGAATGGATGTTGCGACCGTTAACAGAATCTCAGTCCTGAACTTGGAGGAGCTCTGGCAGCAGCAGTTCAGAACAGATTTCCCAGAATGTGGCTATGATGAACAACCTGGTCAGTCAAGAGAAGATCAAAAGTTCATGAGGTTGGTCCAGGATTCGGCCAGACTTGTAGATGGCCATTACCAGATTGCATTGCCCCTGAGAAGTTCTGTGAACATGCCAAACAACAAGAAGGTTGCCGAGCAGCGTGCCCTAAACCTAAAGAGGAGGTTTAAAAGGGACTCGTTGTTTCAACAGCAGTACACAGATTTTATGAATGACATGGTCTCCAAGGGATACGCAGAGCAAGTACCTTCAGATGAGCTGGCACGTAGTGATGGAAGGCTGTGGTATATCCCACACCATGGTGTTTATCACCCTCAGAAAGGAAAAATCCGTGTGGTTTTTGATTGTGCAGCCACTTTCCAGTCAACGTCTCTCAATGCTCAACTGCTACAAGGGCCAGATCTCACGAGCTCGCTGATTGGTGTCCTGGCCAGATTTAGGAAAGAACCGGTGGTGATCATGGCAGACATAGAGTCTATGTTTCACCAAGTAAGGGTACCAAGGGAAGACGCTGACCTATTGAGGTTCCTCTGGTGGCCCAAAGGTGATGTCACCCAAGACCTGGTGGACTTCAGAATGTTGGTACATCTTTTTGGTGCGACCTCCTCACCAAGTTGTGCTAACTTTGCATTGAGGAAATGTGCTGAGGACAACGAAGAACAGTTCTGCCAAGAGGCCATTGAGAAGCTGTTGCATTGCTTCTATGTGGACGACTGTCTGGTATCGACAGCCAGTGAGGAAGAAGCGGTGGCGCTGTACAGTGACTTGGTTTCTATATGTGCCAAAGGAGGCTTTAAGCTGACAAAATGGATGAGCAATAGGCGTGCAGTGATGGCAGCAATTCCAGGAGATCAAAGAGCAAAGGGCATAAAGGACTTGGATCTGGACCACGACCTATTACCTGTGGAGAGGGTGCTTGGGGTGCAATGGTGCATTCAGTCTGATGCCTTCAAGTTTAAAATCCTGGTGCAGGACAGGCCTGTGACGAGGAGGGGGATCCTTTCTGTCATCAGTTCGATATATGATCCTTTAGGAATCCTGAGTCCCATTGTCCTCTCTGCTAAAATCATCTTGCAGGAGCTGTGCAGGCGGCAACTCGGCTGGGATGACCCTATACCACCATCAGCTGCACAGGAATGGACAAACTGGTTAAAAGAGCTTCATCAGTTAGAGCACTTCCAGGTTTTCTCGGTGTCTGAAGCCCCCAGATTTTGGAGAAGTCACTGTGGCACAATTGCACCACTTTACAGACGCAAGTGAAAACGGTTATGGTGTGGTGACCTACCTACTCCTGCAGAATGCACGTTCACAGGTACACAGCAGCTTTGTCATGGGAAAGTCCAGGGTGTCTCCTCTGAAGTCGGTCTCAATACCTCGTATGGAGCTCACAGCTGCTACCATGGCAAGTCGTCTGGACACCTTTTGGAAAAGGGAGTTGTGCATGTCATTAACAGAGTCAACATTTTGGACTGACAGCACCTCCGTGCTAAAGTACATTAAGAACGAGACTTCAAGGTTCCGTACCTTTGTCGCCAACAGGGTCTCAGAAATACTCAAAGTGTCGCAGCCATCTCAGTGGAGGTATGTAACACTCTAAGCAATTCTGCAGATGTGGCCTCCAGAGGGCTGAAGGTTGACACATTCCTGAGGAATGAGACTTGGTTGTCAGGACCTGCATATCTTCTGTATCCGGAACAGGACTGGCCTGTGAGTCCAGATTGTTTGGGTGAACTTCTTCCAAATGATCCAGAAGTCAAGGTCAGTGTTGCAGTGAATGCGGTGCAGATCTCAGAGGATGTGGATGCAACCACTCGACTAATCCATCATTTTTCCTCTTGGACCTGTTTGAGAAGGGCTGTGGCTTGGGTTATCAGGCTAAAGAATTTGCTGCGGTGTCTTAGCCAGAAGAGGAAATGGTCTGACTCAGCAGCCATTCAGTCTGAGCCATGGGAACAACAAAGATCGTCCTCAGAGCAGGGAAATGGAGAAGTCAAAGACCTCACATGGAGAGGTTTCCTCACAGTAGATGAGTTGCTGGATGCTGAAAGGGAAATCATCAGATTTTGCCAGAGGAAGAGGTTTCCCAACGAACTCTCTAGTTTACAGAGTGGCGGAAATGTGAAAAAGAATAGTCACATCTTCAAACTCTCTCCTGTATTGGAGGATGGTATCCTGAGGGTTGGTGGACGATTAAGTAGGGCAGCTTTACCTGAAGATGCAAAACACCCTGCTATTCTGACCAAAGAGCTCTACATTTCGGACCTTCTCCTGAGGCACATACATCAACAGGTTGGTCATGGAGGACGCAACTACATGTTGTCCAAGTTGCGTCAAAGGTTTTGGATTCCAGGGGTTGGCACAGCCATAAGGAGGATTTTGTCAAAGTGTGTTGTTTGTCGGAGGCTGCAAGCTGCTCCAGGGTGCCAGCTGATGGCTGATCTTCCTGCTGACAGGGTCTGTCCAGATGAAGCTCCATTCACCAGAGTCGGCGTGGATTACTTTGGACCGTTTGAGGTTAAGAGCCGGAGGAGTGTAGTAAAAAGATATGGAGTCATATTTACCTGTTTGGCAATACGAGCTGTCCATATCGAAGTGGCTCCTTCGCTGGATACAGACTCTTTTATCAACGCACTACGACGATTCATGGCAAGGCGTGGCCAAGTCCGGGAAATTCGGTCAGACAATGGAACAAATTTGGTTGGAGGAGAACGTGAGCTGAGAGAGGCCATCAGGGGTTGGAATCAAGCTCAGATAAATGATGTTCTTCTTCAAAAGGAGGTAAAGTGGGTTTTCAACCCTCCAGCTGGATCACACCATGGTGGCGTCTGGGAAAGGTTGATCAGATCCGTGCGGAAGGTCTTCAATTCCATCTTTAAAGTGCAAAATCTTGATGAGGAGGGACTGCACACTGTCCTCTGTGAGGTGGAAGCCATCATCAACGGTCGTCCAATCACCAAGGCTTCAACCGACCCTAATGATCTCGAAGCTTTAACACCTAATCATCTTTTGCTGTTAAAAACCTTCCCTTCCTTGCCACCAGGGGAATTTCAAAGAAATGATATCTACGCTCATCGACGCTGGAAGCAGGTCCAGTATATGTCTAATCTATTCTGGAAGCGATGGACTAAGGAATATTTACCACAGTTGCAGGAACGGCAGAAGTGGACTGGTATCAAGCGCAACTTTGTGGTAGGAGACGTCGTGCTTATCGTGGATGAAACAGCACCGCGGAACTCGTGGGTCATGGGAAGGGTCATCCAGACCTTTCCAGACGGAAGAGGATTTGTGCGTCGGCTGCTGATCAAGACCAAGACCAGCTCCTTGGAAAGGCCTATAACCAAAGTCTGTCTTCTGCAGGAGGCGGAAGTCTGACTTTTTGGTTCTGGGAGGACGTTTCTGCTGGGACAGTTCGACTGATTTTATTGACCGACAGCACAACATGGTTGGGATTACCCCATGAAGTTGTGTGTTTGAACTTCTGGACTTGACTAGACTTGACTTTTCTTCCAGGGAGAAGAGCGCATTGATGAACTATACTGATGGACAATGGGCAATGGTGGATTTCGTTATTTCATGTGTCTTGTTTATTTGTTATAATGTAATTATTGCAGTAATAATTAGGGGCTGGGTTGTTGGTGCCATATGCTGAGATAGTCGGGTTTGTGTTTGTGTTTGGCCTCAGCTGTCAGTTTTGCACCTTTCATGCACGTCACGGGGGGTGTGGTCAAGGAGCAGTGATTGAGTGATTGAATGAATGGGCATATATACACCTGTTTACCGCGGCGGCGGGTGGAGAGGGGGTGAGTAGGGAGAGCGTATTTTTTGTTGACCGCTTAATCCAACTATAAACTGAGTACCTGAACATCTTGCCGTGCCTTGCCTTGTTTGTCTGTTTGTTGGACGTTGGAAATAAATACGCACTCAGTCGGAAACACGGAAATGGCTCTGTTGTTTATGTAGCGAGTCAGCAGTGCAATGCTCCCTCACTTAGCCTCTCAGTGACTCCGTTTTCTGTTTTGAGTCACTATACCAGCTGTATGAGAGTTGTTAAGGCCCAGTATGATTTCATTGACTTCCACAGGGTCAGTCGGTGTCAGAAAAAAGGAGGATGGGTAATCACCTGTAAGGTACTGGTTGAAAGAAGTACCCTGAGGATGGCTAATATTTTTTGCTAGGTCAGCACCAATCGAAACAAAATAATTATTAAATTGATTGGTGAGTTCCTGTTCAGATCGATTAACACCATCGGGAAGCACAAAGGGTTTTCTTCCCCTATTCAGAACATTATTTAAGACTGACCACGTCCTCTTAGTGTCACCCTGAGCTAGCCTTAGCTGCTCAGTAAAATGTGCACATTTGCTTTTTCTTATTAAATGAGTGAGCTTATTTCTGTAGGTATTATATTTAATTTTATTTATGTTACTTGGATTTTGATATACTGTTTATAAAGTTTATTTTTTTGTTTAATAGCAGTTAAAATCCCTTTAGTGAGCCAAGGATTTTGCTCTTCAACTCTGCACCTGACAGTCTTCACAGGAATGGTAGAACGGATGGATTCTGATAATTCACTGATTAGGCTGTCATATGCAGTATCTGGATCCGAAGCATTATATACACGATTCCAGGACTTAGTCTCGAGATTGACACAAAGCTGCTCCAGAGTTCTATTATTTAACACTTTCATTGTTTTCATACTGGGAGGGAGTGTAGGTTCACGGGCTAGGTTTACAAACAACACAATAGGGAAATGATCAGTTATGTCAGACAAAACCACTCCAGACTCCAGCCAGGAGTTATGAATGTTGGTGACCATATTATCTATAATTGACTTAGATGAGTTAGTTATTCTTGTACAGATGTTTATCATTGGAAAATAAGAAATGAATGGATAGTATTAATGAAATCATTTTTAATTGCATTTTCTTTAGAGATGTCTATATTAAAATCGCCCATAATTATGCAATTGTTGTTTTTCGACTAATTGGATAACTGTTTGCTCCTGAACATTGCAGTTTCTTATTTTTTGGTATGGAATTATCTTGGCACGCTTCCATTGTAGTGGACACTGACAGTTGGCAAACTCATATTTATAATGTGACATATAAGGGGTGCAATTTCCTCTGTGACCAGCTTTAGTAGTAGTAACTGTACAAGGTACAAACATGTCATGTTTTCAATTTGCAGTATAATATTACACATAATGCTTCTAACATCAGACATATAATGTACTGCAGAAACGTATGTCAGAAATAGTTGTTCCTTAGTGACATTGAGGGTCTAAGGACAGAGGATGTCCAGGGGCGGACTGGGGGGAAAAAGTGGCCCGGGAGTCATTGACAGACTGGCCCCGCGTGGGGAGCCAGCCAGCCGGCAACACAAGTTTCATATACCTTGATGAAAAAAATGCATTTTATGTTGTTTTGGACTATAATCATATAGTAATCATTAGCCTGAACCCTTAAGTAGCCTACAGTAAAATAATTACGACAGTATAGTGATTTTACAAAGCATGTAGTGATTTTAATGGGAACAGGTCATACAATCAATTTGGCCAACCAATTTGCCAGGCTGTTAGAACTGAATGACACTGACTGTATATACCATTCTCAAGGGGCCACATGAGAAACAGTAAATATCTTGGAGGGCCGTGCCAATGGGCTGAACTCAATTCTGTGCCCACAGCAGTGGTATGTTTTATTTTGTACTGGTGTTTTTAGTAAAGGGATGATCAAGAAAGCAATTAGTCATACTTAAAGCTTGAATGCTTTATTAACAATGAACACATTCTCTTATAAAGTGCAGTTAATTAAATCTTAAATCAAATCTGTACCAATGGACTTTTAAAATATGACAAATGTATTTATAACTGTCAATCTATTAGTATGATTTTTATGACCATATATATTTATATTGGCTAATTACTGTATATTAAATAAATGATCATTCATAAACCACACATGTCAAACTCAAGGCCCTTAACTGTATCAGGTAAGATTACATTCATATCCATCTGAACTGACCCCAGGTGTTTTACGTGCGTCAGTCAGGTACGTCATTAGCTCCTCCTCCCAACTTTATTGACAAATTTGTCAGAGTCTCATTGATGTACAGCAGCGCGACGCTCTGACGTTCATACGGGATAAAAGCTCAAGACACAAGTATGAGAGCAGCACCAAATACTAAAATATGTTAACGGAGATTCTGACACAAAGACGCAGGAGCTCTGTACCAGTTAGCAGTGTTACTACGTCTTTATAAAAGTTAGCAGACAACGGGCTAAATCTGTCAGCCTACTGTTCCACGGTAGCACACACGCTAACAAAAAACGTAATAACTTAATAAATGACAGCACTGCAGATAAACACCAGTCTGTTAGCATACATGCTAACATACACACACTGAAAGTGACCATTAGCCAAATAATAGCATGTTAAACACGGCATTAGCATTAGCATGTAATTTAGGACCCCACGCTAAAAAAAAGTTCTGTCCGGATGATCCGTGGAGAACAAATGACAAGCTTTACATGGGCCGGTCAGAGTCAGCCAAAGGGCCGTATACGGCACCACAATTACAACAATAAGCCCATTTCAATGAAGACGTTACTTAAAAATGGACAGCACTGGCTTATCAATCCACCAAAGCTGTCTTGCACCATTAGCGCAGTGTATTGACTGACTGACAGATGCTGCAGCAGCCTGAGGAAATGGGCGGGACTTACCCACATGGACGAAATGTAATTGGCTATCAGCCTAGGCAATGATACGTGACACAGGTATAGCCTATCACAACAATAGCCGTCCGACCCAGCCACTAAAGCGGACTACAACGCGACAAACTTTTCCGCCCCTTTAGTTTTCTTTTTCTCATGACCCGGCCCACCGGCCCACAAGGCCACCGGTCCACCGGGGAAATCCCCGGTGTCCCCGTACGCCAGTCCGCCCTGAGGATGTCACATACTGTATAGATTGTAAACCCCTTGGGAAAAGTGAATTGATTTGATTTCGGATATATAAATAAAATTCGATTTGACTTTAAGAGTCCTTTTGATGCTGGATGACACCAGCAAAACTGTCTAATCAAGGAGCTACCCTGTCTGTTTAACTTCATGTTTACACCTTATTTTCAATTCAATTCAATTCAATTCAATTTTATTTATATAGCGTCAATAACAATACAAATCGTCTCAAGACGCTTTACAAGACCCGGCTGAAACCCCAGAGCAGCCTGAAGGTGACGGTGGCAGGAAAAAACTCCCTTAACAGGAAGAAACCTTGAGCAGAACCAGCTCATATGGAGGAACCCATCTGCCTAAGGCCAGCCGGGTACAGACAGAGAAAGAGAACAGCAGGATAAACGTACATCTGTCATAAATACACACATCTGACTAAAACATACAAGTTGGATGCTATGATTCAAACTAATGATGTTACATGACAGTTTGAAAATATAAGGGGAATCATAGGCAGGTTGGAGAATTGTTCATTCAGGTAGGAGTGGATAACAGCAGGATTCCATGGAGACTGGGCAGAATGATGAGACCACGACAACAGATGTAGTATTGAGCTCCACAGGAAACACTCAACTCCAGGCCAGAGATACTCGGAAGAAGGGAGAGCAGCAGTAAACATTCTACATAGTAATAGCACAGAATTGCATGACTAGTAGCAGATAGGAATTTAGACGGAGGAGCTCTGTGCCAGAGAAAAGAAAGTGGAGGACACGAGAGTGGAGAGAGAAGAAAGAAGGAGAACATGTGTTTGTTGCATTGTCCCCCAGCAGCCTTGGCCTATAGCAGCATAACTAAGGGATGGTTTAGTCCAGCTCTAACTATAAGCTTGATCAAAAAGGAAAGTCTTAAGTCTGACCTTAAAAATAGAGAGAGTGTCTGCTTCCCGAACCCAAACTGGGAGCTGGTTCCACAGGAGAGGAGCCTGATAGCTGAAAGCTCTACCTCCCATTCTACTCTTTGAAATTCTAGGAACCACAAGTAGGCCTGCACTTTCAGACCGAAGTGATCTGTTGGGATGATCTGGTACAATGAGGTCTTTAAGATATGATGGAGCTAGGCCTTTGAGGGCCTTGTATGTAAGGAGGAGGATTTTAAATTCTATTCTAGACTTTAAGGGGAGTCAGTGAAGAGAAGCTAAAACTGGAGTAATATGATCTCTCTGGTTAATTCCTGTCAATGCTCTTGCTGCAGCATTTTGAATCAGTTGGAGGCTTTTTAAAGAGTTATTTGGGCAGCCAGACAGTAATGAATTACAATAATCCAGTCTGGAAGACACAAATGCATGAACTAGTTTCTCAGCGTCACTCTGAGACAGGATGTTCCTAATTTTGATGATATTACGTAGATGAAAGAAGGCAGTCCTGGTTACTTGCTTAATGTGACATTTAAAGGACATATCCTCATCAAATATAACACCAAGGTTTTTCACAGTAGTACTGGAGGCCAAGGTAATGCCATCCAAAGAAACCACGTGATTAGATAATGAATCTCTGAGATGCTTAGGACCAAATACAATAACTTCTGTTTTGTCTGAGTTTAAGAGTAAGAAATTACAGGTCATCCAAGCCTTTATGTCTTAAGGCATGCTTGGAGTTTAACCAGCTGATTAGTTTAATCTGGTTTCATGGATAAATATAGCTGGGTGTCATCTGCGTAACAATGGAAGTTTATGCCATGTTTTCTAATAATCTTCCCTAATGGCACTTTAGAAATACACAGGACAAGATGTTACAATCCCTTGTGCCGAAATCCCAGGCAAAACACGTTTAGAGGCCCTGTTCGACTAAGAGGCCCTACCAAGCCTACAGTCATATAATATGACCAATAACCTATATTCTACCTAGGCTAACTAGAGGCTGCTGGCTTGTAAGCCCATTGAGCAGCAGAGGATACCTCAAACATTGTAAAACATACCTAACTAAACGCTGCTGGCTTGTATGGCCCGCTCAGCAGCAAACCATGGCTACCAAATACCATGAGAACATGATCTGAACAACAGCAGTATGCAGCATATCATTGGGGTTTTCAAGTGGGCACCTCCCTTCACCGATGTTTCGTTAAGTTAGGCCCACGACACCTCAAGAAGGCTTAACAGTGATTTCCAGCGTCCTGGAATCACCCCCCTCCACACCGCCACTACACAACCCTCTCTTCCTCACCATTCGATGTCTATCAACAACTAGTATGGAAACTAATAGCCACAAGCCAAACAAACAAATCTACCATGCTCCGCTCCGTTGATGCGAGCTGAAGCACATAACAAACAAACAAATCCATAACAAACAAACAAATCTACCATGCTCCGCTCCGTTGATGCAAGCTGAAGCGCGTAACCACCAAATCTGTGACAAGCAACAAACAAATCAACTGGGACCTACATGCGGCCTACATGCGGCCTACATGCGGCCTACATCCTTACCTTAGTTAGCTCCCCAGCTAGCATGCTTCCTGCGCACCCATAACCAGTCACTGGCTCTCTCTGCTGCCCGGGACATATTGCTAACCGCAGTCCTCTGGCTTCTTCCTCGTATGCCCAGCTCACTCAGCAGAGCAATGACCGACTTTGCCACAAATCCACGGCAGCCCACTTCTACCGGGCGGACATAAGCCTTCCATCCATTTTGCTCTGCATCTGCTGCTAACTCTGCATACTTAGCTCTTTTTCTCTCATTAGCCTCCTCAACTCTATCCTCCCACGGGACAGTCAGCTCTATGAAATAGACTGCTTTCTCTGGCTCAGACCACAACAGCAGATCTGGCCGTAGTCGAGTGCTAGCTATCTCACCTGGGACAACCAGTTGGCTATTTAAGTCCGCCCTCAACTCCCAGGCTCCTCCTACCCTTAGCTGTCCCATGTTATGCCTGAAGCCTGCTCCTCTAGCCTTTTCTCCTTCCCGTACAAACTTAATACCTCTATTCTCTCTGTTAACGGCCACGGAATTTACATTCACCCGTTTTTCCTCTATTGCAGCTGCTAAACATTTCAATACCTGATTGTGACGCCAGGTATAACGTCCTTGGGAGAGACTAACCTTACAACCTGTCAGAATATGACTAAGCGTGCAGACACAAGTGCACAGTGGACAGGCAGCATCCTCACCTACCCACTGGTTCAGGTTCTGGGGAGTTGGCAGCACATCATAAGTAGCCCCTAACATAAATCTAATCCTGCTGGCCTCCATGCTCCAAAGCTCTCTCCACTTCACCTTCCTTTTCTCCACACTCTCCCAGTTCACCCATTGACCCTGCTTAGCCTGCGACACTGCCTTCGAGCATCTAACCATTTCCTCTTGCCTCTGTACCTCTTCCACTATCATCTTTCTCCTTTCTACTGCTGATGCCTTGCTCCACAGAGGTTTCCCTGCACACAGTCCTAGGCCTCCACGCCCTTGCTGTACATGGCCTATGATATCCCTATGCTTAAGAGCTGCCTGTGCTTGCTGCACTGCCTCTTTTGCCTTCCACTTCCTCCCTGTCTTAATAGTAGGTGCTACGCTCCTAACCACTGGATCCTTTGACTGAGTTAGAGTCATTTCCAGCCTAACTTTAGTGCACTTAAACTCCTCTGTTAGGCAGGTAACTGGGAGCTCCAGTATGCCTTTCCCATACAACGCTGTGCTACTTAGGCAGCGTGGGACACCAAGCCACTTTCTGATAAATGAATTACTCATTCTTTCTAGCTTTTCTACCTTTGAAAGGGCAACCTCGTACACCGTCAGCGGCCACATTAGCCGGGGCAGTAAACCAAATTGCCAGCACCACAGTTTTAGCTTGCCTGGTAGCCCTGACCGGTCTATGCTTGAAATGCCTTGAATCATTTCCTGCCTCAACCCTTCAAACTGCGCCTTATCACTAAGACTTGCATCGTACCATCTTCCCAAACTCTTCACTGGCTTCTCCAGCACTGTGGGAATTACCTCATCATTTATAAAAAACTTCTTATCTACCACTTTTCCTTTAATAATGGAAATACTCCTAGATTTAGTAGGCTTCACTTTCATCCTAGCCCACTGCAGATTGCTATTTAACTTATCCAGCAATCTTCTAGTACAAGGAGCGGTTGACGTTGTTGTCGTCATGTCGTCCATGTAGGCCCTAATTGGGGGGAGGCGAAGCCCTCCCTGCAGCCTTTCTCCACCTACCACCCATTTGGAAGCCCTAATAATGACCTCCATTGCCATTGTAAAGGCTAGCGGAGAGATTGTACACCCTGCCATAATGCCTACCTCCAGCTGCTGCCATGCTGTAGTGTACTCTGCTGTGGTAAAGCAGAGCTGAATGTCTAAGAAGTATGCTTTGACTAAGTTTTTTATACTACCTGGAACTCTAAAGAAATCAAATGCTTCCCATAACAAACTATGTGGCACTGATCCGAAAGCATTAGCCAGGTCTAAGAATACAACATGCAGGTCTCTCTTCTCTTGCTTTGCTGACTGAATTTGGTGCCAAATCATGCTGGTGTGCTCTAAGCACCCAGAGAAGCCGGGGATCCCAGCCTTTTGCACCGACGTATCAACTAGCCCGTTTTTCACTAAGTAACTAGACAACCTCTGTGCCACAACACTGAAGAAGATCTTCCCCTCAACATTCAGTAGACTAATTGGTCTAAACTGGCTTATTTCCAACGAGTCCCTCTCTTTGGGAATAAAAATCTCCCCTGCCCTGCGCCATGCCTTGGGAATAACCTGTTTCTTCCACACTACCTTCATTAATTTCCACAAGAACCTCAACACATCTGGTGCACTCTTGTACAGCCGGTAGGGATGTATAATGTGAAGAGTATTGGTCCTAGCACAGAACCCTGAGGAACTCCATAACTTACTTTTGTATAAGCAGAGGAATCATGGTTGACATGAACAAACTGGAATCTGTCAGACAGATAGGATTCAAACCAATCTAATGCAGTTCCTTTAATCTGGATCTCACTTTCAAGTCTCTGTAGTAAAATATTATGATCAATAGTGTCAAATGCAGCACTAAGATCTAGCAGAACCAGTATAGAGACAAGTCCACTATCTGAAGCCATGAGGAGATCATTGGTAACTTTAACCAGAGCTGTTTCTGTACTATGATGAACTCTAAAACCTGACTGAAACTCTTCAAACAGACCATTCCTGTTTAAGTGGTCACACAACTGATTAGCAACAACTTTTTCTAGAATTTTGGAAATAAAAGGAAGGTTGGAGATTGGTCTATAGTTGGCTAAAACATTTGGATCTAGAGTGGCTTTCTTAAGTAGGGGCTTAATTACAGCAATCTTAAAAGACTGAGGCACATATCCTGTTAATAAAGATAAATTTATCTGGTTCAATATGGAGGTGTTAATTAATGGAAGAACTTCTTTGAGCAATTTAGTTGGGATTGGATCTAGAAGACAGGTTGATGGTTTAGATGCTTTAATTATTGAAGATAGCTCGAGATGATCTACTGGGAGAAGGATTCCAGATGTTGATAAGGTCTAACAGAAATTTCTAAAGTCACTGTACTTACATCTTTGACAGTCGTCGGAACGATGCCTTGAATGTTTTCCCTGATATCAACAATTTTATTAGTAAAGAAGCTGATGAAGTCATTACTACTGAGGGCCGAAGGAATAGATGGCTCAACAGAGCTGTGGCTCTTTGTCAGCCTGGCTACAGTGCTGAAAAGAAATCGAGGGTTGTTCTTGTTTTCTTCTATTAATGATGAATAGTATGCTGTTCTAATACTACGGAGAGCTTTTTTATAAGTCGTTCCTTTCCAGGCTATGTGAGCTTCTTCAGAATTAGTGGAATGACAGATTCTTTCTAGCTTTCAGGCTGCCTGTTTTAAACAGCGCAACTGTGAATTATACCAAGGACCAGTCAATATCTTACTATATGCATGTTATGTTCCTCTGTAGAAATCATGACCAGTCAAAACAGTGATGCAGGCTATGGGTTAAGAGAAGGCTAGAATGAGACTGTTCTCACTGAAACTGTTTGACAGGTATTCATATAGTGGTGATAAAATTACTGATGATACACTTTTAAATGATCCATTGATCACTCTGACCTGTCATGAGGGCCTCAGGTTCTCAGGGACCATGACTGATTTCAGACATAGGGCAGTTATAAATTAATATATTATGTAACTACTTCAATACACGTTTTCTCTTCAGAACAATATACACTATATTACCAAAAGTATTCGCTCACCCATTCAAATGATCAGAATCAGGTGTTCTAATCACTTGGCCTGGCCCCAGGTGTATAAATTCAAGCACTCAGGCATGCAGACTGTGAAACAAGACATTTGTGAAAGAATGGGCCGCTCTCAGGAGCTCAGTGAATTCCAGCGTGGAACTGTCATAGGATGCCACTTGTGCAACAAATCCAGTCGTGAAATTTCCTCGCTCCTAAATATTCCACAGTCAACTGTCAGCTCTATTATAACAAAATGGAAGCGTTTGGGAACAACAGCAACTCAGCCACGAAGTGGTAGGCCACGTAAAGTGACGGAGAGGGGTCAGCGGATGCTGAAGCGCATAGTGCAAAGAGGTCGCCGACTTTCTGCACAGTCAATTGCTACAGAGCTACAAACTTCATGTGACCTTCAGATTAGCCCAAGTACAGTACGCAGAGAGCTTCATGGAATGGGTTTCCATGGCCGAGCAGCTGCAGCCAAGCCACACATCACCAAGTGCAATGCAAGGCGTCGGATGCAATGGTGTAAAGCACGCCGCCACTGGCCTCTAGAGCAGTGGAGACGCGTTCTCTGGAGTGATGAATCACGCTTTTCCATCTGGCAATCTGATGGACGAGTCTGGGTTTGGAGGTTGCCAGGAGAACGGTACATTTCAGATTGCATTGTGCCAACTGTGAAATTTGGTGGAGGAGGAATTATGGTATGGGGTTGTTTTTCAGGAGCTGGGCTTGGCCCCTTAGTTCCAGTGAAAGGAACATTGAATGCTTCAGGATACCAAAACATTTTGGACAATTCCATGCTCCCAACCTTGTGGGAACAGTTTGGAGCGGGCCCCTTCCTCTTCCAACATGACTGTGCACCAGTGCACAAAGCAAGGTCCATAAAGACGTGGATGACAGAGTCTGGTGTGGATGAACTTGACTGGCCTGCACAGAGTCCTGACCTGAACCCGATAGAACACCTTTGGGATGAATTAGAGCGGAGACTGAGAGCCAGGCCTTCTCGACCAACATCAGTGTGTGACCTCACCAATGCGCTTTTGGAAGAATGGTCAAGATTCCTATAAACACTCTCCTCAACCTTGTGGACAGTCTTCCCAGAAGAGTTGAAGCTGTAATAGCTGCAAAAGGTGGACCGACATCATATTGAATTCTATGAGTTAGGAATGGGATGGCACTTCAGTTCATAGAATGAGTAAAGGCAGGTGAGCGAATACTTTTGGTAATATAGTGTATGTGATTGGTAAATTAACTATAATAGCATTTGAAAATCTGCTTACAGACACCAATTGACACCTGTCTTCTGTTTGTCCTTTTCCATTCTAGACTTTCACCTGTGCATGTCCTGACGTCTTCTGAAAGTCATATTTACATCGCTGTTATAATGCTAGCTTACTTTTCAAAAAGTATAACTTTTGGCAAGCATTGTTTTAATTTGGCGTTAATTTTATCTCCAGTAGTAATTCTGGATACTATACTAGACAGCAAAACAACATTAAAACGAGCTGACAACATGTTATATTGTTCTCAAATGTCAATTAAACACATTTGTTGTACTTACCTTAATTCGTCCAACTATGACATACCGATGTAGTGGATTAATCCCTGTAATCTGCAATACTCTCCTGTTACCGGTAGGAGCGCTATTTCAAGAAACGCCCCCATGGGTCGTATTCGAGGGCATGTACACACGACCTATATGGTCGTATAAATTGGAGGGCGTTACCGACAGTGAAATGTTGTGCGTTACTTGCGCTGTCAGCCAGCCACAAGAGGTGCGTAGGTGTTTTTTTTTTTTTTCCTCTCGTTGGAGTATGGTGGGGCGGTAGCTGCATAAGTGATGATGATTGGCTAAGGTAAGGTGGTAAGCCAATCGGCAACAGGGTAGTGTTCAAAGCAGTATCACACAAGCGATCAGAGATAGTAGTAGTGGAGAGTTCAGAGCATTCAGAGATAAAGTTACCTTTTTAAGGTGAAAGTATAGACACTACTTGAGGTAAAAGGCAAGAACGTACACGTGAAGTGTACATTACACTCAGAAATAAATCTAATGTTGTCTAATGATGTTGCTTTGATCTTATCCGATTGGCTGGATGAAAACAACATGCTTCTAAACCTCACAGATCAAATCAAATCAAATCAAATTGTATTTGTATGGCACTTTTCATGCCTTTTAAAAGCAGCACAAAGTGCCTCACAGAGGCTAAAAACAGCAAAAACAGTAAAACAAAAATCCAACCCTCCCACCCCCATAAAAACGCAGATGCAGGTTAACAATTTAACATGTGTGTGGATCCTCGCCCCCATAAAGGATTAAACTGAAATAACTGAAACTGAAATATCACATGGAAGGTTCTATTAAAATATATACTTAGCTTTGCTCTCATCTTAAACACATTACAGTCCACATATATACAATCAAATGGGATGAATCTAAAACATGTGAGTGTTATATGTCAAGTGTTGTTTTCAAGCTGCTCTTTATTCTGTGTTCACAGGTTTGTCTCCAAAACCACATGTTGCAATAGTTGCTCATACACAGGACTGGGCTCTGCTGGAGTGTAAAGTTCAAGGTGTTTTTCCAAAACCTAAAGTTCAGTGGTTGGACAGTGAGAACAAGACAGTTCCTGCTGAAGAACCACAAGAAACAGAAAGTGAAGGAAAATACAACATTATCCTCAAAACCAATGTGACAGAGTCTGATGTCTATCGCTGTGTTTCTACACAAGAAGAAATCTGTCATCAGACTTATCAAAGGATAAAACTATATTTGCATGGTGAGTGGTATTTTATTGAATCTCCAGTTGCTGTTATTCACGTATTAGTAGTTTTGACTCTTTTTGAAATGTTGGTATGTTAACACTCCCAACGAATCTTCTTATAGTTAACATTTAACACTTCTCAGCACTATTGTGTAGTGTTAGATACAAACTTTCTCATGGTCTCAGTTGTTAACTACTACAGGTGTTTACTCCATATTTACACTGTATGATGTAAATATTGTTTTTGCTTAATGTAAAATAAACTATGATGAATAGAAACATTTATTTTAAAATGCACCACAGTAACACTTTAAAGTACATTTAAATTGTAAAACTGTTTGGAGCAAGACATTAGACATCACTTCACATTAAACCTTCCAGACACTTTTTTCCTCAAACATCAGGGCTGGAGCTCCTACGGCAGGTGTTGAACTGTCCTGATTTTAGAAACACATACAGACAAACAAGATTGAATTAAAATAGAAATATAGACAAATGACTAATACAGAGTTTTTGGACTTCATGTAGACATTTGGAACTTACAGTTGAGGCTGAAATTATTAGCCCTTCTATGGAAATTTGATTCTTTTGAAAATATTTCCCAAGTGCTGTTAAACAGAGCAAAGGTCTTTCAAACATCTGCCTTTTATTTTGGATGCTTACATTATTTTACTTTCCACACAGAAATGAAATTATTTCACAAAAACCAAAAATTACCAGGGTCAAAATTATTAGCCCCCCTGATGTTAATTGTCAGTTGTGTCTCCTTTTTGCTGGATAACAGCCTGTAGTTGTTTGTTGTAGTTTTAAACAAGTCTCTGACACGTCTCCTGAGGAATATCAGCCCATTCTTCTTTGGCAAATCTTTGAAGCTCTTCCAGATTTGATGGCATTCTGGCATGGACATTGGTCTTTAGTTCACCCCACAGATTTTCTACGGGATTCAGGTCAGGGTTTTGTTCAGGCCACTCAATAACATTCACTTTGGTCTTCTGGAGGTAGTTCTTCACCAGGAGTGACGTGCGTTTTGGGTCGTTGTCATGTTGGAAGACAAATCGATGACGCAGACCCAGTTCTGTTTGACATTTTCTTTAAAAATCTTCACATATTGTTATTTCTTCTTGATTCCTTCCACCTTAACCAGATTCCCAGTTCCAGATGCACTAAAGCATCCCCACAGGATAATACTCCTTCCACCGTGTTTTACTGTGGGGATGGTGTTCTGTTGGTTTTACGCCTCACCCTTCTTTCTACAAACATAACTAATGTCTCTGTGGCCAAAGAACTCTAGTTTTGTCTCATCTGACCAAAGAACATGCTTCTAGTATACATCATCTTTTTCCAGGTTGTCCTTAGCATACTTTAGTCTGCCTTTAAGGTCTCTTCTGCAGAAGTGGAGTTTTTCTTGGTCTGCAACCTTGCAGTCCATTCCTGTGCAGAACTCTAGTGATTGTCTTCTTTGAGACTGCAATTCCTGACAAGGCTAAGTCATTCCCTAGTGTCTTGTTGGTTGTTCTGGGGTCTGCAACCTTGCAGTCCATTCCTGTGCAGAAGCAATTCAGCAATTGATCAGCAATTCTCTTTTACAAGTCTGTTGGATAACATACACTTTTAAATTGTCTCGTTAGGGCACCACCTCCTGTTATCGTAGGAAGAACACGGTTTAAATCAGTTTATCAGTCTCGGTTAAATAATTTACATATCTGAAGGATGAATCCTTTACTACAAATTTTACCAGTCATTCTCTGCTGTGAACAACACCACAAACAACTTCTTAACTATGAATGAATATTTATTTAATAAAGTGACAACTATGAGTAAATGAGGGACTAATAGAATATATGCATAGATAATCAAATAAAACAAATATAATAAGGTATGGAATTATTAATTTCTGGAGCGATGGTGAGAGATAGAGATATTTTAAGGTTTAATCTAAAAGGAATGATACCTAATCTAATCAATCTTCTCTAAACGATATTAGTAGGGAGTTTCAAAGTAGTGACACCAACTCTTTGTCTTAAGCGGTAGGAACGATTCAGCCTACTTTTGTAGAGTCTTCTCGGCGTCGATGATGGCGGAGCGTCGGTGTGACGAGTTGGTGACGGTAACGGCACAGCTGATGCGGGCCTCTCTTGGACCGGTAGATAGGACTCGATGCTTGGTTTGCAACTCCAGCACCCAGTTCGCTTGAGAGCGTTGTAGGTGTTCAGTCAAAGGCAGTAGACGACACTTGGCAATGTCTTTGTGTTTGAAGAAAGAATCCGGCTCATCATCTTCTGGATATCGTTGCTATGGCAACAGCTTCTTGGTTTCTTGATCCGTCGAAGAGATTGGGTCTTTCTCTGATATCCCAGCTGTCTACGCTGGCTAACTTATGAACGATGATGGTTAGTACTTAGGTTGGTAGAGTATAAAAATTAATAAAGCTAGAAAACTATTTACGTCACTATAAAAATCATACGTCAGGGAAAAACATCTGACGAGAAACAAACAGCTTGAAATATTCAAGTTGTTCTTAAAACAAGTTACTAAGTTTAAACGTAAATACGTAAACGGAAAATGGAAATGAAAACTAGAATGTACTAGAAAGTTAAAGTACAAAAGAAAGTGTCAAAGGAAGTAAAAGTAAAAAAGTAAAGTAAAAGTGCTGAAGTCCGGAGAAAAGAGAGCGTCTCTCTGGTTTTATGAGTTAATTATTCAGGGCGTGTTTAGGTCGGGTTTCCAAATTCTTCGCGCGGAAAGTGAAGAGAACGCCCACTCCTTTGTCTTGAGACGTCTTATTGCCTGATCTTCTTAACCTATTTTATATTATTAAATGTAAACATTCCATCACTCATCATGGCTCGTTAGCAATGTTTTCGTATGTGACAACACTCAACATTACAACATAACAAGATGACGTATATGAACGGCGAAATCAAACTAATTCAAAAGCATCAATAAATGAATAAACTCATGTTCTCTTTACAGTGACAATTTGCTAATACTAAAAGGTGGTGTTTCTAAAATAACAATTCCCGTAGTGATGATTTCACAATAGCTACTAGTATAAGAACATATAAAGTTCTACATTCTTTAACTTCAACAATGATTAAAAGAGAGGGAAAAATACTTTTAAAGATAGCCACTTGATGGCAATGTTGATACTTCTTTCCTATGACAAATTCTATGAATTTGGGCTAACTTTATCGTACAAGGATCAAAATAGTCTCATTGTGATCATTAGCACTTCCTGAACAACAATATATAACTTACCAGGTTATTGCAATTTCGATAGTCATATTATTAAACATAGGCTCTTTTTAGAGACGAGAAATACAGACGAGAGTCTGGTTCTGGGAGGACGGTTATTTACGACCCCTTATCAGTTCCACTTCCTTGGTCACTCTTGGAGAGGGGAGCAAGAAGGTGTTTGGTATATTTGCATGTGTGTGTCTCTGAAAAGGAAGGATTAGTACATCACAAGCTTAAAACATAATAAAAATAACATTCAGTCTTCTAGACTTTATCCCATGGAATGAAAGTCATTTAATTCAGTCTTTGTAGTTCCTGAAATCGCATTAATGTTCTTTCGATTCAGAACTAATTAGTCCAGAAACCAGAGTGGGGAAATTCCACAGAAGTGTAAATCTGTCTATTTTGGCTTAGGTGACGTCCTCACCATTAGGGAGTTCCATTAGCGTGGGTCTGTCCAGCATCTGGACATGGCACATTTATAGCTATGGGTGTAAAAGGTTGATCTGTTAGAAGAGTTCTTCTGCAAAACAACTCCGTAAATTCACATTCCAAAGAGGGGGAGAATTGAGAGGACCTGAGGTTCCTACAAGTCTAAACTGATTGCTTCTGTTTTTGGTATGATGCTTCCTCAACCGCCGGCCAAAACCCTTACTGGAGGATTTATACTGTGTGTAAATTGAGCAATAACTCTAAATTTTAACTAGATTTTACAAGCTTTGAGCATTACAAAGTCAAAGGGCATCATTGCACAGCAGAGGTTTGTGCTATGGCTAAATAAAATGGTGAGTTCTTAAGGGGGCTAATAATAGTGACTGTGGTCATTTTTTATTTTTTTTTTGAATAATTTTGTTATTGTGTGCAAACTGAAGTAATTTATGCTTTCTAAAGAAAACTAGTATGTTTAGAAATGCTATGTTGAAAATACCATGTTCTACTAAAAAGCACTTGGGAAAACATAGGGGGGCTAATAATTTTGGCCTCATCTGTAGATAGGTTTTTTTTATGATAGTTTTTTTTTGTCACATGCACACTTATACATTGCACGGTGATATGTATTGATGCAAGTTACTGGAATATTCCATCTGTTGATATTTCTGTTCAATAGATGATTTAAAAAAGAAGAATTGTCCTTGTGCTGTTGTTCAAATATACCACATTTATGTGTAGAGCAGTTTCAAAGAGCATCAAATACTAGTTTGTCTAAATGTGTCAAATGTGATGAACTTCTTTCATCCACAATGACTGCAGCTTCCTAACAGCTGCTTCATTCACTGCAGCAGAGCGTCGCTTGATCACAAGAACTGAAGGAAAACCAGAATTAGGTTTTGACTTCAAGAGAAGATGGACATGAAATAGAGCTGATAAAATATCTGTGGAATAAACAGAGAAACACTTTATTTTAGTTTCCTCAGTTTTATCTGTTAAGTTGATGATTTCACACAAACGTCTCTAACATGTGTTTTCTTTTCTCTTTTACATATTAGGAGACAAAGACCCAGGTGAGTCCTGATTGTGATGTTACTCAAGATCTCTCCTCTATGTGATGTAGATTCACCTCTTGTCTTGTTAGGAGTTTCATTTTCTTAACATCTAAATTATTTAGAACATTAATGGTTTCTAGTTTTAAAGGAAATAGAAAATAAAATAAAATACACTCCAGTTAAATCTTTGATCAGCTGCTGTTTGGTTCAACATTAATAATTACAACTTATTTATAATGTGAACAGTTTCCATTTAATATTATAATTCAGGGGTCACCAAACTTTTTTCTCTGGGGGCCACATTATCGTTCCTGACTGTGATGGGGGGCCGGGGCCTGGTCAGCTATACAACATGACTCAGACCAAAATGACCACCAGCATTGTGTAGTAGAGATTACTAGCCTGGCACAGCCGTCCCCACTACTAGCTATATCCACACAACTATATCAACACTTGAGCAACAAACTTTATTGTTTGCCATTTTGCTGTCCTCAACACTGGCAGTTCTCCGTTGTCTGTCAACGGTTGATCTCGAGCAGTACCGCGGGAAGTAGGTGTGCTGGGGGTGCTGCAGCACCCCCTGTTGGTGGGACTGCAGCACCCCAAAAATGTATTTACACAAAAATAAACACACGAAATAAAGTGAAAAAGTGAGGGAAAATAAGAAAATGCTAAAAGTTAAAACTGTCTGAGAGGAAGGCCACATTTGGAGTTGTGTGATGCAGGGGCGTCACTAGGTTTTAAGGACAGGGGGGGCTTAGCCCCCAGGAGATGCACAGAATGTGAGCGAACGTTTAATTTCACAAACAGCTAACAAAAACTGAGAAATTGCACGTTTTGGACAGATTTAACAGAGATACTTTACTGTGCAAATGTTTTAGGCCACCATTACATTTTTAACACAGTACAACAACAAATACAGGAAGTACTGTATGTTTACAGCATTAACAACAACAACAAAAAGAAAGAAATCCACATAGTTACAGTGCCGTATTTAACCAATGCTTCTTATTCATTAAGAGCCCACATGTATTAGCCAAAACTGTATGCAAAAAAAAGAGCATTGTGTTCTCAGAAAGTACACCATTTTAAAATAACATGGCTACAATTGGAAGTTACTTGGTGGGTGGAAGCATCAAAGAATGTCGTCTGTTTTTAAGGGTGGCAAATATTATTATTATTATTATTATTATTATTATCCACATAATCATACGTGAATGAGCTGTTTCACGGTGTGCATCTGATGCTGGAGCTGATGCTCCAGAAGGAAGTCACCCCAAAGATAATATGAAGAGTGCACACCTAACTCTATAAACAACCAGGACCTTCACATTGCATTTCGGACTAACTAGCTAGCTACTGTAAGTAGCAGAGTTCTTTTGGAGCTGAAATGTAACTTTTGACCGCAAACAATAAAGGTAAGACGTGCACAGAGATATACAGCACGCATCTCATGCTGCCTCCTGTACAGGGGGGCTCTCGGCTACAGAGTGTGTAAGCCAGGTTTTTATTTGTCAAACAGGGAGCATTTGGCAATTACGTGGGACTTTCTGCTGTTAGCTGGGGGGCTGCAGCTAACTTATTGTTACTATCAGCAGTGATACTTACTCTCTTGAAAAAATGTCGTATGTCCATTCTTGTTCACGTTCTTCTCCTAATGCTGCTCTAGTCGGTTCTGTGTGCTCCGCTCCCGGTACACACACTGCAGGTACCCAGGTACAGTGCAACCTAGGTTGCAGGGAAAACGTGGCCTGGATTTCAGTGATGTGGGCGTGCTCTATATGAACAAGTGGAATGGACTCGATAACGACGCACTGACTCTGACTCTCTACCGCTTGCATAAGGGAAACTAAGATTTATGATCACATTTAAGTTAATAATAACTGGTTATATGATTATTTATCTAAACTCAAATTCTCGCCACATTATATTGAATTTGTCAGCACTTTTTTGCAAAAAAAAACAAAAAAAAAAATTTTTTTTTTTTATAAATGAACATAAAATTATTTAGGGGCCACCATTACATTTTTGAAGCCCCCCTAAAATAGGCCTAATGACGCCACTGGTGTGATGCAGGCGTTAAATCACGTTTCTTTTTCGAATGCTGCAACCGCACAGCACGTCTTTACGCACGGTGTTCAGCACCACAGTTACATGGACAGCTGTGACAAATAGTTTACTGTTGCCAAAGTGATCAGCACCATGCAGTTACACGGACTGTGACACATTGTTTGTTCTGGTTCCACTATGTATTGTTTCGTGCAAGTTAAGATTTTTACACGCTTAATTAATGTGGCCGAGGCTCCGGGTTCATTGTTATTGCAAACCTACGACCAATCAGCTCTGAATTATCTTTCAATTAAAAGTTCATTTGGGTTTTCGACGGAGAACTGATCTCATGTCTTGCGTTTCATGATTTTCTCTTTATTTCTAATAATGCGATTCATATCAGTGTAAAGTGAGGGTTCGATAGATGGTGGTTGGATCACTCTTTTTACATAGAAACAGCGGAAGGGAGACGGACAACTTTCTGAAGCAGCACTTTACTTGTTTTTTGTTTTTTTCCCACACTTCAATTACACTTCCTTGTTCGCTGTCTCTCACATGACTGAACTAACCAATTAGAAGCCAGAATCCAAACTAAAGTAAACATGAGGGAATCGGAAAAACAGACTAACTTAGCTGTCTTACACATGCAGTTGTGAATATATAAAAATGTAAAATATGTAAATAATAAATGTGCACTGTAAAAATCTAACTCATCTAAATTATAACATTGTAAATGCATTTCTTAATAAATTGACTCAAATACAAATTATATTAACTTGAGCCTTAGCTGTCAAATGACTGAACTTCACATCTTTAACCCTACATCAGTGTGTATATTACACGTAGGCTACGCATGCTTCACTGGATGGCTTCGTGAATAAATAACGCAGTTGACTATGTGTCACCGCTGCATGTAACAATATTGCCTCGGTAGGAGTCAAGCCGTGCTGGTTTATGTATATATTTATTAATGTTGTGAGCGGCACCCCCTGCTAAGAATATGTTCCCGCGGCTATGATCGCGAGCATGTGATGAAAATTCAGCAAATATAGTTCATTTTATAACTAAATATCACATTTTAACTGAACAAATCAACAAAATACCAGATGCAGACATGAATTTTACGTTAAGGGGGGCGCAAAGTTTGTAAATCATACCCATGTAGTGGGGTCTGGGGGCATCCTCCCCCAGTAATTTTTTTTTGTGTGATTTTCACAACCAAACTAATTCCATTCTGGTGCATTCTCACAAAATAATAAAGACAAAATAAAACATTTCTTTACAATGACAATTACAAAGGAATTAAGTTTTAACTTAATTTATTTGCCTTGTCAAATGCTGTGTGCTAACCTGCAGCACGCGGTGCACACCTTTCCATGTGACTGACTATCTACATCTCCCACCCTCACACCGGATCCGCCCTCTCCCTCGAAGACTGAACCACAACGCACCATTTTTTATGAGGGCTCCCCCTTCAGGTCAACCCTGCCACTTACACCCACACTTGCTCACAGCCAGCCCTCTGTTTGCTCTAACAGTCCTAAATCCTCAACCACCAGATATATTCCAGTCAGAATCAGTACAGCACGCCAAAAAATAGTAAGGGCGCCTAGACCAGCACTGGATCTCCGCTCGCTCAGCCACCTCTCTTGTCAGACGGACCAATGCTCAGTTCACACAGCGTTGATTAATACCAGATCTCTTACAAACAAGGCATTTATTCTAAATGACTTTTTCACAACACATGATCTTGATTTCCTCCTGTTGACAGAGACCTGGTTGAATCCAGGTGACAACAGTGCCTTTTCAGAGCTCCTCCCTCCCGGCTGCTCCTTTTTCAGCACCCCGCGAGCTGCCGGTCGTGGGGGCGGTCTGGCTGCTATATTCAAGGAGAGCTTCAGATGCCGGATGATAACCACTGATAACTACTCCAGCTTCGAACTGCAGCTGTTCGTAATTGACCTCACCTGCCCTGTGCTGTGTGCCACAGTTTATCGCCCACCCAGATTTCATAAGGACTTTCTTCAAGAGTTCTCGGAGTTCTTGTCCGATTTTATTCCAAAGTTTGATACACTTTTGATTTGTGGAGATTTTAACATTCACGTTTGCTGTGCGGCAAATCAACTGGCCAATGATTTCAAAAGCCTTTTAGATTCTTTTAATCTCACTCAATCTGTTAATGCACCAACGCATGAGCATGGACACACTCTTGACCTTGTGATTTCTCATGGGCTTTCAGTCTCCCTCAGAGAAATAGTTGACACTGCGATCTCGGATCACCTCCCTGTTGTTTTTGACTTTGCTGCCCCCCGACCTGCCAATAAGCCAGTTTCCTCAGCTCGCAGACACCGAATCTTTACTCCATCAACGGCTGGGGAGTTTGCTGCTGCCTTCAGGAACTCTCAGCTGCTTGTTGACTGTCGGCCCGTTCCTCCAATCTGTCCAGACAGCCTACTCTCCACTTTCCATTCAACGTGTTCTGCAATTCCTGACTCCGTTGCCCCTTTTCGACATAAATCTACCAAAACCAAGTCAGTTCCCTGGTTGAATGACCGCACCCGTCAGCTCAGACAACAATGCAGACAGGCTGAACGGCGGTGGAAAAAGGACAAACTGGCTGGTTAAGGGACAGTTTGGCTGCCTACCAGAGAGCGCTAAAAGAGGCGAAGTCCAAATATTTGTCCTCCATTATAGCCAACAGCTCCCATCATCCTAGACTACTATTCAGTACTATCGATTCTGTCATTAATCCACGCCCAACTGTCCTGTCAGATGCCTCCACTGCAACCTGTGAAGAGTTTGCGTCTTTCTTTACCAATAAAGTGGCATCTGTCAGGCAGAATATCGCAAATATGTACTGTATATGACCCGTGTTGATGTCTGTGCTCCTCAGGCACAGACTGCTGTTCTTGAGCGGTTTGAGCCCATCTCCCTGTCGTCTTTTACTAATGTGGTTAGTGGCATGAAACCCATAAAACTGTCCCTTAGATATTATTCCAGCCAAGTTTCTGAAAGGGGTTCTGAGTTGTGTTGGGCCGAGTCTGCTTGTTCTCATTAACACTTCTCTTAGCTCAAGGTCTGTTCCAGCTGCTTTCAAACACGCTACGGTCAGGCCCCTCCTAAAGAAAACAAATCTTGACCCATCTGTGCTCTCCAATTTCAGACCTGTCTCCCACTTGCCTTTTCTCTCTAAAGTTCTAGAAAAAGTTGTTTTTATTCAATTACAGACATTCTTGGAGATAAATTCTGTTCTTGAAAAATTTCAGTCTGGTTTTAGATCCCGTCATAGCACAGAGCAGCGCCGTCGTATAGGGGGAAAGGTGATGACAATTCTAAGGGCCCACAGCCCATCAGGGCCCACACACAGCCCCCAGTAGCCTCTACGACTAAATTATTATGCATAGGCTTAACTAATATATATTCATAGTAATGAATCAGAACTAAAATAAAGCCACATAGTCACGCAATATTTTATTTTTAATAATTTCAGTAACCCCCTTGGCCCCTTAAAAATGGTTTGGTCCACACCACTGGTTCGAATTGAGCGCAAACGAAGTTAGCGCGAGCGAACTCCAGCAGAGAGTGAGGGAGATCAAGATGATGGCACCACACAAAAAACACAACTCTGGACACCCGAAAAGACTAGAGAGGGAGGCCAGGGCTAGGAGCAACAGAGCAGGGGCCTAGGACATCAACATTTTTTTACTAAGAAGGGTGAGAGTAAAGCTACCGAGGGCGCCTACTCGTTCATTCATTCATTGTTTCATTTATTGTCGGTATCGCGTACCTGACGGGGCGCAGGGGCTGTAGCTTACGTTAGCTGTCAATCATCGGCTGAGAGGCGGGCTACACTCTGGGTAAGTAGTGTAGATAACTGAACGTTACTCATGTGGAGGCTATCTACAGCGGACTGTGTGTTTCACACACATTACTGTCGGACAGTGCTCCAGTAAGCACCAAGCACCCGCTCAGTTACGAGGCTACATTGAATTGTATTATGACGCATTCAAGTTCTACTAGTAATCATGAGCATTAGGCGAAGAAGGTCAATAACATTATCATGATGTGTTCAAATGTGGTCTTGTAAAAATGTGTTAGCTATTGGTGGGACATTTGAAAATACAAAAAGTTAAATGTTCCAACAAGATTTGTTGTTGTTTTCACAGCGATATAAAATAAAATACACCATAATGGTTGACAATAACAAAAAGACAATTTAGAATTGTGGACAGTTTACACTGACTTTTGGATGGTTTCAAATATTTTTTGTCTGACAAGGGTGACACTGACATTACTCAAAAGAGCTTGCCCTCCACATACAAGTGGAGTAAAGTGAAGCTGTCTGCCTAGAGCTATGGTAGCCTACTGAGTAAGCCCATTTAGATTTTGTGTATTCTTCATCAGTTTTCCCATGAAATGTGCTGTTGGTGTTACCTGCACATTTAAGTTAAATGCTACATATCTACCTTGAGCTTCACCTTGTGGACTATCTTGAGCCAGGACACTGAGTTTTTTTTTTAATTATTATTTTTGGATATCAGTGCTTGATCGTTAATAAATACAATAAAATACCCACTACCTATTTGTGGAGTGGTTAATTGATGATACATGCAATCAGAGGTGTAATAATGTGTTGCAAATCAGAGAAATGGGAATAATGTACATAATAATACTCTAACTCATTGTTGAGTTATTATTATACACCAGGCATCAACAGAATAACAAAGAAAAAACATCATAATGCACAGTTGTAAAAAAAGTGGCAATGAATGGGGTAGAGGGGCCCACGCCGATATTCTTTCAGGGGGCCCAGAATTCCTAGCAACGGCCCTGGCACAGAGTCAGCACTGTTAAAGGTGCACAATGATATTGCCCTGTCTGTAGATGCTGGGAATCCTGCTGTGCTGGTGCTACTAGACCTCACAGCAGCCTTCGATACAGTTGACCATGAAGTCCTCCTATCTCGCCTAGAGCAGCACGTTGGCATTCGTGGCACCGTTCTTCAGTGGTTTAGGTCATACCTGGCAAACAGGAGTTTTTCGGTCGCAATTGGTGACCACTGCTCCTCAAGTGCATCCCTCCCCTGTGGGGTACCACAGGGATCTATTCTTGGCCCTATCCTCTTTTCATTATACATGCTACCTCTGGGTTCAATCATAAAAAAACACAACCTCTCTTTTCACTTTTAGGCTGATGATCTGCAGATCTATTTGCCCATGAGACCGAACAATAACACTGCACTTGCTGAGCTGTCGAGTTGCATCACCGATATAAAACAGTGGCTGGCACAGAACTTCTTGCATCTAAATGACAACAAAACCGAGTGCATTTTGTTTGGTTCACCATCCATGTTAAATATTTTAACCACAAACTCTGGTACTCTGGCCCCTTTTTTCTTTAAATCACATGTTAAAAATCTTGGGGTAACATTTGACAATGGGCTCAAATTTGAAAAACAGATTAGCTCTGTTGTCAGCACAGGCTTTTTTCAGCTTCGTTTACTGGCAAAAGTGAAGTCTTTTCTCAGTCGGCAGGATCTTGAGAGGGCAATCCATGCCTTTATTAGTTCCAGACTCGATTACTGCAACGCCCTTTACGTTGGACTCAGTCAGACCTCTATTGCTCGTCTCCAACTCGTGCAGAATGCTGCTGCACGATTTTTAGTGGGCACGTCCAGGCGTGAACATATCACCCCTGTGCTGGCGTCACTCCACTGGCTCCCTGTCCGTTTTAGAATTGATTTTAAACTTCTGTTGTTTGTTTTTAACGCCATTAATGACTTAGCCCCCCCCTACCTGGCAGACATTTTAACTTTTCGCAACTGTGGCAGAGCCCTGCGCTCTTCCGGTCAGCTTCTGCTAGAGGCCCCCAGGACGAGACTCAAACAGTGGGGCGATCGTTCCTTTGCCGTCGCTGGTCCCAGCCTGTGGAACAAACTGCCTGCCGACATCCGCACCACTAGTGATCTCAGCCTTTTTAAATCAAAACTTAAGACACACTTTTTTAGATTGGCCTTTTATTCCGACTAGGTATACACTTCATGTGTTCTCACTCTGCCTGCTGCATCTCATACATTTCTGGAAGGTTTTTAACACTACAGCACTTTTATTTTCTTTTATTTATTTTCTTTTTATTGTATTTTAGTTGTATTTTAATTGCATTTATTTATCTATGTACCTGTTATGTATTGTTTCTAGAGCTTTGTTGTAAAGCACTTGTAAAGGGCTATATAAATAAACTTGATTTGATTTGATTTGATCCAGCAAGTTTAAAAGTGCTAATACATCAATAAAAATAGGAATTATACACAAGTTAACATTCTCTCTGTTTGTATGTGTGTTTGAGAGAGAGTCAGAGTGTGTATACTGCACATCTAGCTAGCCAATCCGTTTAGCATACACATTTGAGGTGAAGCTCCTTGTGTATGTCCTCCCATGATCAGTAGCCTGCTGCGAAATGTTTAAGTCCGGACAGTCGGGTCCCAACTCCTTCACCCTTTTTCTTCTCCACAGCCGACCGACGAAAAAAATGCAGAAAAAAAATCTTTTAAGTGAAATAATTGAATTTTCCTTAAACATAACTGAGTCTCCGCTATTAACGTCAGCCATCTTGGCTCTTAGAACGAGTTACAGCTGTGGCGCGAATGCTTCCTGATTGACGTGATTGATCGATGAAGTGTCCAATCATGCTAAGAGTAAAAAAAAAAGACAAAGCAACGCCATTGGTCTGGGCGCAGAGAGCTGCGCCCTGGAATCTAATTTTCATGCGCCAATGAAAAGCTGTATCTGCTGGTAAACGGTAAAAAAGTTCACAAGAGTACCCAACTGCAGCCGCAGCCTCTACAAACCACGCCCAGCCACTACAAAACACGCCCCTGTAAACGGGTTACGGTTAGGGTTAGGGTTAGTTTGTAGTGGGCGTGGTTTGTAGTGGCTGCGGCTGCAGCTAGACCCTTCTCAAAAAGTTTGCTAGCTCTCATAGACTCCAGTATGGCCGGCGCCCCTGACCTGGAGGAGGGCTTTATATCGAATGGCAAATCACAGCTTAGCCTAAAGTCAGACGCATTTAATGGTTACTGGCAGTGTGGCGGGTACCACTACACCATTGCACAAGTAAAAACGCGATGTATTTCTGTGTATTTATTTCGTATTTGTTAGGTTTGATTGATTCATGGTTGATCTTGGTATATATATATATAAAAGTCAATATTTCACAGGAGGGGCGGTGCAGCGCCCTCTATTGACCAGGTGCCACTGAATCATGATGTAAAAGCTCCAATAAGAAGCATGATGAGATGAAGATGTTTCTGAGATGTAGTCCAGAGTCCATCATCACAGCCTCGGCTCAGGGTGGAGAAAACCTCCAGACAGACTGTCAGACATGTTTTCAGATCAGGTCAGGATCACAGCAGGAGTAAAAGCAGAAGTCACATGGAAAAGCCTAAAGTAGAGAGGCAGGACAGAGATTCAAACATCCTTCATACTGATGAACAACACGTCTCAGAAAGAGGAGGATGCTACAACATCAGCCTCCTCACTACTGACACCAAAACCTAAAGCAAGCTGTTAGCTGTGAAACCAAGCAGGAGGAAACTGGACATTAGATCCATGCTAACATCACTGAGCCTGCTTTTAATCTGCACTGACTGCTAGAGTTTACATTTCAGGAGCATGTACACATGGTGGTGTTCTCTGAGGATGACGAACTTTCTGTTCATCAAACTGTACGAGTGCTACATTAACTTTATGTCTTCTGTTTCAGATTCATCTACTGGATGGATTGTTGCTCTTGTTGCTGTTGCAGTTGGCAGTTTTATTGTGGCTGTTGTTTGGTTTGTTCTTTGCTTCAGACAAAGAAAGAGAAAACAATTCTACAAAGGTAAGTTCTAGATAATTCTTTCTCTCATTAAATCTGATCAGACTCCATCTTGTCTGTGTGTTTCCATGCTCAGAGTCTTGACAGTAGTTTAGTCAGAAATGAAACCTTCTGTTCATGTTTCCACTCATGATCACTGAACCTGTTTGTGATTGCTGTAATCCTTCCTCCTGTTCATACTGATCCTAACATGGACAGGACACAATCTCCAGTCCTCATTCTATTCTCTGGAGTTAATGTGAGGCTTTCAGCAGTCTGACTTCATCCACTGGATATTTGTCAAAGTTTTCTCCTTCATTAAACCAAATGTCCTTTCAGTGTTTCTGTTCCTTTCAGTTCTAAAGTGACAGTAACTTCTGAAGAGACCCACTTGATTTGAGTCTGACTGAGACTGATGAAGCTTCATCTGAACTTTAGAATCTGTTTTAGTTCAGAATGAGGATTGTGGATTTTGACCACTATCACAGGAGGAAGTATGAACAAGAGGAGTGGATCAGAACAACATGATTTAGTTCATTTCTGATACTCAAACACTTTGAGAGTCAGACACACAAAGAAATGTTGTGTCAGAGGAAACTCAGCGAAATAATTGTTTTCTTTCTGCAGGGACACTTAAAGACATGACAGTCACCTATAATGCAGTCACACAGACCTGTGAGTAAAACATAATGCTACCATATCTTGATTGATTCGTGTGTTTCACTCTCGTCTGCTTTTATTCCTCTGAGGACCACTTTGAGTTTCAGTGAAACATTTGGTGATAATCAGGACGTCTTGACTGATTTTATTTCTTTCTGTATAAACTTCCATAAACTTCCTTCCAAACACATTTCTATCAAATATAATCAGACTTCAAATCCTCCAATCAGTGGACAGAACAGTTTTAGTTAGAGGAAGTTAAACATACTTCCACAGTGTGACATACTTTAACCTGACTGGGACAATGAATGAATCAATCTGAGTGTGTATCCATAGAAACCTCCCAGGTCCTAATATCAATGAGATTTAAATGTTGCTGTGATCATTCCTTCTCTCCACGCTGACAGCTGGATAAGACTCTATAGACCACACAATCCACACTTCATCCTCTGTTCTTAAACACTTATTTCCTTATTTCCAGCTGTTAGCTGAGCTCAGAAAGATGAAATGGAGCCAGATTTGAATCCATTAAATGCTGAGGAGGAATTTAAGAGCACGAGAAAACCTTCAAACATTTAAAACTGAAGGAATTTTACTGGAAGAGTGAAAATGTCTCAGTTCCACATAAAACCTACAAGAAGTTAAATCTGCTAAAGTTACTGGAATATTCCATCTGTTGATATTTCTGTTCAATAGATGATTTAAAAAAGAAGAATTGTCCTTGTGCTGTTGTTCAAATAAACCACATTTATGTGTAGAGCAGTTTCAAAGAGCATCAAATACTAGTTTGTCTAAATGTGTCAAATGTGATGAACTTCTTTCATCCACAATGACTGCAGCTTCCTAACAGCTGCTTCATTCACTGCAGCAGAGCGTCGCTTGATCACAAGAACTGAAGGAAAACCAGAATTAGGTTTTGACTTCAAGAGAAGATGGACATGAAATAGAGCTGATAAAATATCTGTGGAATAAACAGAGAAACACTTTATTTTAGTTTCCTCAGTTTTATCTGTTAAGTTGATGATTTCACACAAACGTCTCTAACATGTGTTTTCTTTTCTCTTTCACATCTTTGAAGACAAAGACCCAGGTGAGTCCTGATTGTGATGTTCCTGAAGATCTCTCCTCTATGTGATGTAGATTCACCTCTTGTCTTGTTAGAGTTTCATTTTCTTGACATCTAAATTATTTAGAACATTAATGGTTTCTAGTTTTAAAGGAAATAGAAAATAAAATAAAATACACTCCAGTTAAATCTTTGATCAGCTGCTGTTTGGTTCAACATTAATAATTACAACTCATTTATAATGTGAATAGTTTCCATTTAATATTATAATTGATGATGTAAAAGCTCCAATAAGAATCATGATGAGATGAAGATGTTTCTGAGATGTAGTCCAGAGTCCATCATCACAGCCTCGGCTCAGGGTGGAGAAAACCTCCAGACAGACTGTCAGACATGTTTTCAGATCAGGTCAGGATCACAGCAGGAGTAAAAACAGAAGTCACATGGAAAAGCCTAAAGTACAGAGGCAGGACAGAGATTCAAACATCCTTCATACTGATGAACAACACGTCTCAGAAAGAGGAGGATGCTACAACATCAGCCTCCTCACTACTGACACCAAAACCTAAAGCAAGCTGTTAGCTGTGAAACCAAGCAGGAGGAAACTGGACATTAGATCCATGCTAACATCACTGAGCCTGCTTTTAATCTGCACTGACTGCTAGAGTTTACATTTCAGGAGCATGTACACATGGTGGTGTTCTCTGAGGATGAGGAACTTTCTGTTCATCAAACTGTACCAGTGCTACATTAACTTTATGTCTTCTGTTTTAGAGTTATTCATTGGACTGATTGTTCCCACTGGATATTTGTCTGAACTGAACCTGTTTGTGATTGCTGTAATCCTTCCTCCTGTTCATACTGATCCTAACATGGACAGGACACAATCTCCAGTCCTCATTCTATTCTCTGGAGTTAATGTGAGGCTTTCAGCAGTCTGACTTCATCCACTGGATATTTGTCAAAGATTTCTCCTTCATTAAACCAAATGTCCTTTCAGTGTTTCTGTTCCTTTCAGTTCTAAAGTGACAGTAACTTCTGAAGAGACCCACTTGATTTTAGTCTGACTGAGACTGATGAAGCTTCATCTGAACTTTAGAATCTGTTTTAGTTCAGAATGAGGATTGTGGATTTTGACCACTATCACAGGAGGAAGTATGAACAAGAGGAGTGGATCAGAACAACATGATTTAGTTCATTTCTGATACTCAAACACTTTGAGAGTCAGACACACAAAGAAATGTTGTGTCAGAGGAAACTCAGGGAAATAATTGTTTTCTTTCTGCAGGCAAACCTGAAGATGGTCAACAGAACGGAGCTCAACAGCCTATAATGCCAACAACTAATGGTACCATATCTTGAGTAATTTGTGTGTTTCATCCTCGTCTGCTTTTATTCCTCTGAGGACCACTTTGAGTCCTGGTCCAGATGCAGACTGAGCTCCTTGATAAACGCTGCTTTGTTTCGCTGTGTTTTCTTTCTGCAGAGGGAATTTATATCGACCTTTTTGATGATGATTTCACAGAAAACTTGGATCAATGGAAAGGTGAGCACTTGATGAGTAAATCTGATGGTAACATATCTTGATTGATTTGTGTGTTTCTCGTCTGCTTTTATTCCTCTGAGGACCACTTTGAGTTTCAGTGAAACATTTGGTGATAATCAGGACGTCTTGACTGATTTTCTTTTTTTTCTGTATAAACTTCCATAAACTTCCTTCCAAACACATTTCTATCAAATATAATCAGACTTCAAATCCTCCAATCAGTGGACAGAACAGTTTTAGTTAGAGGAAGTTAAACATACTTCCACAGTGTGACATACTTTAACCTGACTGGGACAATGAATGAATCAATCTGAGTGTGTATCCATAGAAAACTCCCAGGTCCTAATATCAATGAGATTTAAATGTTGCTGTGATCATTCCTTCTCTCCACGCTGACAGCTGGATAAGACTCTATAGACCACACAATCCACACTTCATCCTCTGTTCTTAAACACTTATTTCCTGATCACCATCAGTTTCCACATTGTCCTCCTCCATATGAGCTTTGACTGTTGCTGCTTTTTATTTCATGGTGTTGTGTCTCCTTCTTCTTCTATGGTTTAATGAAGCCTGAGGCTATATTTAGTGTCTGACTGTTTCTCTAATGTGATGACTATACAGACAAAGATTTATCAGCTAAAGGGACAAATCTGGTCTTCAGCAGTCTTCACTTATCAAAGGACTCGTAGAGCTGAGGCAGGAAATGCTGGAGGAGGATTCAGAGCTGAGGGTCAGACTGTTAGCTGAGATCTAGAGGCTTGATCTGGAGGCCTGACTCCTCTACTGTCATTAAGAACATCCGTGAAGCCTGGAGGTGGAAATGTTGTGGATTGGTTGCTTGGCTGCCTCAGAGACTGGACAGCTTTCAGTCATTGATTCAACTCTGAACTCTGCATCAATATCAAAGAGTGATTGGAGATAATGTGAGGCCATGTGTCTGAAAGATCAAGTCAACCTTTGAACAGAGGAGTGATCCTAAACTAACAAATCCACCAAGGAACAGCTCAGAAAGATGAAATGGAGCCAGATTTGAATCCATTAAATGCTGTGGAGGAATTTAAGAGCACGAGAAAACCTTCAAACATTTGAAACTGAAGGAATTTTACTGGAAGAGTGAAAATGTCTCAGTTCCACATAAAACCTACAAGAAGTTAAATCTGCTTTGGTTCACTGTTCTTGTTCGGGATATCATGGGTAATGTTATACAGTTGTACACAGGTTGAAAAGAGTATATGCATCATCAGGAATATAAGATAGTCACACTAAATGTCAATGGGCTGCATAACCCGATCAAAAGGAGTAAAATTATAGCTAAAATGAAACGAGAAAAGCTGCAGGTAGTTTTTTGGCAAGAGACTCATCTGTCCTCTTTAGAACATGAAAAATTTTAAAAACTGGGATTTCAAAATACCTATTACTCATCTCATAAATCAGCCCGTAGGAGGGGAGTGGCTATTCTGATCCCTAATGCAGTAAATTTTTAATTTATTTCAGAAGTGAAAGACAAGGAAGGGAGATTTGTTTTAGTAAAGGGTAAATTAGACAATGAAGAAGTAACTCTACTTAATGTGTATGCCCCCCCTGGGAGCAAAAAAATGTTTTTCAAAAAATTATTTGAATTGATAGTTTTGGAAACACAAGGAATTCTAATTTGTGGTGGTGATCTTAATGTCCAACTGCAACCAAAATTAGATACATCTAATCAGCGCCAAAAGAAAAGTCCTAATGCCATTCTAGTCCAGAGGATGCTTACAGAGCTGGGTCTGATTGACGTGTGGAGAGAGTCTCATCCAGGAGAAAAACAATTCACATATTATTCCCCATGTCACTCTGTATATTCGCGAATTGAGTACTTGTTTATGTATAAATCAGACTGGCACAGAGTCAGGGATTGTAAAATAGGGATTAGAGATGTATCTGATCACTCAGGGGTGTATCTAACCCTGCACCTAACTAAGCAACGGAAAAACACACTTTGGAGACTCAATACGAGCATTTTAAATGACAAAACAGTGCAGAAACAGATTGAACAGGAATTTGAAACATATCTACAAAATAATGATAATGGGGAGGTGTCTCCAAATACTTTATGGGACGCAGCTAAGGCAGTTGTTCGAGGCAAAATTATTGCCCTCACAGCTTTTCGTAAAAAGGAAAAACAGAGAAGACTTGTGGAACTACAAGCGGAAATGAAGTCATTAGAAACTAGACACATGGAACAAAGAGATCCACAAATATTAATTAAAATAAACAAAATTAAACAGGATATAAATGGCATATATGATGAGGAAATTGAAAAACAACTTAAATTTACCAAACAAAAGTCTTATGAGACAGGGCATAGGGCAATGAAATTACTTTCCTGGAGGATTCGAAAACAACGTGGGAAAAATATGATTTATAAGATTAGAAACCCCAAGACACAAAAGGTTTGCAGTGAATCAGAGGACATTCAACATGCTTTCGTACTATATTATAAAGAACTATATAACCAACCGGCCATGGTAGATATTACAACAATAGATACTTTTCTAAGTTCGCTAGATTTACCATCTATAGGAGAACAACAAAATAAAGAAATTATGGCTGAGATAACAGCAGAAGAACTGAACAAAGCCATTTCGAGATTGAAAGCTAATAAGGCTCCAGGTTCGGACGGCTATCCGTCTGAGTGGTATAAAACATTTAAACAACAGATAACACCTGTTCTGCTTAATTGTTTCAACCATACACTGAGAACAGGAGAAGCCCCCCAATCATGGAAGGAAGCAGTTATCTCTATCATCCTGAAAGAAGGAAAAGATAAAAATGAATGCAGCTCATACAGACCAATATCAGTCTTAAATGTAGATTATAAACTATTTGCCTCAATCCTATCTAGGAGACTGGAGTCCATTGTCCCTGAGCTGGTTGATTTGGACCAAACAGGCTTTGTATTAAACAGACAGACACAGGATAATTTAAGGAGAACACTACAGGTGGTGAGTCATATTACATCAGAAAATATCAGTGCAATGTTAGTCAGCCTAGATGCTGAAAAGGCATTTGACTCGGTGGGTTGGGAATATTTATACAGGGTACTTGCAAGATTTGGCTTCAAAGATGGCTTTATTAAATGTATTAGAGCACTATACTTTTCTCCGACGGCCACGATCAGGGTGAATGGACACCTGTCGCAAACTATTCATTTGGAAAGAGGGACACGCCAAGGCTGTCCCCTAAGTCCGACCCTATTCGCATTATTTATTGAGCCCCTCGCTCAAGCAATTAGAGAGGACTCTGGGATAAAGGGGACTATGATTAGAGGAGAAGAACATAAGATTTGTATGTTTGCGGATGATGTTCTGCTTTTTATTACAAGCCCAGACTCAAGCATCCCTAAATTGATGTCCCTGCTAAAAAAATATAATTTATACTCTGGGTATAAGCTTAATATCCAAAAAACCCAAACCCTTACATTTAACTATATTCCCCACCCAGATATTAAAGGGAAATACAATTTTAAATGGGACTCGTCCAAAATAAAATATTTAGGAATAAACCTTACTAAAGATATGTCAAAACTTTTTGAAAATAACTACGGCCCCATTAATAAAGAAATCAAATCTGATATTTCTAGATGGACCCTCCTCCCATTGGATATGAGTAATAGAATAGAAATTATTAAAATGAACGTGTTGCCACGGCTTCTTTATCTCTTCCAGTCTCTGCCTCTAGAGGTACCCCAAAAACAATTTGATGAGTGGAATGCCTGGATCTCAAGGTTCATTTGGAACAGTAGAAGACCTAGGGTTCAGTTCAAGACTCTGCAGCTAAAAAAAGAGAAGGGAGGGAGAGCTTTACCATGTTTGCAGGATTATTATTATGCTGCACAGTTGAAACCCTTGGTATCCTGGTGCTCTCCAAATTATGAATCTAAATGGAAATGCTTGGAAACTACACAGTTAAAAATTCCAATACAGTCTATAATAGGAAACAAACACCAAGCAGAAAAATATTATAACAATTTGAATCAATTGACTGTATTCACTCTGAAACTATGGTTTAAGGTCTTGAGGAAGTTACAAATAGAGAAACAGGTTAGAGTCTTGAATTGGATAGCATATGATCCAGAATTTGAACCTGCTAGATTGGACGGGGGCTTTAAACAGTGGGTTAGGAGAGGGATCACGTCCTTTTGTTCCCTCATCTCAAACAGTGAATTTCAGAGTTATGAGTCAATTTCAGCCACATTTGGACTGGAGAAGCAGGACTTTCATAGATACCTGCAAGTCAGAGACTACTATAATAAAAAATTACAAATCAAGGAGGAGAAGGAATACAATTTAATTTCTATATTTCATGAGGCATATAAAAAGAAAGATAATAAAAAGTTGGTCTCAAGAATATACGGAAGTATACAAGCCTCTAAAAATCACTCTACGTTATCCATTAAACAAAAATGGGAGAAGGAGTCAGAAATAAAAATATCAGAAGAGACCTGGATAGAAATATGTGAGACACAAGCGACCACTGCAAATTCGAGATCTTTAAGAGAGTTCGGTTGGAAGAATGTAGTGAGATTTTTCATAACTCCTAAATTAACAGCACTACGAACAGGCACACAGAGTCGAGGCTTTTGTTGGAGACAATGTGGAACCCCTATGGCTAACCATGTTCATGTTTTTTGGGCCTGTCCGAAAATCCAGTTATTTTGGAAGGAGGTGTCAACCGAGATAAATAAAATAATAGGGGTGGATTTAGATTTTTCTTTTGTTATTTTATATCTCGGTAAAATTCCAAAAACAGTCTTGCATAAGGACAGGTACTTGTTGAAGATTCTTCTGGCCAGTTGTAGGAAAGCCATAACCAGAAAGTGGTTGCAACTAGATCCTCCAACATTGATCCAGTGGCACGGGATTATTCACGAAATTTACTGTATGGAGAGACTTACTTTTGTTTTAAGACTTCAGTTGGAGAAGTGTATGGAACGCTGGGAAAAATGGTTGGAATATGCACCTTGAATAGTGTGACATTTGACTATGATGTATGCGTATGTATGTATGTATGTATGTGTAATTGAATATTTTGATTTTAACTGTACTATCCATGATGATCTCATGTTCTATGTTCATGTAGATAAATAAAAAGTAAAAAAAAAAAAAAGAAGTTAAATCTGCTAAAGTTACTGGAATATTCCATCTGTTGATATTTCTGTTCAATAGATGATTTAAAAAAGAAGAATTGTCCTTGTGCTGTTGTTCAAATAAACCACATTTATGTGTAGAGCAGTTTCAAAGAGCATCAAATACTAGTTTGTCTAAATGTGTCAAATGTGATGAACTTCTTTCATCCACAATGACTGCAGCTTCCTAACAGCTGCTTCATTCACTGCAGCAGAGCGTCGCTTGATCACAAGAACTGAAGGAAAACCAGAATTAGGTTTTGACTTCAAGAGAAGATGGACATGAAATAGAGCTGATAAAATATCTGTGGAATAAACAGAGAAACACTTTATTTTAGTTTCCTCAGTTTTATCTGTTAAGTTGATGATTTCACACAAACGTCTCTAACATGTGTTTTCTTTTCTCTTTTACATCTTAGAATACGAAGAACCAGGTGAGTCCTGATTGTTATGTTCCTGAAGATCTCTCCTCTATGTGATGTAGATTCACCTCTTGTCTTGTTAGGAGTTTCATTTTCTTAACATCTAAATTATTTAGAACATTAATGGTTTCTAGTTTTAAAGGAAATAGAAAATAAAATAAAATACACTCCAGTTAAATCTTTGATCAGCTGCTGTTTGGTTCAACATTAATAATTACAACTCATTTATAATGTGAACAGTTTCCATTTAATATTATAATTGATGATGTAAAAGCTCCAATAAGAAGAATGATGAGATGAAGATGTTTCTGAGATGTAGTCCAGAGTCCATCATCACAGCCTCGGCTCAGGGTGGAGAAAACCTCCAGACAGACTGTCAGACATGTTTTCAGATCAGGTCAGGATCACAGCAGGAGTAAAAGCAGAAGTCACATGGAAAAGCCTAAAGTAGAGAAGCAGGACAGAGATTCAAACATCCTTCATACTGATGAACAACACGTCTCAGAAAGAGGAGGATGCTACAACATCAGCCTCCTCACTACTGACACCAAAACCTAAAGCAAGCTGTTAGCTGTGAAACCAAGCAGGAGGAAACTGGACATTAGATGTTTTGTCGTGTGGCTCTGCTGCAGTGAGCTAGAGTTTTTCGTTGTCTGTCATTTTGTCTGACAGGGTCATAAAAATCCCGTCATAGCCTGTTTTTATCTGTCAACAACAATGACATATTCTATAGCATTTAAATTTCATTCATTTTTAAATAGTTCAGTAGCGGTGGGACAAAGATTCAGTTCATATAACCGTCCATCAAAGACGACTCATGAATCATGCACCTAGAGTTTATTTAACTGGCTCAGTTGAGTCCTACCACGTTTGATTGATGATCAATAAACGGCTCCATTCAAACATCTTCCATCTCACTCTGCAGAGAAACTAAACGTACGACCAGACTGGACCAGCAAACAATACGCAGAGAAACCAAACTTAACCGACTCATAACCGCTGCTCGTGGATCCCTGATTAACCGAGTCAGCAGCCACTCACTCGGCCGCAGAGAAACCAAACTTAACCGACTCATAACCGCTGCTCGTGGATCCCTGATTAACCGAGTTAGTAGCCACTCACTCGGCCGCAGAGAAACCACACTTAACCGACTCTTACACGACTAATCAAGAGAGACAAGAGACAATTAATATACTCACTCACCACCAAGTTAGAGACAACATCGGTCTGACTCATGTCTGACTTAAAATAACGTAAATATTACCAAACTGGTAACGTGATCTTTCCTTTTTATCTATAATTTCCTCTCACGCTGTCGCTCTCATATTCTCCTTTCACTCCACGATGTTCTTTTGTTGCTGTTGGCTTAGCTGGGCCGTGATTGGTCGAGAGGCTAAAGCCCTTCCTTTGCCTACATCCCCCAGAATGACTTGCAGTTGTGTCTCAGGGTTTTCTTCCTATTTTTGCAGCAGCCTGCTCCGCCTTGGCCTTTTTTAACTCTGAGGAGACTGAGGAAGTGGAAGACCGTGTTTTGTGTAATACATTTGATATGCTGTCCAGTGGTCCAACTTTTGATTGTGCAATTTCCTTTTTCCATGTCTCAACATCTTTCATGAAATAATTCAGGTTACTTATTCTGGGTTCATACCAGTCATAGTGATCATTTTCCTTTTCCTCCTCTGATAAGAGCTCTTGCACAGATTTGTGAGCATTTTTGAATTCATCCACAGCTCCTTTAAACGCTTCGAATGCATCATTGACTTTCTCAACATTTCCAATATCAGTCATCAAATCCTTTATTTCATTTGTCTTCCTTGTGCATGCTCCCAATCTGCCTCTGCGCGAAGCAATGCGTGATTTCAACATGTCCCCAGAATCAACTGCGGTCTCAGGTGTCAGACATCATCGTAAATTTACACACACATTCCTTTAATCTCCGTTTAATTTATCCTTAAACAAACTTCCAACATCCACGTTTTATTGCAGTCCACATCCACAGTCCACAACGTTGCCTCCCTTAGTGTTAAATTGTTGGTTTGCAGCGCAACGGCGCGTTCATTCATAAAGTTGATCGTTGATCAGCTAATTTTACTCACGGCCCGACGGCTGCGCTCGGCGAGTGAATGGCTGGATCCGCCGGTTTCCTTGTTTCCTTCGAGTCTTCAGTGAAGTTTATCAACTTGTTATGGCTACTCTTGCTTTCAAAAAATAGTGTAAAAAACAGAGTAGTTTGTGAGGAGGAGGTCTATAACTCACTAAATAAAAAGCACTCACGGAGAAGTTTCAGTTTCAACAAAAATGGTTTGGATTTATTTACAAAAGCAAAACAATATTCTTCAAAGACTTAAAACAATAAGCAAAATAAAAAAAATCTATTTAGTGGTTGATAAACTATTTCACTCCTCACTCCCTAATCACAGGAAGAGGATGGCCTGACTAGGAGGAGGAGATTGAGCAGTAAAAGAAACAATTATAAATAATAGTTAATCTACAGTAGTACAAAAATCGTTATCCTTAGCATTTCCAAAAAATATAAAGAATCAATAGGCTCCAACACACTTATTTCCAGCTGTTAGCTGAGCTCAGAAAGATGAAATGGAGCCCAGATTTGAATCCATTAAATGCAAAGATCTTCAAACATTTAAAACTGAAGGAATTTTACTGGAAGAGTGAAAATGTCTCAGTTCCACATAAAACCTACAAGAAGTTAAATCTGCTAAAGTTACTGGAATATTCCATCTGTTGATATTTCTGTTCAATAGATGATTTAAAAAAGAAGAATTGTCCTTGTGCTGTTGTTCAAATAAACCACATTTATGTGTAGAGCAGTTTCAAAGAGCATCAAATACTAGTTTGTCTAAATGTGTCAAATGTGATGAACTTCTTTCATCCACAATGACTGCAGCTTCCTAACAGCTGCTTCATTCACTGCAGCAGAGCGTCGCTTGATCACAAGAACTGAAGGAAAACCAGAATTAGGTTTAGACTTCAAGAGAAGATGGACATGAAATAGAGCTGATAAAATATCTGTGGAATAAACAGAAACACTTTATTTTAGTTTCCTCAGTTTTATCTGTTAAGTTGATGATTTCACACAAACGTCTCTAACATGTGTTTTCTTTTCTCTTTTACATCTTAGAATACGAAGAACCAGGTGAGTCCTGATTGTGATGTTCCTGAAGATCTCTCCTCTATGTGATGTAGATTCACCTCTTGTCTTGTTAGAGTTTCATTTTCTTAACATCTAAATTATTTAGAACATTAATGGTTTCTAGTTTTAAAGGAAATAGAAAATAAAATAAAATACACTCCAGTTAAATCTTTGATCAGCTGCTGTTTGGTTCAACATTAATAATTACAACTCATTTATAATGTGAACAGTTTCCATTTAATATTATAATTGATGATGTAAAAGCTCCAATAAGAAGCATGATGAGATGAAGATGTTTCTGAGATGTAGTCCAGAGTCCATCATCACAGCCTCGGCTCAGGGTGGAGAAAACCTCCAGACAGACTGTCAGACATGTTTTCAGATCAGGTCAGGATCACAGCAGGAGTAAAAGCAGAAGTCACATGGAAAAGCCTAAAGTAGAGAGGCAGGACAGAGATTCAAACATCCTTCATACTGATGAACAACACGTCTCAGAAAGAGGAGGATGCTACAACATCAGCCTCCTCACTACTGACACCAAAACCTAAAGCAAGCTGTTAGCTGTGAAACCAAGCAGGAGGAAACTGGACATTAGATGTTTTGTCGTGTGGCTCTGCTGCAGTGAGCTAGAGTTTTTCGTTGTTTGTCATTTTGTCTGACAGGGTCATAAAAATCCCGTCATAACCTGTTTTTATCTGTCATTTTAATTTTTAAAAAATGTTAACAATGACATATTCTATAGCATTTAAATTTCATTCATTTTTAAATAGTTCAGTAGCGGTGGGACAAAGATTCAGTTCATATAACCGTCCATCAAAGACGACTCATGAATCATGCACCTAGAGTTTATTTAACTGGCTCAGTTGAGTCCTACCACGTTTGATTGATGATCAATAAACTTAACCGACTCATAACCGCTGCTCGTGGATCCCTGATTAACCGAGTCAGTAGCCACTCACTCGGCCGCAGAGAAACCACACTTAACCGACTCTTACACGACTAATCAAGAGAGACAAGAGACAATTAATATACTCACTCACCACCAAGTTAGAGACAACATCAGTCTGACTCATGTCTGACTTAAAATAACGTAAATATTACCAAACTGGTAACGTGATCTTTCCTTTTTATCTATAATTTCCTCTCACGCTGTCGCTCTCATATTCTCCTTTCACTCCACGATGTTCTTTTGTTGCTGTTGGCTTAGCTGGGCCGTGATTGGTCGAGAGGCTAAAGCCCTTCCTTTGCCTACATCCCCCATAATGACTTGTAGTTGTGTCTCAGGGTTTTCTTCCTGTTTTCTCTAACAGAGTTCAAGTGAAATTATCAAACATTCTATCAAACGTATTTTCTGTTGATATCGACTACGTGTCTATCGCAGTATATCGTTATCGTTTTATCGACCAGCCTTATTAATTCATGTTTTAAAAGCTCCAATAAGAAGCATGATGAGAAATATGAACAAGAGGAGTGGATCAGAACAACATGATTTAGTTCATTTCTGATACTCAAACACTTTGAGAGTCACACACACAAAGAAATGTTGTGTCAGAGGAAACTCAGGGAAATAATTGTGCTTTCTTTCTGCAGCAAAACCTGAAGCAGCCACAACAGACAAAAATAAAGCAGGCAAGCATGAAGAGATGGAACTGCTGAGCAAATCTGATGGTAACATATCTTGATTGATTTGTGTGTTTCATCCTCGTCTGCTTTTATTCCTCTGAGGACCACTTTGAGTTTCAGTGAAACATTTGGTGATAATCAGGACGTCTTGACTGATTTTCTTTCTTTCTGTATAAACTTCCATAAACTTCCTTCCAAACACATTTCTATCAAATATAATCAGACTTCAAATCCTCCAATCAGTGGACAGAACAGTTTTAGTTAGAGGAAGTTAAACATACTTCCACAGTGTGACATACTTTAACCTGAATGGGACAATGAATGAATCAATCTGAGTGTGTATCCATAGAAAACTCCCAGGTCCTAATATCAATGAGATTTAAATGTTGCTGTGATCATTCCTTCTCTCCACGCTGACAGCTGGATAAGACTCTATAGACCACACAATCCACAGTTCATCCTCTGTTCTTAAACACTTATTTCCTGATCACCATCAGTTTCCACATTGTCCTCCTCCATATGAGCTTTGACTGTTGCTGCTTTTTATTTCATGGTGTTGTGTCTCCTTCTTCTTCTATGGTTTAATGAAGCCTGAGGCTATATTTAGTGTCTGACTGTTTCTCTAATGTGATGACTATACAGACAAAGATTTTATCAGCTAAAGGGACAAATCTGGTCTTCAGCAGTCTTCACTTATCAAAGGACTCGTAGAGCTGAGGCAGGAAATGCTGGTGGAGGATTCAGAGCTGAGGGTCAGACTGTTAGCTGAGATCTAGAGGCTTGATCTGGAGACCTGACTCCTCTACTGTCATTAAGTACATCCATGAAGCCTGGAGGTGGAAATGTTGTGGTTTGGTTGCTTGGCTGCCTCAGAGACTGGACAGCTTTCAGTCATTGATTCAACTCTGAACTCTGCATCAATATCAAAGAGTGATTGGAGATAATGTGAGACCATGTGTCTGAAAGATCAAGTCAACCTTTGAACAGAGGAATGATCCTAAACTAACAAATCGGCAGGTTACGTTGTAACCTGTGTTCTCTGAGTGAAGAGACTATCTCTCCACTCCGTTACATATTCCATATGTACGGGGAATGACCCCCCTGCATGTCAGGGTACGTGGATACTTCTTTAAGACACACCGGCTCGCCCGGTCACGCCCCCAGGTTAGCCTATAAAGCACCTGTGCTGGCGTGAAACCGAGCGGCTGTAAGAGCTGGAGAGATAGTCTCTTCACTCAGAGAACACAGGTTACAACGTAACCTGCCGTTCTCTATCGTCTCGAGACTATCTCTCCACTCCGTTACATATTCCATACGTACGGGGAACTCTTTAAGACACCCCGAGAGGAGGCGGTGCAGCCCCCTAATCCAAAGGCAAACGTGCAACAGATGAACCACATACAATGCACACTATTTACGTACCATCCCGGCCAAGGCGCGCAAGTCGCAAAGCCAAACCTGAGAGGCAGAGGGCTGCTAGGGTCGGCCCGCAACACGCAGGATGGACCCAAGAGCACAGGAAAAGGCCTCGCAAGACGCAACGGCCAATTACTGTAAAGAGGGGGTGACCACTCAGGCCAACCGACTCCGCCGGTCGAGAGCCAACAGGATATGGGGAGGGAGGCACAGCCGATGCTCCCTAGGAGCCCCACCCAGCACCCTGTCCCCAAAGGAAGGGGTGGCCGAGACGTTTACGCAGTAAAAGCTTGAAAAGGTGGACTGAGATGACCATGTGGCTGCAGCACTTGGTGGCGGCCAGCGAGGCTCCCGGCCACAAGGGCCATGAGGTGGCCACACACCGAGTTGAGTGTGCTCGAACCCTGGGTGGGACAGGCATACCAGAAGGTGCCACAACCCAGTGGGACAGCCTTTGTAGACAGGGGCCTCCCCAAACGACTGGTGTCGAAACAGATGAAGAGCTGGTCAGACTTCCTGACAGCCTTAGTGCGCCGGATATATTCCTTCAAGGCCCTAACTGGACGTAGCACAGATTGGTGTAACGCAGTCTCCCCATCTCCTCCAGAGGGGGGTGCCACGTAGTTCCACCGACTGAGATAAGTGAAACTCGGAAAACACCCGGAAAAAGCTGGGTCGGGGTGGAGGACCACACTTGACCCATCAGGTGAGAACCTGCTGCAGTCACTGTGGACCAGAGGTCATGAAACAAAAACCAAGGCAGTTTAAGGGAAAGCCACTTTACCGCAGCAGCCCCGAGGGGCTCGGAGGGAGGGTCCCCAAGCGCATTGAGAACCACGTCCAGGTCTCATGGAGGGACCGTGGGTCTAGTCCTGCAAACCGTAGCCGCTGTGCGCCTTTAAGGAACCGTGAAATCAAGGAGCAACTGGCCTCACTCAGAGCGTGCTCACCGCCACACACTGCCTTGATCGCCACCAGCATACCTCGGAGGGTAATGGCGGACTTCCGGCATCCAGCTGGCGCTGGAAGAACAGCAGGATGTCCTTGGCCGTGGCTGAATAGGGGTCCACCTGGTGGGCCCCACACTAGGCAAAAAAACACCTCTCAGCGATAGGAGTAGGCCATCCTAGTAGATGGTGCCCTTGCTTCCTGATAATCCTCACCACTGGTGCTGGCAGACCTAGATCCAAGAGACTGTCCCCCTCAGGGACCAGGCCACCAGTCTGAGCCCTGTTGGGAAGGAGTGGAACAGGGTACCACTTGTCTGAGACAGCAGGTCCCTGCGCTGTGGGAGTACCCACGGCATGCCATGCAGGAGTTGAGGAATCACCAAAAACCATGACATGTGGGCCAAAAAGGAGCCACCAGAATCAGCCTCTCCCCTTCCATCTGCAACCTTCGGAGAAGGGAGAAAAGCCAGAGCATCCCACCCCAGAGGAGGATGGTCGGTCCTCAGGGAGAAGAAGAGTGGACAATGTGTCGGCTCTCTAGAGGCGAACAGGTCGAACTCTACCCTGCCGAGGCAACCTCAGATCTGCTCCACCACCTGCGGATGGAGCCTCCATTCCCTGGACAAGGGCCCCCTCTCGACACGCTGTCTGCGGCCGTGTTCAATGACGCTGGCACGTGTACTGTTCTGAGCGAGCAGAAGAGGGGGTGAGGCCCATGTCAGCAACCTGGTTGCCCGTTTGCACAAGATGGGGGAGCCCAGACACCCCTGTGTGTTGATGTAGACAGCCGTCACCGTGCTGACGGTTCTGACAATGACATGGTGGTGTCTCAGTCTCGTTAGGAACTGGTTAAGTGCAAGACAGACGGCTCACAACTCCAGGACATTATGTGCTGGGTTGTCCAAGGCCCAGTCAGAAACCGCTGACCCCTCAGCCCTCGTGGACGGTGCCCCAGCCTGCCAAGGATGCTTCGGTGGAGACCACTTGGCGATAGACCAGTGGTCTCAGAGCACTCCCTTGTCATATGTTGTCCGAACTCTCCACTAGTGAAGGACCGTTGGACAGGTCTCATATGCAGCAGGCCTAGAGGGACTACTTGCACCATCGCCGCCCTCAAGCCCATAAGGCGAAGCAGAGCTCCCAGCTGGCCTGAGAACGCAGCTGGAAGTGGCTGAGGCAGGCTGTGAAGGCCTGACGCCCCTTCTGTGACAACACGATGGTAGCAGTCCTGGAGTCCAGGACTGTGCTTAGAAATATTGTCACCTGGGCATGCTGGGGCCTGCTCTTCTCGTAATTGAGGCGCAGCCCCAAGCCCTGAATGTGCTCCAGGAGCAGGGCCACGACTGTGGTACCGCTCCTCTGAGACTGCACAGGCCAGCCAATCGTCGAGGTAAGTGAGGATTCTCAGTCCTCGACGCCTCAGTGGTATAAGGACCGCATCCATGCATGAACCTCCTCCAGATGGAAGTATGCATCCCTGAGGTCGATGGTGACAAACCAATCTCCCGCAGTGATGGCCTGCCTACCCTGGGGACTGTCAGCATCCTGCATCACAGGGAGCGAAGCTGAACCTGTTGAGCCCCCCTGAGGTCCAGAACAGGACAAAGCCCCTTGTCCTGTTTGGGCACCAAAAAATAGCGGGAGAAAAACCCAGCCTGGTGATCTCCCTGGTCCACCTGCCGTATGGCCCTCCCCACCCCCCGAAGGGAGGACGGCCCGGCCCGCAGAAGCTCCGCGGGCCGAGCCGTCCTCCCGCCGGAGAAGGAGGCCACAGAGGGCCGCTCACATTGGTGAAAGTGGCCAGTTGTCATATGGAGTCAGCGAAGAAACGGCGGTAACCCTGTGTCATGGTGGATACAACCCATGGGTCCGCCCCCAAGTCCAGCCACGCCTCCCTGAACTGGTCGACAGGGGAGGCTGGCTGCCTGGGGCTTAGGGACTAGTCAGGAGGGGGGTGGCTGCCTGGAAGACCCCCGGCCTTAGGTGATGGTGTCCCGCCCCTTGCTTGATGCCGGGTGTTCCGTCTACGGAGAGCGTCCAGCTGAGGCCTGAGGTCTCCTGGTCCACATGCCGGGACCTCAGGAGTTGGACGAGGTGCAGGCGCTATTTGTGCCTGTCTTGAACCCCTGGAGCGCTTCTCTCTTTTCTGCAGGACGACAACAACAGTTACTGCACCCAGGTGCTACAGACGTGTGGGGGTCAGAGGTCAGAGGTCAGAGGTGACCCAAGAGGGTCCCCAAGACCGCCCGAGCGCAGCGGCGATTTTCCTGTGCCTGTTGCAGCAGCTTAGCAGCATCTGGGCCAAACACCGCTGAGGGGTACAGGAAGCCTGAGAAGGCAATCGCGATCCCCCTGCTGGAGCTGGGACTGAGACAGCCACAAGTGGCGTCCGACCACCCAAAGGATGTCAGAGCCTACCTGCGGACTCCGCCTGCCCCTTCATAACTGAGGAGAGGCATGAGGAAGCTGCCTGAAGCTCGCCCACAACACCGGATCCCGCTTAACCATCCTGTAGCTGACGAGACAGCTGGCGAACGTACAGGAACATGATCGCTCCAGTGTTAACCCGGCTGGTCTGAGTAGCCATGACTCTGTGCAGCTTGGCAAGCAGGCCGTCCATAACCCTGCAATTCTTGCTATGGCAGGAGGCTCTGCCGAGAGCAGAGCCGGAGGGAGAGGCCAGCGGAGCAAGAACCGAGTCCAACGGAAAACTGGTTGCAAACCCGGTCTTAGAAGTCGGGTAGGAGAGGGATCTGGGCCGGAATGGGGCGCATATCCACATCCTCCTCAAACCGAGAGGCGGGCGCCGAGGGTTACTCCGGCAGGGCAACATGCAAGGCTCTGGTTGCCCTGCTAATAACCCCAGCGAAATGGTGGGCCACCTCCACATTCTGGGTGACACCGGCAGGTGCTACCCCCGTGAGGCCGGGCTGTTGAGGCCCAGGCCCAGAGGTTTCCCAGCAGAACGAAAGGTTACGTAGTAACCTTGGTTCTCTGAGTGAGAGACTAACTCTCCACTCCGTTACATATTCCATATGCACGGAGTGGGAGGGGCCAGCGTGGTTGGCCGGGGTGGCTGAGCCCCTAGACTCCCTGTAGCCTCAGCTCAGCCGAAACTCCCCGGACGCGTCAGCTTGCCGGAGGGAGAGGCAAGCTGACGCTTGGTTCTCTGAGTGAAGAGACTAACTCTCCACTCCGTTACATATTCCATATGCACGGAGTGGGAGGGGCCAGCGTGGTTGGCCGGGGTGGCAAAACTCCCCGGACACGTCAGCTTGCGAGCCGCAAGCAATACGCCGGTAAGGAACAGCCGTGGCAGCCGCTGCCGAGCGTGTTAGCTCGCGAGACGCGGGCAATACACCGGAGCGGCTCTGACAGTTTTACCCCTAACTTCATCAGAGAGGGGCAGGTCTGCCCGCTTAGCACCGAAGGAGCGACAACGCGCTTCCTGGTCAGTTCTTTTTTTTTTTTTTTTTCACAGCACACACTCAACGTCCCCATCTGCTAGAGACATGGGACCCCAACTAAGACAGCAGAGTCCCTGCCGACTTGCTTCCATCCTGCTTTTTTTTTTTTTTTTTATGTTTCATCCGTGTGTGGCCTTGCAAACTCCACACAGTAAAGCCAGCCGGCCCATGGAGTCGAACCGGTGGCCTTGCTACTGTGAGGCATCAGTAGCCGCGTTCTCACCGCCGCGCCGTGCCGGGCTGTGCCGCGCCGCGCTAACTGCTGTTCTCACCTACACGGGCCGGAGGGGGAAGGGAGCTAGGAGCCAGAAGCCCTGGCCCAAGTAAAACGATGGGCCAGGTAGGGCCAGGGGGGCGGGGGTACATCGGGGCGGAGTTAATTTTTCAAACGTGCGCGGAAATAAAGGCAAGACGTCTAGTGTGACTGTGTCATCTGCTTTAACTGAGTTTTATCTGTGGTGTTGTGGTTGGAAACGATTTGTGGTCTTTTGCAATGGATCGCGTATTCTGGTCTTTTGGCGACGCAAAGGCACTTCTATCCATCTGGGCAGAGGATGCCATTCAGCGCAAGATAGACGGAGTTTGCCGGAACGAAGAAGTTATGAAAATAATTTCCATGGAGCTGGCGAAGCTCAACATCCAGCGGACACCGCGTCAAATAAGGGAAAAGCTCAAGAAACTCCGCGCACAGTACAAGGCTGTAAAATTGCACAACAGCCAGTCTGGAGCAGACTGGTGGGTAGCTTAATACGAGCTGTAGCGGTCCTGGCCCACTCACGTAGTATACAAAGGACAACCGTCGAATGATGAACGATGGGAACATTTTCAGACCCATCAGCAGCAATTGTTATTCTTATCATGCTGAACAACAGTGGTTTCGGGGTCTAAAGAATAAAACAAAGCATGTCTCCATTTTTTCCGAAACCACTCGACACCGTAATTCGCGCATAACTGCGCCATTTGCCCACCTCCGGTAGCTGTTACTGGTGGGCAACTTTGGGTCAGAGTTCTAAAATGCCGCGGTCTTTCAACTGGCTTGAAAATGGGCTGTGGCATAATGACGTCGGGCAAATAGGGGCGTAACACCTGGGGGTCCGAATTTCGCCGGTGAGAATTCATCTGGTCCCCAAGCGCGGGTGCTAGGGGCTGGGATGGGCTACTGGCACGGCGCGGCGCTAGCCCTCCGACTGCGGTGAGAACGCGGCTAGTGCTAACCTAGTGAAACACTTAGGCGAGACCCAACCAGCACCTACAAAACCAAAACAATAAACTACTTACAACAGCTGGAAAAGGAGAAAGCAATCGATAGACGACTCTACTATCGTTTGTATCCTGGGGATGCCATCCCGTGTATTTATGGACTTCCAAAAATACACAAGGAAGGAGCACCTCTCAGACCCATCGTCAGCAGCATAAACTCTGTCACATACAACATCGCGAAACACCTGGCATCCATCCTGTCTCCGTTGGTGGGCAACACCCCCCACCACATTGAAAACTCCAGGGATTTCGTCCACAAGGTCAAAAACATCACACTGGGTCCAGAGGAAACCATCGTATCCTATGATGTTACCTCCCTCTTCACGTGCATCCCCACCGGAGAAGCCACAAGAGTAGTAAGGGAAAGACTACTGAAAGATGACTCCTTGGCTGGTAGGACCACTCTCACCCCAGATCAACTCTGCGTGTTACTTGATCTGTGCCTGACGACCACCTATTTCCAGTTTAATGGAGGTTTCTACAGACAAAAACACGGCTGTGCTATGGGGTCACCAGTGTCACCTATTGTGGCTAATCTCTACATGGAGGAGGTCGAGACCAGAGCCCTGAACTCTTTCACTGGAAACACCCCCACCCACTGGTTCAGGTATGTGGATGACACTTGGGTTAAAATCAAGACGGAGGAAGTGGAAGCCTTCACAGAGCACATCAATGCAGTGGACAGCAACATCAAGTTCACTCGGGAGGACATCAGCGGGGGTAGCCTGGCTTTTCTGGACTGCCTGGTGCATGTGGAAGAAGACCGAAGCCTCAACATCGAAGTATATAGAAAACCCACCCACACAGATCAGCACTTATTATTTGACTCCCACCACCCCCTGGAGCACAAACTAGGGGTCATCAGAACGCTCCAGCACAGGGCACAGACGGTACCCACAAGACCGGATGGCCAGGAGAAGGAGCGAAAACACATAAAACGAGCACTCAAGACATGTGGGTATCCTAATTGGGCCTTTGTAAAAGGCTCAAAAAGATACCCCAAAAGGGACAGAGAGGAGGAGAAAGACAAAAGTAAAAACATCGTCATCCCCTACGTGGCTGGAGTGTCCGAGAAACTCAGGAGGATTTTCAGAAATCACCGGATTCCAGTTTACTTCAAGCCAGGTAACACACTCAGGCAGAGACTGGTCCACACTAAGGACAAAACACCCAGGCAAAAACTGAGCAATGTGGTGTACGCTGTTCAGTGCAGTGAAGAGTGTACAGACTTGTACATTGGGGAAACTAAACAACCTATACACAAACGCATGTACCAGCACAGGAGAGCCAGCAACGATTCAGCGGTCCACCTACACTTGAAGGACAAGGGACACTCTTTTGAGGATAACAACGTCCAAATCTTAGCCAGAGAAGACAGATGGTTTGAAAGAGGAGTTAAGGAAGCCATCTATGTCAGACTGGAAAAACCTTCACTAAACAGAGGAGGTGGACTGAGATTCAATTTACCATCCATTTACAATACAGTGTTACATTCTGTCCCCAAGAAGTTTCAGTCTCTTTCACACCTTGACACTGGAGCCTCAGACGGACAAGAGTCGTTAGAGAACCATTCATAGTCCAGAGGACAGGGACCAAAACAGTCCCCCCCTCACAACAGGTAAGTACCCAGTCGTTAGTGGGACAGCTGCACCAGTTTCAGGTTATTAGCATAACAAGCAAGGTTTCTCAGGAGGAGTTCCTATTTAAACCTCAGACTTCCCACCAGTCCCTCAGAACTGAAGAAGCTACTCGGATGAGTGGTGAAACGTCTTCTCTAAAAATCTACAAGTCCAGTTGCCAGTTGGATTAGTGCTAACCACCTCGCAACTGTGCCGTCCCTGTGTGTGTGTGGCGGGGGCGGGGCCAGCGGCAGTGACAAGGAGGAACACTTCCTTGTTTATCGTGTGGAGATAGCCCTCGTGCTAGCGCTCTGGAAGCTAGTTCGCTAGCTAATTAATGCTTTTGTTTTTTTGTTTTTTTTGTTTTTTTTTACTTTGTTCAAGCCGTCATTGCCTCCGGCAGGCGGCTGTTTCGGCAGACTTCTCAGCCCGCACCCACAAGGCCCCCCGCCGAACGCGTTAGCCCGCAGACGCGAGCAATAGGCTACGCAGGTGAGGAGGCAACGCCGGGTCGGGCGGCTGAGGCGGCTGGCTGCAGAGTGGACGTCTGCGCTCAGCCGAAACTCCCCGGACGCGTCAGCCCGCGAGTCGCAAGCAATACGCCGGTGAGGACCACTGCCAACCCAGGTGACACTCAGCGCGAATTCCCCAAGCGCGTTAGCTCACGAGCCGCAAGCGATACGCCGGTAAGGAACCGCCGTGTAGCCGCTGCCGAGCGCGTTAGCTCGCGAACCGCAAGCAATACGCCGGTAAGGGCTGGCACACCTTAGAGACACCGCCACCGGGGAAAGCCACCGATGACAGCGTGTAACAACATGATTAAAACAAAGGAAAGGATCAGCATCCAGGGTGGCTGCCCGTAGACAGGCACCTCCAAAAAGGTAAGTGGATACCTGCTGTAATCCTCTGTACTTTCATCTACTTTGTTTTCTTGCTTTTCGGATTATAACTCTGCACCCTGACTGAGGTGGAGATCAAACTACCACTGATTTCACGCCAGCACAGGTGCTTTATAGGCTATCCTGGGGGCGTGACCGGGCGAGCCGGTGTGTCTTAAAGAAGTATCCACTACCCTGACATGCAGGGGGGTCATTCCCCGTACATATGGAATATGTAACGGAGTGGAGAGATAGTCTCGAGACGATAGAGAACCACCAAGGAACAGCTCAGAAAGATGAAATGGAGCCAGATTTGAATCCATTAAATGCTGTGGAGGAATTTAAGAGCATGAGAAAACCTTCAAACATTTAAAACTGAAGGAATTTTACTGGAAGAGTGAAAATGTCTCAGTTCCACATAAAACCTACAAGAAGTTAAATCTGCTAAAGTTACTGGAATATTCCATCTGTTGATATTTCTGTTCAATAGATGATTTAAAAAAGAAGAATTGTCCTTGTGCTGTTGTTCAAATATACCACATTTATGTGTAGAGCAGTTTCAAAGAGCATCAAATACTAGTTTGTCTAAATGTGTCAAATGTGATGAACTTCTTTCATCCACAATGACTGCAGCTTCCTAACAGCTGCTTCATTCACTGCAGCAGAGCGTCGCTTGATCACAAGAACTGAAGGAAAACCAGAATTAGGTTTAGACTTCAAGAGAAGATGGACATGAAATAGAGCTGATAAAATATCTGTGGAATAAACAGAGAAACACTTTATTTTAGTTTCCTCAGTTTTATCTGTTAAGTTGATGATTTCACACAAACGTCTAACATGTGTTTTCTTTTCTCTTTTACATCTTTGAAGACAAAGACCCAGGTGAGTCCTGATTGTGATGTTACTGAAGATCTCTCCTCTATGTGATGTAGATTCACCTCTTGTCTTGTTAGAGTTTCATTTTCTTGACATCTAAATTATTTAGAACATTAATGGTTTCTAGTTTTAAAGGAAATAGAAAATAAAATAAAATACACTCCAGTTAAATCTTTGATCAGCTGCTGTTTGGTTCAACATTAATAATTACAACTCATTTATAATGTGAACAGTTTCCATTTAATATTATAATTGATGATGTAAAAGCTCCAATAAGAAGCATGATGAGATGAAGATGTTTCTGAGATGTAGTCCAGAGTCCATCATCACAGCCTCGGCTCAGGGTGGAGAAAACCTCCAGACAGACTGTCAGACATGTTTTCAGATCAGGTCAGGATCACAGCAGGAGTAAAAGCAGAAGTCACATGGAAAAGCCTAAAGTAGAGAGGCAGGACAGAGATTCAAACATCCTTCATACTGATGAACAACACGTCTCAGAAAGAGGAGGATGCTACAACATCAGCCTCGTCACTACTGACACCAAAACCTAAAGCAAGCTGTTAGCTGTGAAACCAAGCAGGAGGAAACTGGACATTAGATCCATGCTAACATCACTGAGCCTGCTTTTAATCTGCACTGACTGCTAGAGTTTACATTTCAGGAGCATGTACACATGGTGGTGTTCTCTGAGGATGAGGAACTTTCTGTTCATCAAACTCTACGAGTGCTACATTAACTTTATGTCTTCAGTTTTAGAGTTATTCATTGGACTGATTGTTCCCACTGGATATTTGTCTGAACTGAACCTGTTTGTGATTGCTGTAATCCTTCCTCCTGTTCATACTGATCCTAACATGGACAGGACACAATCTCCAGTCCTCATTCTATTCTCTGGAGTTAATGTGAGGCTTTCAGCAGTCTGACTTCATCCACTGGATATTTGTCAAAGTTTTCTCCTTCATTAAACCAAATGTCCTTTCAGTGTTTCTGTTCCTTTCAGTTCTAAAGTGACAGTAACTTCTGAAGAGACCCACTTGATTTGAGTCTGACTGAGACTGATGAAGCTTCATCTGAACTTTAGAATCTGTTTTAGTTCAGAATGAGGATTGTGGATTTTGACCACTATCACAGGAGGAAGTATGAACAAGAGGAGTGGATCAGAACAACATGATTTAGTTCATTTCTGATACTCAAACACTTTGAGAGTCACACACACAAAGAAATGTTGTGTCAGAGGAAACTCAGGGAAATAATTGTTTTCTTTCTGCAGACAAATGTGAACAAGGCAACAGTGAAAACTCTGAACATCTGTATGAGTAATTGGGCACAAAGTGGAAGACTTCGGGCCGACAGAATGGTGAGCCTATGCTGAGTAAATCTGATGGTAACATACTGTATCTTGATTGATTCGTGTGTTTCATCCTCGTCTGCTTTTATTCCTCTGAGGACCACTTTGAGTTTCAGTGAAACATTTGGTGATAATCAGGACGTCTTGACTGATTTTATTTCTTTCTGTATAAACTTCCATAAACTTCCTTCCAAACACATTTCTATCAAATATAATCAGACTTCAAATCCTCCAATCAGTGGACAGAACAGTTTTAGTTAGAGGAAGTTAAACATACTTCCACAGTGTGACATACTTTAACCTGACTGGGACAATGAATGAATCAATCTGAGTGTGTATCCATAGTAAACTCCCAGGTCCTAATATCAATGAGATTTAAATGTTGCTGTGATCATTCCTTCTCTCCACGCTGACAGCTGGATAAGACTCTATAGACCACACAATCCACACTTCATCCTCTGTTCTTAAACACTTATTTCCTGATCACCATCAGTTTCCACATTGTCCTCCTCCATATGAGCTTTGACTGCTGCTGCTTTTTATTTCATGGTGTTGTGTCTCCTTCTTCTTCTATGGTTTAATGAAGCCTGAGGCTATATTTAGTGTCTGACTGTTTCTCTAATGTGATGACTATACAGACAAAGATTTATCAGCTAAAGGGACAAATCTGGTCTTCAGCAGTCTTCACTTATCAAAGGACTCGTAGAGCTGAGGCAGGAAATGCTGGAGGAGGATTCAGAGCTGAGAGTCAGACTGTTAGCTGAGATCTAGAGGCTTGATCTGGAGGCCTGACTCCTCTACTGTCATTAAGTACATACAGTATCACTAACTGTATCCTGAAGTCATGAAAGTAGACGAAGAGAAGAGTTTTATCTGTTAAGTTGATGATTTCACACAAACCTCTCTAACATATTTTCTCTTTTCTCTTTCACATCTTTGAAGACAAAGACCCAGGTGAGTCCTGATTGTGATGTTACTGAACTCTCCTCTATGTGATGTAGATTCACCTCTTGTCTTGTTAGAGTTTCATTTTCTTAACATCTAAATTATTTAGAACATTAATGGTTTCTAGTTTTAAAGGAAATAGAAAATAAAATAAAATACACTCCAGTTAAATCTTTGATCAGCTGCTGTTTGGTTCAACATTAATAATTACAACTCATTTATAATGTGAACAGTTTCCATTTAATATTATAATTCATGATATACATGAACTTTAGAATCCGTTTCAACAAGAGGAGTGGATCAGAATAACATGATTTAGTTCATTTCTGATACTGAAACACAAAGAAATGTTGTGTCAGAGGAAATAATTGTGTCTTCTTTCTGCAGTTGTATATGAAGACCCCATCGTCATCAGCTCTAACAGATCTTGAGTGATTTGTATGTTTCACCCTCGTCTGCTTTTATTCCCCCGAGGACACTTTTAATTTCAGTGGAAACATTTTGACAGAATATTTTCTCAATCAGAGGGTAGTTTCATTTTTATTTGAATCCAAAAATGTACAGAAGAGGATCGATGTTGCTGGTGTATATTATATTGGTAAATGCTAGCATACTGTGTTTTTCTAAATTAGATAAATATTCCTGTTGGATATAAAGTGATGTCATATATGAGTAAATATGAATTCCTCATGAGATGAATACTAATTTTAATCCAATAGGTCAAAATCCAGAGACAATAGAAAAGTTAAAAAAAAATTATGAAGGTTCAGCATCAGAGGAGCAGAACTGATCAGAAGTCTTGTAGATATTATCTGTAACTTTGTAAAAATGTAAATGTATGAAGACAGCTGGAGTCACAGAGAGGACATGTCTCTGATACACAACCTGATGGAGACAAGGTCACAGCATCCTCATCAGAGAAGGTTGACATCAGGTTCAGAGTCTGACTCTCTGCTAATCAAAGGAATCACAGACATGTAGTCATGAGTAAATGTGTTGAAGGTCTTGTATTTGTACAATATTAATATTTTGTCATGTTATTTTTTTTTATTTAGTGTTCTTGCTTCTGTACAAAATATAAATGAATCCTTTATTTAACCCACTGTGGGGAAACGTGCAGCAGCAGACAGTTAAAAGAGCAACTGGTTAGCTTAGCTTAGCTTAGCTTAGCTTAGCTTAGCATAAAGACTGGAACCAAATGGAAACAGCTAGCCTGGCTCTGTCTGGAGGTTCCTCTGTCTCCTGAGCTCAGTGACTTCCTACAGTCTCATCAAGCAGTGGAGACTGGAGGAGGAGGTGACTGCTCCTTGATGATCCTCCACCTTTGGACAGAGTCAGGCCAACATGTTCTGACATGTGACACCTCATCAACCTACAGGAAGTTGTTTTAACACCTGAGTTAGAACATGTTGACCTGTGAGCTTCAGAGGTGCTGCTAGACAGACCAACTGTTTCCCTCTGTTTCTAGTCTTTATGCTGAGCTGAAACTCTGCTGCTTGGAGCTTCATGTCTAACAACAGATGAGACATTTACCTGCTCACAGCATGTCAGACTGTTCCTTTAACATGCACATTCACCTAAATCCTGGTTTTGTCTGAATAGATTTTAAACTTTCAACTGAATGTGGAAAAAAAGAAACAAAGAAAAATCTGATTGACATCAGTTTCCATCCTCCACTGTTCTGTGACTGTGATTAGTTCCTCACATGTTTATTGTGGAGATAAACAGAAGCTGGAGCTGAGTTTAAGGATCTTTTTAAAATTGTCTCATTGTTCAAATTCAAGAAAATCTTCAACTTCTTTTATAATCTGTGTGATAATAACTTTAACCATGACTTCATCTGATGTTTCATCTATTTTCTATCAGTTCTTCATTTTTACTCATTTATTATTCTGTTTCCTGTTGTATTTTATTCACATACCAACAGTATTGTGAGGTTTTAGTTTGAACTTTAAGCTTCAATTTTGTTTTTTTATTCTCAAATTAAAAGTGAACAGAAACATGGAATGAAACCATCACGTGTTAATAATTGATCTTCACTTGTTTTTAGTTTGTTGTAATCAAAGAATAACCAAGAAAATGTAAAGCTTGAAGCTAACCATGATACAGTATAAATAATACTGGCTATGGCTGTTTGTGTGTTCAGTTAAAAATAAAAGGATTGAAAGTGATTTTATCTAATGCATCAGTTTCTTTAATGACTTCCATCTGCAGCACCTGTTTTAATGCTTCAACATTTACATTCTTTAAATATAACATTACATTTAGATAAAATAAACTGTTTCACTATAAATAATTAAAACTAGTCTGGGTCAGTGTATTTATCCACATTTGACTGTATTTCTCTTTTAATTCAACCTTTCTGTCTGTTTGTGTCTTTTTTCAGTGGTTTTATTTTTCATAACTTTATTTTTAATATTCTCATTCATATTATTTAATGATATTGTTGCTATGATGCTTCAGTTTGTTGATGATGCATCAGCTGCTCCAGGTGGGAGGAGCTTGAACTTCTTCATAACAACAGGAAGCTTTTTAGATCTTGTGGTTTCTCAACATGAGGTTTGTCACCAACAAGAGGGTCCAAAGATAAATCAGAAGGACTTTGTTCTAAAAAGATGTTTCAACAGTAAAATATTCAAAAAACATTTAACTGATTCTGTCTCACATCACAATAACATGCTCAATGTTTGAGGTATGAAAGTTCAGTTTGATTCAGCGATGTACAGGTGCACAGCCCCTTTTTAGTAACAGCTCCTTTCATCCACTAGGTGGCGCTGTTACCTGTTTGATTCCTGCTCTTAGATTCTGTCAGTTTTTGAGAGTGGGAGGTGTGAGTCTCAGTAAACTCTGCAGGTTTTATAATCTCTGCTTCATCAGTCCTCATCACATTCTACATCTGTCAACCTTCAACTGAGCAAATATTTACTTGCTCTGTTTAAACTGCTCAGTCAGTCAGGTTAAGTCAATCAGTAACAGTCCATTTTTTTTTACTTTGCATTTTAATGAAGCAACAGTTCTATATTTTAAATACTATTCAAACACGTCATCTATTATTTTCCATTCTTAAACAGGTTTTTAAGCAACCTAATTTGGTCACAATTTGATTTACAATTTAAATATTTTATGGTAAATAAGGTAGGCAAACCCAAAGAAATGAAATAAACAACTGTTACCTTTAAACTTTACCTTATAAACAAACAATGTTAATCTCTCCCATCAACAACGGAAAGTACAGTTCATTTACTCAATACAATACATATACCACAACACAGAGATCACATTTCAGAGTCCAGTGAAAAGACGTGATCTTACCGGTAGCCCTTTTGATCACAGTCCTCATCCAGTGCGCTGATTAATTTGTGAAACTTTTTTTTAGCTCTGTCTCTGCTGTCCTCAGCCAAACAGTGCGATTTTTACTAGTGATGTTACGAGACGTGCCGAGATTTCGAAGCGTGTGTCGAGTAATGGAGGCGAATGAATCACCTGAGGAGTTCGGTTTGTCATGTGAATCACTTGGCGGATCAAGTGTGTTCAGGGATATCCCGGATACCCTGACCCTATTTAGTAGTGCTCATTTGAATGTTTCTTTGCAGATTAGGTTGGTTTGTTACTGTAGTTGGAGTTAGTTGCTTAAAATAGTAAGATAGTAAGATTCAGAGAGAAATAGATAAATTAGTTACATAGTTAGATACTCCTATTCGACTACTATGTGGTTTAAAGTTGACTCATCTCATCTCTCCTGAAGAGCCGCAACAACCAAACCAGTGACCGGGTTTCTGAATGAAACAGTGAAATGGTTCATACGTGACAAAACGTAACTTGTCCTAACGAAAATATACACTATGTAAGTGTGCCTGTCTATCAGTATAGTACTATACTGATAGACAGGCACACTGAAGCTTCGCTTCAAGTGTCGAAGCGCCTGTGATTATACACCTGGCCAGTAGGTGGTTTCGTGTGCACTCGAAGCTTCGAGAGATGAACCCTTTCTCGAACCAGTTGGCTGAAGTGGTTCGATGCCTCATGAGGCTTCATCTCACCATTACAAGTTTTTACGTGTGCTGCTGATTAGACTAATTTCACTCACCTGCTGTTATGAGCACGAGGCAGCATGTGCGCAGCCGCACCTCCAGGCAGATCGCCGCAACACACGTTCATTCATAAACACATGGATGATTGTGAAAGGCTGGCTGCAGGGTCTACACTTAGCTTCAGACTGTAACTGCAAAGTACCAAACAGTTGGTGGTGTGTTAAGAAGCTTCAGGGACCAGAAAAAGGTCAACGTCAGGTGTTTACTGACAACAAATTCAGAGCAAGAAGCAACAAATGTAAAGACAGGTAACGTCCTCCTTGAACTCTTGTCTTTGATTCTCTCTCGTGCATAAGTCAAAGCTTTTCATACTCCAGATCATGACCATGCTGCCTCAGCTGCTGCTTTTAGTTTCCCGCAGCCTCAAAATGCAGCTTTTTAAATCCCAGATCTCTACAACGTAAACCACAATCCTCATGTTCTCTTGTTCTCAGCTGTCAAACTACTGTAGTATTACAGCGTTTTGACTTCCATTCAACTGTATTTGTTACAGGTCCAGGGTGAAGGGACAAGCGGGCAGGTTACTGTTTCCTGTTTTTCAATAGAAAGCAGATCAATATGTTTTTGTGGTTTTTACTGGCAGCTCTCGAAAAAATGAGGAGGAGCTTCCAGCCTAATCAAAACTCTACTACTGCCACCTATTGGTCTAACTACGGCATGACATTATTTAGTGGACAAATGGGGGTTCAGTGTCTTGCTCATGGACAAAAAAAAAGCTTTCTTTTCAGATAATTCCATACACACATGCTGTAAAATAAGATTAGAATTAAGTTTTATTTGCCACATCCATAGTTATACATAGTACAATGCACAATGAAATGTAGTACGTAGTAAAAAAAACACAAACAAAACAGTAATAATTTCACTAACAATTTCTCCCAGAGCACAAGGTAAAAAATGTATACAAGTATAAATGTATAGAGACAGAAAAAAATAAAATGAGATAAAAGACAATAAAATAAAATATTAACTGTAGACTTAATAGGGGGTATCTTTTGCAAATACATACATTTACAATATTGCAGCTGTGTCAATAAAGAGCAAACTGTACAAATCACGTGTATACAGTTGAGACATTTCAAAGGAGAGCTGTGTAATAGTTTTTTTCATATTTCAAAACAAATTTTCAGAATGTCTCAATTTTAACTTTCATATCACTACTTTCAACACTCACTCTATGTATTCACTGTCTCACTCCATATCCTCGACATTTATGGCACGTTGATTGATTTTCTAATTGTATTAGATGTTAAAATGTGGAATGTGGAAGTCGAAACATCTCAGTTATGTCTCCACACAAAAACTAAAAACCAGGCTCAGGTTTTGCAGCACATGTTCTATGTGGGACAGAAGTTTCCTGAGAATGTCCAGGTTTTAAATATTTCTCCAGCATCAGAGTAAGTCAGTGATATTTGTCGGTACATCCAACAGTACACAGCAAAGAATGAACAGATAGAAAACAGGATCCATGGCAACTGTAGACGTTACTGTTCAAACTAGTGAACACATTTATTTAGTTAATGATTTTTTTTATAATTTGTTGGGAAAAAAACAACTCTTCTGTCGATGTCCAAGCTCATGCTCGTTACATTAGGCGTCATAAGAGCTTACACGCTTTTATTTTGAAAAAACTTTAGTGATAGAAAAACGAAAGTGAAAGTAACCAGTCTCCATTTTATCTTGGTGAATATATGCAGCATCATGGCGCTTCTACTGTTTTATTTCCTGACTTTGGCTGGAATAATATGTTGTCAAGAAGGTAAGAGTTACTACTTAAAGAGTGAAACGGTCTTTTATGGTCATATATTTAGTAATTATTGTTAAAATAATCTGACAGTACATCGACCTACAACACGATATACACTATATTACCAAAAGTATTCGCTCACCTGCCTTTACTCATTCTATGAACTGAAGTGCCATCCCATTCCTAACTCATAGAATTCAATATGATGTCGGTCCACCTTTTGCAGCTATTACAGCTTCAACTCTTCTGGGAAGACTGTCCACAAGGTTGAGGAGAGTGTTTATAGGAATTTTTGACCATTCTTCCAAAAGCGCATTGGTGAGGTCACACACTGATGTTGGTCGAGAAGGCCTGGCTCTCAGTCTCCGCTCTAATTCATCCCAAAGGTGCTCTATCGGGTTCAGGTCAGGACTCTGTGCAGGCCAGTCAAGTTCATCCACACCAGACTCTGTCATCCACGTCTTTATGGACCTTGCTTTGTGCACTGGTGCACAGTCATGTTGGAAGAGGAAGGGGCCCGCTCCAAACTGTTCCCACAAGGTTGGGAGCATGGAATTGTCCAAAATGTTTTGGTATCCTGAAGCATTCAATGTTCCTTTCACTGGAACTAAGGGGCCAAGCCCAGCTCCTGAAAAACAACCCCATACCATAATTCCTCCTCCACCAAATGTCACAGTTGGCACAATGCAATCTGAAATGTACCGTTCTCCTGGCAACCTCCAAACCCAGACTCGTCCATCAGATTGCCAGATGGAAAAGCGTGATTCATCACTCCAGAGAACGCGTCTCCACTGCTCTAGAGGCCAGTGGCGGCGTGCTTTACACCATTGCATCCGACGCCTTGCATTGCACTTGGTGATGTGTGGCTTGGCTGCAGCTGCTCGGCCATGGAAACCCATTCCATGAAGCTCTCTGCGTACTGTACTTGGGCTAATCTGAAGGTCACATGAAGTTTGTAGCTCTGTAGCAATTGACTGTGCAGAAAGTTGGCGACCTCTTTGCACTATGCGCTTCAGCATCCGCTGACCCCTCTCCGTCACTTTACGTGGCCTACCACTTCGTGGCTGAGTTGCTGTTGTTCCCAAACGCTTCCATTTTGTTATAATAGAGCTGACAGTTGACTGTGGAATATTTAGGAGCGAGGAAATTTCACGACTGGATTTGTTGCACAAGTGGCATCCTATGACAGTTCCACGCTGGAATTCACTGAGCTCCTGAGAGCGGCCCATTCTTTCACAAATGTCTTGTTTCACAGTCTGCATGCCTGAGTGCTTGAATTTATACACCTGGGGCCAGGCCAAGTGATTAGAACACCTGATTCTGATCATTTGAATGGGTGAGCGAATACTTTTGGTAATATAGTGTATCAGATCGGACATATCGTGTTATAGACTGCGGTCAAGCCAGCCGTCTCTCGTTTTCGCGTGGTCAAGCCAGCCGCGCCAACATTTTCCAGTGCGCTCTTATTGCCGACTTTATGGGAAATACTTTGAGACACTCGGCAGAGTCGGCACGAGTTTACAGCAGCGTGTGGAAGCTTCCGGTTTTCAAAATAAAATGAGGGTATTCAACGTATTAAATGTTTATATGTATATAATGTATATTTTTATATTTTATAAAAATATGAAGAGCATTAAGATTTGTTTACAAAAAATAAAAAAAATAAGAGTTGTGTCTCATAAAACACGTATGATAGATAGATAGATAGATAGATAGATAGATAGATAGATAGATAGATAGATAGATAGATAGATAGATAGATAGATAGATAGATAGATAGACAACTTTATTAATCCTTTTGGGAGGTTCCCGCAGGGAAATTGACATCTCCATCGCATAACACTGTCAGACATACATGTAGGAAAACAGTACAGTAACCCAAATACCAAAACACCCAGTAAAGAATAATAGATAAATAATAAGAATAAATACTGTGACTGTACATAGATGGTTGTTGCATAAATAGACAGATGCCGGGTATTTATATTGCACATTACTGTTGTAGATTAAGTTAAAAAAGTCATTCAGGCCCTTCCTTTTTTGTCCTCCTCCCCCCAAGTGAGTGGTGGTTGAACAGTTTTATGGCACGGGGAACAAAGGAGTTCCTCAGTCTGTTGGTCCTGCACCTCCACCACCTGGCTGCTGATCATTGTGTGCAGAGGGTGGCTGGCATTGTCCAGGATACTAGTCAGTTTGTTCAGTGTCCTTCTCTCTGCAACAGCAGCCAGAGGGTCCAGCCTCGTGCCAACCACAGAGCCAGCGCGCCTGATAAGCTTCTCCAACCTGATCTGATTCTTAAAGAATAGGTCACATGACCTGGAAGCAATTGAACTATAATATTCATATGTACATGATGAAATAGTTTAAAATTCATTAAAAATATGAGAGCTGTTAAAATGCTATAAAAAAGTGGCGTGTCTCATACAACAAGTGTAGATCTACTGTCCTACATTGATTTTGAGCCAATAGGGCACATGACCTGGAAGCTATTGAGCTACAATGTTCATATTTACATTATAAAATCTATTAAAAATTAATTTAAAATATGACAAGTGGTAAAATGCTATAAAAGGAAGTGTGTCTCATACAGCATGTGTTGCTATACTGTCATACAGTGATCGTGTGCCAATAGGTCACATGACCTGGAAGCTATTGAGCTTTAATTCTCATAATTACATTGTGAAATGTATGAAAAATTCACAAAAAATATGACGGAAAGTAAAATGCTATAAAAAGAGGTGTGTCTCATACAGCAAGTGTAGATCTACTGTCCTACACTGAGTTTCACTCAATAGGTCACATGACCTGGAAGTTATTGAGCTATAATGCTCATATTTACATTAGAAAATGTATTAAATATTCATATAAAATATGACAAGTGGTAAAATGCTATAAAAATAGGTGTGTTTAATACAGCAAGTGTAGATCTACTGTCCTACACTGATTGTGAGGCAATAGGTCACATGACCTGGATGTTATTGAGCTACAATGTTCATATTTACATGACACAATGTATTAAATATTCTAGAAGTGGCAAAATGCTTTAAAAAGAGGTGTGTCTCATATAGCAACTGTGGTTCTAGTGTCATACACTGATTTTGAGCCAATAGGTCACATGACCTGGATGTTATTGAGCTGCAATGGTGATATTTATATTATAAAATGTAGGCCAATACGGCAAGGTGAACTTACTTTGATGTTGGATATTTGACAGATATTCAGATATTCATTGTAGCCAGTTTCACCAAGTGTTGGCAGGCAGTGTATAAACCGATAGCCTGTCTAGTCTTTTTTTGTCAATAGCTTGGGCATCATCTGACCTACAGATTCCAAATCAATGCAGAATAGTTCTCCTATATGGGACTAATCAGACACACCTCTTATTATAGCCCCTGGATGCACACTCTATTTTATATGAATATTTGAAAGAAACAACACCACATAGCATATACTATGTGGTCTCTGATTAGTACCACATAGCAGAATAACTTGGTCTGGGGTATTTGGGTCCCATAACGAGGAAGCTATTGAACAAAAAGCCATTTCCCATAGGAAATGAATGAGATTCTTTACAAAATTAAAATAAAATAGTATATGCGAAATATTATTTCATATTGAGGTGTGTCTGATTAGTCCCATATAGGAGAACTATTCTGCATTGGTTTGGAGTCACTAGGTTACATGGCTTGGGAGGTATTGAAAAAAGGAGACAGTTCCTTATAGGAAATCATGTTTTTTCTTTCAAATATTCATATAAAATAGAGTGTGCATACAATGGCTATTAAAAAGGGTGTGTCTGATTAGTCCCATATAGGAGAACTATTCTGCATTGATTTGGAATCTGTAGGTCAGATGATGCCCAAGCTATTGACAAAAAAAGACTAGACAGGCTATCGGTTTATACACTGCCTGCCAACACTTGGTGAAACTGGCTACAATGAATATCTGAATATCTGTCAAATATCCAACATCAAAGTAAGTTCACCTTGCCGTATTGGCCTACATTTTATAATATAAATATCACCATTGCAGCTCAATAACATCCAGGTCATGTGACCTATTGGCTCAAAATCAGTGTATGACACTAGAACCACAGTTGCTATATGAGACACACCTCTTTTTAAAGCATTTTGCCACTTCTAGAATATTTAATACATTGTGTCATGTAAATATGAACATTGTAGCTCAATAACATCCAGGTCATGTGACCTATTGCCTCACAATCAGTGTAGGACAGTAGATCTACACTTGCTGTATTAAACACACCTATTTTTATAGCATTTTACCACTTGTCATATTTTATATGAATATTTAATACATTTTCTAATGTAAATATGAGCATTATAGCTCAATAACTTCCAGGTCATGTGACCTATTGAGTGAAACTCAGTGTAGGACAGTAGATCTACACTTGCTGTATGAGACACACCTCTTTTTATAGCATTTTACTTTCCGTCATATTTTTTGTGAATTTTTCATACATTTCATAATGTAATTATGAGAATTAAAGCTCAATAGCTTCCCGGTCATGTGACCTATTTTCTCAAAATGAGTGGATGATAGTATAGCAACACATGCTGTATGAGACACACTTCTTTTTATAGCATTTTAACACTTCTAGTATTTTTAATACATTTTAGCATGTAAATATGAACATTGTAGCTCAATAGCTTCCAGGTCATGTGCCCTATTGGCTCAAAATCAATGTAGGACAGTAGATCTACACTTGCTGTATGAGACACACTTCTTTTTATAGCATTTTACTTACCCTCATATTTTTAGTGAATTTCTAATACATTTTATCATGTAAATATGAGAAGTATAGCTCAATAGCTCCCAGGTCATGTGACCTATTGGCTCAAAACTAGTCTAGGACACTAGAACTACAGTTGCTGTATGAGACACACCTTAGCATTTCAACACTTCATATATTTTATATGAGTTTGTAATACATTTCATCCTCATTTTATTTTGAAAACCGGAAGCTTCCACACGCTGCTGTAAACTCATGCCGACTCTGCCGAGTGTCTCAAAGTATTTCCCATAAAGTCGGCAATAAGAGCGCACTGGAAAATGTTGGAGCGGCTGGCTTGACCACGCGAAAACGAGAGACGGCTGGCTTGACCGCAGTTGTTATAGGAGTAGGCCTATAGTATATAGTAGAATAATTCTCCATAACTGAAGTAAAACTCCAGTATTTGTGTGTCAGGTGTAGTATCTGGTATCAAATAAATGAAACATGAGCTCTGAGGTTCGTCAGACTCCAGGATTTATTAAAGTTATAAAGTAGAAAGAAGAAGAGGAAGTAAAGTAAACCTCGTGATACTGAGTTTGTTCCTGACTTTATTTATTTCAGTCTCGTTACAAATGTTCTCATCAAGGTTCTGTGTGAATGTGGTGTGACTACTAAAGATCTCCTTTACTGAGAGAAAACGTTTAAGTTTAGAGACATTTTAGTGACTTTATGCTCGTCTCTGTTTTACGATACAGTCTATGTGACACGCACGAGTGGAGGGCTGATCGATCCAAACATGGGCGTCGCCACCATTCAATGTGAGGGGGACGTGTCCCCCCCAGATTTCAAAATTATTCATTTGGACCCCCCCATATTTAACATAAAATATTGGTTCATCCAGCGCCGTTTCTATTGCCTCGTAAAAGAATCCATTCCACTTGATCGCTAATAGAAAATACATAGTCTACTAGTGAATCCACTCCGTGTTTTCCAACCTTCGACTCCCGCAGCATGAAGTGAGTGAGTGACAGAGCATCGGGCAGTGAGTGCAGCAGCGGGCTGCTCGAAACACAAGGTAACGTTTGTTAGCCATCAATATTAACACGAGGCCACGTTATATTAATTTTCAGCTAAGCAATTAAAACTAGAAGTAAGCTAATGAATCGTTGCAATATTTGCTCCTTCTCCAGACATAATGGACATTAGAAAGTTCCTGACAAAGAAGCGGAAAGTATGTCAAAATGTCCCCACAACACAGATGTTTTGCTAATGGAAACGTTAGCTGACTTCAGTTGTTGATAGGAAAAAAAAAATAATGCAGCGTCCCGATCCCTTTTGACAGCAGATTGATATTGAGAGTGAGGCAGGAGCAGGAGCAGGGTCAGTAGCAGCTTGTTCACAGTTCACTGTCACTGCTTTCTTGGAATGGTGACATGTCGTGTTACATGTATAAGGCTAAATAAAAAAAGAATAACCAAAATAAAAAGTAAAATGCAACCAAAAAGTCATTGTTGGTGATAATTTTTGTCATATTCATCTTATTATCTTAGGCATGACAGTTGGTTTTTAAAAAAGGGTGGTAAAGGCTGAAAGTTGAATGAGGACTTAATGTTGAGTCTGAAAAATGTGTTATAAGTAAAATTAGATGTTAAACAACCTGTTAAAATACATTAGAATGCAGCAAATGCCATCTAATTGGCCCCAGAACCCATACCAGTGTGTCCCCCCTACATTAAAAAAGCTTCTGACGCCCCTGGATCCAAATATCGATAATATGGATACCACCGCATCGATACCAATGTAATGAGATCGATACTTAAGTTTCAGTTTATCTCGTTCCGTTAAAGAGGCGACACCCCGTCGTGTGTTTGCCCACCACTACCAGCCAGGCCCGACCAACAGCATCGCATTACACTCAACGCAGATTCGGAGCAGCAGAATGGCAGAGAGAAAGAGTAGGGCTGTCTAGTTATATTTTTGGGCCGAAAATGAAACGATAGCAAGTTGTACTGTTTGTAAAAAGACTGTAAGATACAGTGGTAACACAACAAACTTGTATGAGTATGTATTTACATTCCCGACAGATCCTGAAAAGAAGAAAAAAGTGCACTAAAGGGGAGAAATGTTTTGGATTGTACTTCCAAAACACTTCCTTACATTATTGATAATATTTGTTGTGGCATGATAATTCTGTACATCCAAATTATAACAGTATTGTACTTTCTGAACACTGCCTGAAAAAAGAATTTGTTTTTATTTGTCCTCAAGTGATCATTTTGTGTTGTTTCTGAACAACAAAAAAAATTATTGTGACAATAAAGTATTTTGTATTTACTTATAAATGTTGCCCAAATTCTGTACTGGATTAATAATCCAAAAGGTGAATCACAAAAACACTTAAATGCCATGAAAATGCGTTCAGATTTAGATTAACTCAGACCATTCTATTTCATTCTTTTTTCTTTATAGCTACTCTTTTTGCTCTTTTTTACCCTACATTTTCTGTAAGCTGTTGCGAACTGCAATTTCCTCATTGACTAATAAAGGTTTTTCTTATTCTTATTCTGATAATGGATCCACCGTAATTATTAAAAAGTATCATTATCTGTATCGGCAATACTAGCCCTTTGTTTACTTGGTATCGGATTGATACCAAATCTAGCAGTATTGCACACCTCTACCACACACAGTTAAAGCGGAAGCTACTGTTTTATTTGACTCTAAAGTTACTGTTTCTAAAGAGAAATACAAGCAGGACGATGCAGCTGTAGAAACAACTCTGACAAATAATGCTCCCATATGAATTTCAAACTTAACAAGAAGGAGAGGATGTAATAAGAGACCTGCACCCATGTGGTAACTTTATTTCTGTTGATGAACATGATACTGTTACACTAAAAGTCAAACCTGACTGTTCTCTAAACTGTTCATGAACTGATTGTTTTCAGTCTAGCTGTGGTGAAACATGTAAACTGTGTAACTGACTGATCACTCTGGATGTGAACACACTGATTAATACAATTAATGGTTTTGTCTTCCAGTCATCAAGATGAGAGTGAAAGAAGATGAAGATGTCATTTTACCCTGTTCCTTAGACTCTACCAACATTAGGACTGAGACCTTTAAATGGAAGAAAGATGATCAGAAGAATGTGTTCCAGTACAGTGCAGGCAGTCATTATAATAACGGTCGTGGAGGTCAAGATCAACAGTTCAAAGGTCGAGTCTTTCATTTTGAAGATCAACTGCAGTCTGGTAATGCCTCCATAGTTATCAGAAAAACAAGGAAGACGGACACTGGACGTTACAGCTGTATTTTTCCATTTCATCAACCAATGATCAGATCCACCATTGAGCTCCATGTTGGTGAGTATTTCCATGAAACAGTTAAAGACTCCTGATTATTTCCAGAAGCGACTGGTTCATGTGTCCCAGATGGACTCAAGTCAAATCATCATCAAACACTAGTACAATTATTCAGTTTGAGCCTCTGCTCTTGATCTGTTGCTGTTAGACCCAACTCTGTGACTATAAGCCACTAAACACTGATAGAAACCAGTCTCTGCTGGAAATGTGACAGGACCTTGATGATATCTGTTAATGTGGCTTTTTTTCTTTTGATCATTAAATATGTCTGTAATATCATTTCTTTTCTTGTCCTCAGTTTCATTTACTGTCAGGTTGATGATTTCACACAAACAACTCTAACATATTCTTTCTTTTTTCTTTTATATTATATTTTAAAAGACAGCACAGAGGAAGAGATTGTAGGTGGGTCCTCTTTTAATATTTTACACACATAAATGAGTGATGTTCTTTATTTCCATTCTAATCAATCCAGTATCAGTCAGTGTATCTGTAATGATCCTCTGACATTGATTTAGTCTCATCTGTATAAAAGTACCTCCGTCTAGTTCTACATCTCTGTAGATTTGTCCTTGGGATAAATAAGATCTGTTTGGGTGAATGTTTGTGGTGCTTTGATTTGCCATTTATTGTGTAATAATATTATTTATTCTATCTTCTTCTGTAACTGCTTATCCTGTGAAGAGTTAAGGGGAAGCTTGAGCCTACCCCAGCTGTCATCGGGCGAGAGGCAGGGTCCACCTTCGACAGGTCTCCAGTCTATCACAGGTCTAACACAGAAAGACAGACAACCATTCACACTGACACCTACAGCCACTTTAGAATCACCAGTAAACCTAACCAGCATGTATTTGGATGGTGGGAGGAAGCTGGAAAAGAACCCAGGCAGACACAGGGAGATATTTATTCTATGAGTGATACAAAGTAATACTCTTATTTTTTGCAGAAATAAAGTCCACTTTATGAAATTCCTTTCAAATATCAAGTTCAAACAAAGCTGAGAAGTTTAGTTCAGGTATATGATTCATTTTTTCTAGAATGAACAAACACCTTTACAACATGTCACAAGCATTACAGACGTCATAGAAGTTCATTTAATAACAGATCAGTCGTTTGAAATCATATCTTAATTGTACAAATGAATCTAGTCGATTTAATTTCAGTAAGAACATGAAGATAAAGAAAGAAATAAGAGGAGGAGGAGACAGTGTGGAGGAATCAGTTACACTCAGACTCTAAAATAGATTCAGAAACGGCTGGTGCATCTGTAGAAGAAGAAATACAAGATGAGACATTTAAAATGGAATTTGGTTTGAAAGTGAAGAATTACAGAATTAATAGTTCTAATGATTAAAATGTAATAAAAGAGAAGAACTTTGGATCCACATGTCCCTCTAAAATCTACTGAAGTTCTTCTTGTCTGTAATTAGAGATTAGACAGAGACTTTAATCAACCAGGTCACACATGAATCACAGAACAAACAACATGAAAGAGAGGTTTCTTCCACATTTTTTCCCTGTTAATAGGGTTTTTTGTGGGCAAGTTTTTCCTCACTCGAACCGAGGGTCTAAGGACAGAGGGTGTCACTCCCTGTACAGATTGTAAAGCCCTCTGAGGCAAAACATGTTTTGTGAATTTGGGCTATACAAATAAAATTTGATTTGATTTGATTTGATTTGATGTAATGAGAGAACACCTGCACCATGTTGTAACTTTATTTCTGGAGATGAATCAAATGATTTCATTCATAATGAGGCTGTTTTATAGAGTTTGAATGAAAAGTGTTTAATTCTGATCTAAGCTGAAACACATTGGATGCAGTACTTGGATATAATCAACAGTGTATCATATGTTATGAAGCCTTTATAATTATATCTCTGAATATTTCTATCTGAATACATTTCTGTTGATGAACATGATACTGTTACAACAAAGTCTGAACAAACAAACATGAAACAGAACTAAAAGTCAAACCTGACTGTTCTCTAAACTGTTCATGAACTGATTGTTTTCAGTCTAACTGTGGTGAAACATGTAAACTGTGTTACTGACTGATCACTCTGGATGTGAACACACTGATTAATACAATAAATGTTTTTGTCTTCCAGTCATCAAGATGAGAGTGAAAGAAGATGAAGATGTCATTTTACCCTGTTCCTTAGACTCTACCAACATTACGTCTGATGTCTTTGACTGGAAGAGAGACGATCACATGGAGGTGTTCTTGTACAGTTCAGGCAGTCATTATAATAACTTTCATATACGTCAAGATCCACAGTTCAAAGGTCGAGTCTTTCATTTTGAAGATCAACTGCAGTCTGGTAATGCCTCCATAGTTATCAGGAAATCAAAGGTGACAGACAGTGGAAATTACAGCTGTATTTTTCCATTTCATCAGCCAATGATCAGATCCATCATTGAGCTCCTTGTTGGTGAGTATTTCCATGAAACAGTTAAAGACTCCTGATTATTTCCAGAAGCGACTGGTTCATGTGTCCCAGATGGACTCAAGTCAAATCATCATCAAACAGTCACAATGACACATCTAACATGGTCCAGGTCCTGCCTCATTGACAGGCTGCACAACATCTTCATATCCATAATATCAGCTCCATTAGTTGTTCCTGTCTAACAGTGTTTGTCTGGAAATAATCCAAACCCTCTACTGTTTATGTTCTGAGAGTTCTCACTGAATGAAAACACTTTTTGTGTCTTCAGTGACCAAAGTTCCAACAGTTTCATCTCATCTCAGATTCAGTTTGAGCCTCTGCTCTTGATCTGTTGCTGTTAGACCCAACTCTGTGACTATAAGCCACTAAACACTGATAGAAACCAGTCTCTGCTGGAAATGTGACAGGACCTTGATGACATCTGTTAATGTGACTTTTTTTCTTTATTTCTTTTTTGTTTTGATCAAAAAGTATGTTTATTATTAACACAGTGTTAATAGGTAGATAAAATATAACAGGTGAGTCCTGATTGTGATGACGTCACTGATGAATGGATCTCACCTGGATGTGATGGAACTAATCACTGATTATTGGACACATTTACAGTGGTATGAAAAAGTTTGGGCACCCCTGATCAATTTTATCAGGATTTTCCTTTATAAATCATTGGTTGTTCGTATCAGCAATTTCAGTTGAATATATCATATAGCAGACAAACACAGTGATATTTGAGAAGTGAAATGAAGTTTATAGGCTTAACAGAAAGTGTGCAGTAATTACTTAACAAAAGTAGGCAGTTGCATAAATTTGGGCACCACAACAGAAAAATTACATCAATATTTCGTAGATCCTCCTTTTGCAGAAATAACAGCCTCTAAATGCTTCCTATAGCTTCCAATGAGGGTCTGGAGTGTGGTTGAAGGTATTTTTGACCATTCTTCTTTACAAAACATCTCCAGTTCAGTCAGGTTTGATGGCTTTCGAGTATGGACAGCCCACTTTAAATCACACCACAGATTTTCAATAATGTTCAGGTCTGGGGACTGAGATGGCCATTCCTGAACGTTGTAGTTGTTCCTCTGCATGAATGCCTTTGTAGAGTTTGAGCAGTGTTTGGGGTCGTTGTCTTGTTGAAGTATCCAGCCCCGGCGCAACTTCAACTTTGTCACTGATTCTTGAACATTGTTGGCAAGAATCTGCTGATACTGACTGGAATCCATGCAACCTTCAACTCTTACAAGATTGCCAGTACCTGCACTGGCCACACAGCCCCACAGCATGATGGAACCGCCACCAAATTTTACTGTGGGTAGCAAGTGTTTGTCTTGGAATGCTGTGTTCTTCTTCCGCCATGCATACCGCCCCTTGTTATGTCCAAATAACTCAATTTTACATTCATCAGTCCACAGGACCTTATTCCAAAAGGAAGCTGGCTTGTCCAAATGTGCTTTAGCATACCTCAAGCGACTCTGTTTGTGGCATGTGCGTAGAAAAGGCTTCCGCCGCATTACTCTCCCATACAGCATCTCCTTGTGCATCTCCTTGTGCAAAGTGCGCTGAATAGTTGAACGATGCACAGTGACACCTTCTGCAGCAAGATCATGTTGTAGGTCTTTGGAGCTGGTCTGTGGGTTGAGTTTGACCGTTCTCACCATCCTTCGCCTCTGCTTCTCTGAGATTTTTCTTGGCCTGCCACTCCGGGCCTTAACAAGGACTGTGCCTGTGGTCTTCCATTTCCTCACTTTGTTCCTCACAGTGGAAACTGACAGCTTAAATCTCTGAGCCAGCTTTTTGTATCCTTCCCCTAAACCATGATGTTGGACAATCTTTGTTTTCAGGTCATTTGAGAGTTGTTTTGAGGCTCCCATGGTGCCACTCCTCAGAGAAGATGCAAAAGGGAGAACAACTTGCTACTGGCCACCTGAAATACTCTTTCTCAGAATTGGCTTCACCTGTGTATGTAGGTCAAGGGTCAGTGAGCTTACCAAACAAACTTTGTGTTCCAATAATTAGTGCTAAAGGTACTCAAATCAATAAAACAACAAGGGTGCCCAAATTTATGCACCTGTCCACTTTTATTTAAGTAATTATTGGACACTTTCTGTTAATCCTATTAACTTCATTTCACTTCTCAAATATCACTGTGTTTGTCTGCTATATGATATATCTAACTGAAATTGCTGATCCGAACAACCAATGGTTTATAAAGGAAAATCCTGAAAATGATCAGGGGTGCCCAAACTTTTTCATACCACTGTATACACCAACATCTCTTTAGTTTGGACCAGTTTTAATCATGTAGAAGGTTTGTAAATAGTTTTATAGAAATGAAGTGACCTGAAACTATAGAAAGTACATTTTTGACGTCTGGATGATTCTCAATACTTTATTTATGATGCACTAATATTGATAAAGGTTTTCTAAACTGGTGTAGCTGTCTAAGTTAAAATCAGATGATCTTTACATCTCCATGTATCACTGATGGAGACACATTAACATCTTTATGGTTAAATGTTAATGATATATTTCTGAATATTTTACACATCTATACTAGTGATGTTCTTTATTTCCATTCTAATCAATCCAGTATCAGTCAGTGTATCTGTAATGATCCTCTGACACTGATTTAGTCTCATCTGTCACTTTCTCCTTTAGAAAAGTACTTCAGTCTAATTCTACAGCTCTGTAGTTTCTCCTGCTTCACTTTCTAATGTAAAGTTTCATGTATTAATGCCTCACAGCAAGAACGTCCCAGGTTCTAATCCATCATGGCCGGCTGGTTCCTCTCTGTGTGTAGTCTGCATGTTCTCCCTGTGTCTGTGTGGGTTCTTTCCAGGTTCTCCAGCTTCCTCCCACCGTCCAAAGACATGCTGCTTAGGTTCATTGGTGATTCTAAATTGTCCGTAGGTGTGAGTGTCTCGCTGTGTTAGCCCTGTGATAGACTGGAGACCTGTCCAGGGTGGACCCACCCTCTAGACCAATGACAACTGAGATAGGCTCCAGCAGACCCCGCGATCCTTAACAGAACTAAGCGGGTATAGAAGATGAATGAATGATTTTTGATCATAAAATATTTTTGTAATAAACAGAGTGATCATTTCTTTTCTTGTCTCAGTTTTATTTACTGTCAGGTTGATGATTTCACACAAACAACTCTAACATATTCTTTCTTTTCTCTTTTAGATTGTATCTTAAAAGACAGAACAGAGGAAAAGATTGAAGGTGAGTCCTGATTGTGATGATGTCACTGATGAATGGATCTCACCTGGATGTGATGGAACTAATCACTGATTATTGGACACATTTATACACCAACATCTCTTTAGTTTGGACCAGTTTTAATCATTTAGAAGGTTTGTAAATAGTTTGATAGAAATGAAGTGACCTGAAACTATAGAAAGTACATTTTTGACGTCTGGATGATTCTCAATACTTTATGATGCACTAATATTGATAAAGGTTTTCTAAACTGGTGTAGCTGTCTAAGTTAAAATCAGATGATCTTTACATCTCCATGTATCACTGATGGAGACACATTAACATCTTTATGGTTAAATGTTAATGATATATTTCTGAATATTTTACACATCTATACTAGTGATGTTCTTTATTTCCATTCTAATCAATCCAGTATCAGTCAGTGTATCTGTAATGATCCTCTGACACTGATTTAGTCTCATCTGTCACTTTCTCCTTTAGAAAAGTACTTCAGTCTAATTCTACAGCTCTGTAGTTTCTCCTACTTCAGTTTCTAATGTAAAGTTTCATGTATTGATACCTCACAGAAAGAATGTCCCAGGTTCCCCTATCTGTTTGGGTGAATTTTAGTGGTGCTATGATATGACATGGTGCAATATTATTCTTTATTCTATCCTTATTGATATAAAATAATATTCTTATTTTTAGTAGGGATCTTGTTAAGAATTCTTCAAGTTAGAGATAGTTTGTATTCATGTTTATTTTGAAGTGAGCGTTTTATTTTGAAGACAGTTTGTGCAGTTCCGCTTCCTGCCTAACGTGCGCCGATTGACCCGTTGTTTACAGTGCTACAGCAGTCACTGATGATGTAGGTTATGGTTATAGTGAGGTGAAATGAATGTGTACATGTGACTTACCTTTCTGATAGTGATGTGTAGCTCCTATTGTTTATTTACACTCGTTAAAATGTCCGTTTTCACCCGTTAGCATGATCGCGAGTTAGCAGCTATAAGCTAACTGAGTTTGAATGCGTTTGTATGGCTGTTAGCCTTCATATTTACTTTCGGGTTTACATGTGTACGCTACATCTATTTAAAGCAGTACACTGTGATAATTCAGTCCTTTATTTCTTTGTATATTTCAGAAACTGCATTCGGTTTGCATGCATTGCATTGCATTGTCTTGCACTGTACCAGAGTTCATCGCTACAGTAAACAACATAAAGCCATTGATGTCTCATGTGCTTTCTGATCGAAGCCCTGCAGTGGTCAATTAGGCTAAAATCAGCATCAGAGGTCAGAATCCTCAACAAAGGTCCTTCGAGCCGGATAATTGACTGATGCAGAATATGACATCAAAGGAAGATACAACATCTTTCCCACACGTTGACGCACAAGAGCGACGTGAAAGGCAACGCCGCACACCCAAGCACCTAGAAGACTACATCCTTGCCTACCATCATCGCGGACCTGCCCCTTCCTCCCAACTCAACGATGGGGTCCATGAGGAGCAGAAAGGAGCAGCAGCCGCAGCAGACAGTGGACAAGCGGATGCAAGTATTCGCCTTGGTAACAGCAGAGCCTCACGTAGCCCCAGTCCAGGTGATCCACTGAGCACCACATCACTCAAACAACTTATGGAGTCCATATCCAAGAGTGAGATGGAGGAAAGAGCCGAAATAGCTCAGGTCACCAACAAACTCCGCGAATATGAACAGCGACAACGTCGTCGCCAAGAGCTGTTGGAGCACATTACGTCATTCCTACGGGAAGAAGAGGAGAATGATGAGAATTACAATGTGAAAGGTACCACGTCCCCCCTAATACAATCACATTCACCATTGCGCGCCCCTTTATACATCCACTCTTCAAGTCATTCTCCATCAGCAGAGAAGCAGGTGCGCAGCCAATGGTCTCACACTGAAAGACACACACCAGCTGATATGACTTCAACATTAGAGAGAGAAGCTGAGCTGAGAGACTATACCCCTGATGTACTAGCTAAAGGAGCTAAATCTGCATTCATACCGATACACCCAGTCTCTCCAAAGCACTCAATCTCCTCCTATCCAACCATCTTATCTGGTAGAGTGACGCCAACCTCAGCCCCACAGCAGCTGATAAAGCCAGTCCCCCTGCAACCTCAGCTAACAGAGCTACATCGTGGTGAGGATGAACCTACCTACAGTCATCTACCTCAGGCACAGCGACAGTTGACAACGGCAGCCCCGCACTACAATCCCACAGCTTCCTATCACAGACCACAAGCAGCGCCAAACTATCCTCCACCTCAATCCCCCTCAATCTACAGCCTACCCCAGTATACGCCTGTAGTGCCACCTCAATCACTGCCATCTGCCCCAGTAGTGATTACTTCCCCAGCCGCTCAGTCACAGCTTCCAACAAGCCAGACTACAGCCCTACACAACTTTAGTCTGCAACCACGCTCTGTATATGGTGTTCCCAAACCCAAAATCCCAGATTTCACTACGGATAGTGAAAGGGAGTTTGCTAACCTCAAGTTAGCCTTGAATAACCTGCTCGAGCCCCATCCTGAATTGACTGAGAAATACAAATATCATGTGCTACTCGAACACCTCAAGCTCCCAGAGGCACAGATGATTGGCCAGTCCTGCAGACACGATCCATTCCCATACACAGCAGCCATGCATGCATTACAGCTTCAGTATGGTCAACCCCATCAGTTGGCGCAGAGTGAAATAGCAGCTATCCTCAACCAACCTGATGTGAAGTCTGGGGATGCACGCACCTTCCAAAGCTTCGCTCTCTGAGTCCACCTCTTAGTGAGCATGCTGCTGTCCTTGGAAGGGCCACAGGGGATGGAACTCAACTGCTGCTCCCACGTCGACCGTCTTCTCAGTAAACTGCCTAAATACCACAGAGATGGGTTCATTGAATATCTCCAGCTGCAGGGAAAGCTCAATACTACAAGCCTCAACCCCTACAACCTACAAGACTTGAATGGTTGGCTTCAAGGTAAAGCTCAGCAACAACGCCTGTCAAGCAGACTAGTACAGCGCTATCAACTTGAGAAGCCGGCTAGTAATGGGAGAGAGAAAATCCCATTCAAGGGGAGAGGTCAGGGCATAGCCGTGTACCATGGTGCAGAGCCCATCCAACCGAACACTACTAGCAAGCACGCGTCAGCTGGTGGCAAGAAGCCATTTAAAGTGCACTGCCTCTTCTGTGACAGCAAAGAACATTACATCAGCCGCTGCCCTAGCATTAAAGTGATATCAACCACAGAGCTGGACAGGTGGATAACGGATGGTAAACGCTGCTGGAAGTGTGCACGTGCCCACGCACCTGAGGCTTGCAACCTCAAGAAACCTTGCAGTGACTGTGGCGACATCCATCTACAAGTGCTCCACAACGTTGCACAGTGTCGCTCCACCGACCCACAGTCAAGACCATCAGAGAGCCGAGTATACTTGACTCCCAGCATAACCTCCAGCAAAGTGCTCCTGAAGGTGGTTCCTGTCCTGCTGCATAATGATTCTAATTCAGTAGAAACCTTCGCTGTATTGGATGATGGAGCACAACGGACCATGATCTTACCACCTGCTGTCCATCAGCTCCGGTTGAATGGTGAGTCTGAGACCCTCGCCCTACGCACTGTAAGGACAGATGTCACACACCTCCAAGGGTTAAAGGTTAACTTTGAGATCTCGCCCAGAAGTAACCCACAGAAACGGTTCAAAGTGCAGGGAGCATTTACAGCAGCAGGCCTAGATCTAGTGGAGCAAACCTACCCTGTACAGATGCTTCAAAAACGACATTCCCACCTGCGTGGAATACCATTGAAGTCATTCAACAAAGTACGGCCACTGGTACTGCTCGGCTCAGATCATGTGCACCTCATTACGGCCACAGAGCCAACCCGCAGAGGACCCAACGGCGGACCCATAGCCATCCACACTGCCCTAGGATGGGCCCTGCAGGGATCAGAGAGGTGTGTGCCAGAACAAACATCAGTGACCCAGTGTCTTTTCACCTCATTCGCCGGCCCAGATGATCTCCTGTATCGGAATGTTGAGAGGTTATGGCAACTCGATGTCTTACCTTTCCGGAATGAGAGAATGGTCGTCCGCTCTCGTGAGGACCAGGATGCCATGAACCTATTGGAAACAAAGACACGGCGAATGGAGGTTGAGGGAGTCCACCGCTATGCGACCCCCCTCCTGAGGAAACAAGGCGCACCCGAGCTCATCTGCTCCACTCATTCAGTCATGGCTCATCTGAGAGCCACAGAAAAGCGACTCAAGAGAGACCCAGAGAGAGCAGCAATCTACTCAGCTGAGATCAACAAACTCATCAGTGCTGGGTATGTCAAGAAGCTTCAACCTCAGGAGGTGGAGCAGTCTGCCGAAGCATGGTATCTCCCCCATCATCTTGTGTGCCACAATAACAAATCACGCCTGGTCTTCAATTGTTCTTTTCAGCACCAAAATGTCTCCCTCAATGAACAACTCTTACCTGGGCCGACGCTGGGTCCATCGCTGGTGGGTGTCCTCATCCGATTCAGGCAGCACCAGATTGCAGTCAGTGGTGACATTCGTGCTATGTTTCACCAAGTCCGCCTGCTACCTGAAGACAGATCTCTCCTGCGGTTCATCTGGAGGGACCTGCGCTGTGAAGAACCACCAGATGTGTACGAATGGCAGGTGTTACCATTCGGCACAACCAGCAGTCCATGCTGTGCTATCTTCGCCTTACAACAACATGCTCGGGACTACCAAGACAGCCAGCCTGAAGTGCTACAGTCAGTGCAGCAGAGCTTCTATGTAGATAACTGCCTTGAAAGCTTTCCCACCATATCTGCAGCCAAACAAAGAGTCGATCAGCTCCGCACCTTATTGGCAGAAGGAGGATTCGACCTAAGGCAGTGGGCAAGTAATCAGCCGACAGTGGTATCCCATCTTCCCACCGAGACCAGATCTTCAGCTACAGAGCAGTGGCTGAGCCAGAGCCGTACAGACCCGCTTGAACCGACCTTAGGCCTGAGATGGAACTGCGCTGCTGACACCCTCAGCTATCAGTATCGGATCATCGAGCACTCTATGCTCACGATGAGGACGGCCTACCAAGTGTTAGCCAGTCAGTATGACCCTTTAGGGTTCATGGTGCCATTCACAACCCGCGCCAAAGTGTTGATTCAGCAGCTTTGGTCCAAGCAAAGGGGCTGGGATGATCCGGACCTTCCTCCTGCCCTCCGTGAAGCCTGGGAAACCTGGGAGAGTGAGCTGAAACATCTTAATAGTGTATCCATTCCCCGCTGTTACTCGCCACTCCCTGCCGAAGGTGCAGATGCAAAATATGATCTCCATATCTTTTGCGACGCTTCGGAGCGAGCATACGGAGCAGTAGCTTACCTTACGATAGATGTAGGAGACACCATCCACACCTCCTTCATTATGGCTAGATCCAGGGTTGCTCCTAAACGGCAACAGTCCATTCCCCGCCTAGAACTCTGCGCGGCACTAGCTGGAGCTCAACTGTCCAAGCTCATACACAATGAGATGACGCTTCCCATTAGACAGACTGTGCTGTGGTCTGACTCCACCACAGTATTGGAGTGGCTTCAATCAGACTCCTGTCGATATAAGGTGTTCGTCGGAACCCGCGTATCGGAGATCCAAGAACTCACTGACCGTCAGGCTTGGCGATACATCGACAGTCCAAACAATCCGGCCGACGATGTAACCAGGGGAAAATCACTGCTGGAGCTAGCAAGACCTGGTCGCTGGAGTCAAGGGCCCCCACTCCTTAAACAGAGCGCAGAGCACTGGCCGAAGAAACCTGAGCAAACGCCAGCAGTGGGTTCATCCGAATTGAAAGGTATCACATTCTGCTGTTTCACAGCCGTGGAGCCACACGATAACGTCCCTGACGCTACCCAGTACAGCTCATGGAAAGAACTGGTGGAAGCAATGCGACAAGCTCACGGGGCGGCAGCAACAGACCCGGCGCACAACCAGCTCATTAACCACCGAGATGCGGAGGTCCTGCTGTTGAGAGGATGTCAAGCACACAGTTTCCCAGGAGAAGTTGCTGCCCTTAAAGCACAGAAACCCGTATCAAACCACAGTTATCTGCTCAGCCTTGCTCCAGAGTGGGACGCCACAACGGGCCTCATCCGCGTGGGAGGGAGGCTGCGCAGATTGAACTCAGGCGTCGGAGAAATCCACCCAATTGTGCTTGATCCCAGGCACCCAGCGGTAAAACTTCTCATCAAAGATATGGATGAACATCTTCTGCACCCAGGCACAGAACGGGTCTATGCTGAATTACGGAGACAGTATTGGATCTTGCGGGGACGACAGGCCGTCCGACATCACCAACTCAACTGCTCCACCTGTCAGCGCTGGAGGGCTCAACCAAAGGTGCCGCAGATGGCAGATCTCCCCCCGCAACGCCTCAGACTTCTCTGTCCACCCTTCTACTCAACTGGTGTTGATTGCTTCGGGCCTTACCTGGTGAAGATAGGTAGGAGGACTGAGAAGCGCTGGGGTGTTATCTTCAAGTGCCTCACGACCCGAGCGGTGCACATAGAGCTTCTGAACTCTATGGATGTGGACGCGTTCCTCCTTGCTCTTCGTCGTTTCATTGCCAGGCGGGGGCGACCAAAGGAAATGCTATCAGACTGTGGTACCAATTTCCGCGGTGCTGAGCGAGAACTCAGAGAGGCTTTCGCCGCCATGGAACCACAATTAAAGGAACAACTGACAGAATACCAGATTGACTTCAAGTTCAACCCGCCGAACGCTCCCCACTTCGGTGGAGCATGGGAAAGGGAGGTCCGTTCTATCAAATCTAGCCTCCAAGTGGCAGTGGGTAGCCAATCCGTCTCAGAAGATGTTCTGTACACAGCTTTGGTGGAAGTAGAGGGGGTCTTAAACTCGAAACCACTGGGATACGTGTCAGCCGATGTAGCCGACTTGGACCCCATCACTCCAAACATCCTTCTGATGGGGCGGCGGGATGCGGCTCTGCCTCAAGTGGTCTACACTCCAGCAGGTATGGGACGGCGAAGATGGCGACACTGTCAGACTCTTGTGGATCAGTTTTGGCTTCAGTTCACAAGGAACTACTTGCCGAATCTCCAGACGCGGCAAAAGTGGCAAAGGTCATCGAAGAACATCACTGTGGACTCTGTCGCGCTAATCATCGACCCATTACTTCCGAGAGCTCAGTGGCCCATCGGGAGAGTTGTCAAGGCTATCGCTAGCCCGGATGGATGTATCAGAGCGGCAGAGGTCAAAGTCAAGGACAAGGTCTACATGAGACCAGTTGCTAGACTTATCGAGCTTCCTGCACTTGAGGATGATATCAAAGACACTTGAAGAATCCCTGGTCTTACACATTCACAAGGCAAATGTGGGGGCGGCTGTTAAGAATTATTCAAGTTAGAGATAGTTTGTATTCATGTTTATTTTGAAGTGAGCGTTTTATTTTGAAGACAGTTTGTGCAGTTCCGCTTCCTGCCTAACGTGCGCCGATTGACCCGTTGTTTACAGTGCTACAGCAGTCACTGATGATGTAGGTTATGGTTATAGTGAGGTGAAATGAATGTGTACATGTGACTTACCTTTCTGATAGTGATGTGTAGCTCCTATTGTTTATTTACACTCGTTAAAATGTCCGTTTTCACCCGTTAGCATGATCGCGAGTTAGCAGCTATAAGCTAACTGAGTTTGAATGCGTTTGTATGGCTGTTAGCCTTCATATTTACTTTCGGGTTTACATGTGTACGCTACATCTATTTAAAGCAGTACACTGTGATAATTCAGTCCTTTATTTCTTTGTATATTTCAGAAACTGCATTCGGTTTGCATGCATTGCATTGCATTGTCTTGCACTGTACCAGAGTTCATCGCTACAGTAAACAACATAAAGCCATTGATGTCTCATGTGCTTTCTGATCGAAGCCCTGCAGTGGTCAATTAGGCTAAAATCAGCATCAGAGGTCAGAATCCTCAACAGATCTAATTTCACTTTATAAAGTGAAATTACATTAACTGAAGTTCTGTTCATATATCAAGTTCAAACAAAGCTGAGAGGTTCAGTTCAGGTTTATATTGAGTTTTTATTTCCTCCTAAACACATTATAATCCACATATATAGAATCAGAAAGGATGAACCAAAACATTTTACTGTTATATGTCAAGTGTTGTTTTCAATCTGTTGTTTATTCTGTGTTCACAGGTTCATGTCCAAAGCCATATGTCACAATACTTGATCAAACCAAGGACTGGGCTCTGTTGGAGTGTGAAGTTCAAGGTGTTTTTCTAAAACCTAAAGTTCAGTGGTTGAACAGTGAGAACAACAGAGTTCCTGCTGAAGAACCACAAGAAACAGAAAGTGAAGGAAAATACAACATTATCCTCAAGGCCACTGTGACAAAGTCTGATGTCTATCGCTGTGTTTCTACACAAGAAGGAATCTGTCATCAGATTGATCGAACGATAAAAGTATCTTTGTCTGGTGAGTGTTTATTTAAATCTTCAGTTGTTCTCATTTATTTTTTTAACTCCATTCTCTCATAATTTCTACTTTTACAAAGTTCATAATGTTTTTGTTGTTAAGCTGTCAGAAATGTGTAAACATGTATTTAATACTGAGGTCATAGTTGAAGTTAGTGTTGTACTAGATTATATTGTATTGAGAGGTGTTCCTAATGTTGTGGCCATCCCATATTAATACATAAGTGGAGCAGATTATTAAGAACTCCACTCAGGATAAAGCAACACAACACATGACTGATTGTGACCTCAGTAGTACAACATAGACTCAGTGGCCAGTTCATTAGGTACAGCAGTGAATTCATTCTAATAGAACAGTCCTGCTCTAAATCTAGTCTTCATGAAGGTTCTGGTGTTCAGCTTTAGTTTCTAATCACTGACAGAGATGTTCATTCAACTGTGTTTTTATTTTTGAGTTCTCTTGAATTAACACGTGTTCCTATTATTTTGACGTTGTAGTCAGTGGGCTAGACAAAATAACAGAAACACTTTAGTGTTTAATTCAATCACCACAGACTCCATCCTCCACAATGATCATCCAGGTGAATCACCACCTTTCTGACTCTGATTCAACATCAACTGAACGTTAGAACAGTCATGAAGGAGGATTTAATGCAGGACTGTTAGATTATATGATTCATTTTCTCTAAGATTAGGATTAAGTGATCTCGGCCAAGTATACTTGTGTATACAAGGAATTTATTCTCTGCATTTATCCCATCCGTGAATTAGTGAGCACACAAAGCACACAGTGAAGTGAAGAACACACTAACCCGGAGCAGTGAGCTGCCATGCTACAGTGGCGCTCGGGGAGCAGTGAGGGGTTAAGTGCCTTGCTCAAGGGCACTTCAGCCGCTTTCTACTGGTCGGGGGTTCGAACCGGCAACCCTTCAGCCACAAGCAAAAAGCGCTAACCAGTAGGCCATGGCTGCCCCTAGAATGAACAAACACCTTTAGAACATGTCACAAACAGTACAGGCGTCAAAGAAGTTCATTTAATAACAGATCAGTCGTTTGAAATTGTATCTTAATTGTACAAATGAATCTAGTTGATTAATTTCAGTAAGAACATGAAGATAAAGGAAGAAATAAGAGGAGGAGGAGACAGTGTGGAGGAATCAGTCACACTCAGACTCTAAAATAGATTCAGAAACAGCTGGTGCATCTGAAGAAGAAGAAATACAAGATGAGAGTTAGTCACATTTAAATGAATTTGGCTTGAACCAGAAGAATTAATACATCATTCTAATGATTAAATGTATAAAACAGAAGAAATATGGATCCACATTAAGGATGTGCGATATTTCATCGTTTACGATATAGCGTCAAAAACATTCCCCACGGTATATACATTCAGTACAATACATTCCCATTGATGACGTATATATGTGCGTGACACACTCTCAGCCCAACACGTGTGGAATATTGACAAACTGACAATGGTGGAAGGTGGAGCAGATACGCCGGCAGAGAGGAGCTCGTTCCTAAACGAGGCTCCACCTCCATTATCTGGTTTGGTTTTAACCCCTTAACGCCTCAATTGATTCTTCAATTATAGAAAGAAGTTAAATATTTGTATTTTTGTTACCACTCCGGCCGGTCCTACCAGAAACTAGTGCTTGCTAAAGGTTCCTAGGATTTTTTTTAATGTGCACAAACCGACATTGGAGTATTACATGCGTTATTTCAGCTGCAGTCTGAACGGAAACAGTGCGTCGTGAATTAGCGACACTAGGCATGAAGGGGTTAAAAAGTCTGACGCGGAGCAGCAAATTACAACATGCAAGGTTTGCAAACAAATAGTGAATAAAAAGGACAGTAACAGCACTAATTTGTTCCACCACCTCAAACACAAGCACAAACAAGAAGATGAAGAAAGACAGAAAATGAGCAAGGATGCAGAAGCAGCGTCGACTTCATCCAAAGAGTCCGGGAACAAAACAACAACTCAGAGAAAACTTGATGCATTAGAGTCAAAAAGATTAGAATGAACTGGTGTTTAGTTATCGTCATTTTTATCGTTACTGTGATAAATACCAGAAATTATTTTTAGTCCATATCGCCCATCCCTAATCCACATGTGCCTCTAAAATGTACTGAAGTTCTTCTTGTCTGTAATTAGAGATTAGACAGAGACTTTAATCAACCAGGTCACACATGAATCACAGAACAAACAACATGAAGGAGCTTCCAGTCATTCATGATTTTATTCAAACTAAAAACTAGGACTGAACTTTAACTCTAAATCTGTACAATGACAGCACCAGGTCCTGAAATAATACATAGAAACATAAAGGATCAGTTTACAGTTTAATGATTAACATGTGATTGATTGTCATTGCTGGCAGTGAAGGTCCTAAATATCAAACATGTGAAACAATAAGTCCATCTCATTGAAACTGTGTCTATTAATAAAGGTGATAAACACAAAACTGACATATTTTAGATTTTTTCATAACTTAAATAAAAACATTGATCTCATCTTCAGATCCATCAGATCACAATCAGCTGTTCCACATTAGCTCCAGTGATTAGAGGCTAGAAGTGTTTGGAGATTTTTCAGGAGAAGAAGCTCAAAGCGTCCATGAAGCCTGGAGGTGGAAATGTTGTGGTTTGGTTGCTTGGCTGCCTCAGAGACTGGACAGCTTTCAGTCATTGATTCAACTCTGAACTCTGCATCAATATCAAAGAGTGATTGGAGATAATGTGAGGCCATGTGTCTGAAAGATCAAGTCAACCTTTGAACAGAGGAATGATCCTAAACTAACAAATCCACCAAGGAACAGCTCAGAAAGAATCAGAATCAGAATCAGCTTTATTGGCCAAGTATGTGCACACAAGGAATTTGACTCCGGTAACTTTTCTCTCTAGTACAACTTAAATAGCGAAATAAGAATAGAATAAAAATAAAATAAAACACAATAAGATAAAATAAATCTCACTCTGTGATATAAATATAGGATAATAAATACACTGGGGTTATTGTACAGTGAATATATACAGTGAAGGGTAATTGTCTATTATTCATGTGGATGGACTCGGACTCTGTGACTGCTCAGAGTTCATCAGAGCGACAGCCCGGGGGAAGAAACTGTCCTTGTGGCAGGTGGTTTTGGCGTACAGTGCTCTGTAACGCCAGCCTGAGGGGAGGAGTCTAAACTGTTTGAGATGAAATGGAGCCCAGATTTGAATCCATTAAATACTGTGTTTCCTTTTCCTAGATCCTAGACCACCAAAGCCAAACCCTCCAGGTGAGTCCTGATTCTGATGTTCCTGAAGATCTCTCCTCTATGTGATGTAGATTTGTCTCTTGTCTTGTTAGGAGTTTCATTTGTTTTTGATCTGAATTATTTAGAACATTAATGGTTTCTAGTTTTAAAGGAAATAGAAAATAAAATAAAATACACTCCAGTTAAATCTTTGATCAGCTGCTGTTTGGTTCAACATTAATAATTACAACTCATTTATAATGTGAACAGTTTCCATTTAATATTATAATTGATGATGTAAAAGCTCCAATAAGAAGCATGATGAGATGAAGATGTTTCTGAGATGTAGTCCAGAGTCCATCATCACAGCCTCAGCTCAGGGTGGAGAAAACCTCCAGACAGACTGTCAGACATGTTTTCAGATCAGGTCAGGATCACAGCAGGAGTAAAAGCAGAAGTCACATGGAAAAGCCTAAAGTAGAGAGGCAGGACAGAGATTCAAACATCCTTCATACTGATGAACAACACGTCTCAGAAAGAGGAGGATGCTACAACATCAGCCTCCTCACTACTGACACCAAAACCTAAAGCAAGCTGTTAGCTGTGAAACCAAGCAGGAGGAAACTGGACATTAGATCCATGCTAACATCACTGAGCCTGCTTTTAATCTGCACTGACTGCTAGAGTTTACATTTCAGGAGCATGTACACATGGTGGTGTTCTCTGAGGATGAGGAACTTTCTGTTCATCAAACTCTATGAGTGCTACATTAACTTTATGTCTTCAGTTTCAGGATCATCTACTGGATGGATTGTTGGTGTTGTCTTTGGTGTTGTTGGTGTTGGTGTTGCTGTTGGTTTTGTTCTTTACTTCAAACAAAAAAAGAAAACACAAAAAACTAAAAGTAAGTTCTAGATAATTCTCTCTCTCAGTAAATCTGATCAGACTCCATCTTGTCTGTGTGTTTCCATGCTCAGAGTCTTGACAGTAGTTTAGTCAGAAATGAAACCTTCTGTTCATGTTTCCACTCATGATCACTGAACCTGTTTGTGATTGCTGTAATCCTTCCTCCTGTTCATACTGATCCTAACATGGACAGGACACAATCTCCAGTCCTCATTCTATTCTCTGGAGTTAATGTGAGGCTTTCAGCAGTCTGACTTCATCCACTGGATATTTGTCAAAGTTTTCTCCTTCATTAAACCAAATGTCCTTTCAGTGTTTCTGTTCCTTTCAGTTCTAAAGTGACAGTAACTTCTGAAGAGACCCACTTGATTTGAGTCTGACTGAGACTGATGAAGCTTCATCTGAACTTTAGAATCTGTTTTAGTTCAGAATGAGGATTGTGGATTTTGACCACTATCACAGGAGGAAGTATGAACAAGAGGAGTGGATCAGAACAACATGATTTAGTTCATTTCTGATACTCAAACACTTTGAGAGTCAGACACACAAAGAAATGTTGTGTCAGAGGAAACTCAGGGAAATAATTGTGTTTTCTTTCTGCAGGGAAACTTAAAGACTTGACAGTCACCTATAATGCAGTCACAGACACCTGTGAGTAAAACATAATGCTACCATATCTTGATTGATTTGTGTATTTCACTCTCGTCTGCTTTTATTCCTCTGAGGACCACTTTGAGTTTCAGTGAAACATTTGGTGATAATCAGGACGTCTTGACTGATTTTCTTTCTTTCTGTATAAACTTCCATAAAGTTCCTTCCAAACACATTTCTATCAAATATAATCAGACTTCAAATCCTCCAATCAGTGGACAGAACAGTTTTAGTTAGAGGAAGTTAAACATACTTCCACAGTGTGACATACTTTAACCTGACTGGGACAATGAATGAATCAATCTGAGTGTGTATCCATAGAAAACTCCCAGGTCCTAATATCAATGAGATTTAAATGTTGCTGTGATCATTCCTTCTCTCCACGCTGACAGCTGGATAAGACTCTATAGACCACACAATCCACACTTCATCCTCTGTTCTTAAACACTTATTTCCTGATCACCATCAGTTTCCACATTGTCCTCCTCCATATGAGCTTTGACTGTTGCTGCTTTTTATTTCATGGTGTTGTGTCTCCTTCTTCTTCTATGGTTTAATGATGCCTGAGGCTATATTTAGTGTCTGACTGTTTCTCTAATGTGATGACTATACAGACAAAGATTTAATCAGCTAAAGGGACAAATCTGGTCTTCAGCAGTCTTCACTTATCAAAAGACTCGTAGAGCTGAGGCAGGAAATGCTGGTGGAGGATTCAGAGCTGAGGGTCAGACTGTTAGCTGAGATCTAGAGGCTTGATCTGGAGGCCTGACTCCTCTACTGTCATTAAGTTCATACAGTATCACTAACTGTATCCTGAAGTCCTGAAAGTAGACAAAGAGAACCCAATCAAACTAATGAAATGGAAAGATTAGACTAAAATGAGCCAATGTTACATATCATGTCCTCCTGGTGTCCAGTCTCAGCTGTGTCCTCCTCCTGGTAGCAGCTGATCAGTGTTCTCCAGCAGCTTGGTTCCTCAGAACAGAACCACTTCAGTTCTGAGATGTTGGTGGGTTTCCTCACATCAACAACAACATTTCTCTTGGATTAAGGTCAGGACTTTGACTTGGCCGTTCCTAAACATTCATCTGGTTCTTCTTTAACCGTTCTGACGTAGAACCACTTGTGTTCTTGGTTCTCCTTGTCTTGCTGCATGACCCAGTTTCTCTTCACATTCAGCTCATGGACAGATGTCCTGACATTTTCAATAAAAACCTTCCTCTGGTCTGTTACTGAGGACATTATACTTCCTGGATAAATGAGATCAAGCTGCATGGAAACAATCCAAACTCCCAGAGGAACATTTGTCTTTTTAAAAACAAAGACGACAAATAATGAGGAAGCAGAGGAATGAAAGAAGAAGAAGAAAAGCAACGTACGGCAGAATTCAAATGGGCCGAGTTATAAAGAGATGAAAGTAGAAGGAGTAAAACATGTGGGTCACTCCAGGAGTTAGTTTTTGATTTTCTTCATAGTTCAATTCAAGCTGCATCTTTTTCTGATCACACTGTTGGTCGTTGTTCACTGAGTCACACATGGACATTGAGAAAAACACCAGACTTCACTGAACTAAAGCTGTTGTTCTGGAGATGAACACAAATATTATTTAGAGGTGAATATAATGTGACTTTGTTTGATATTATTTTCTACAGCCTAAAAAGAAGCAACAGGCTTCCAGAATGACCACACTGTGTCCTCCAGTCGGTCAGTTCAGAGTCTAACTTGTCAAGTCTAAACTACAACGTCTAAAAAGTCTGAAGTTCACTTGATCTTGATAAACGTCCTCAGAGTGTCTGACACCAAAAGAAGAATAAATGTCCTCCATGATCTGCTGGTAACTCTGCAGCTGTTGGTGTCAAAATGCTGCGTCTACAATCAGATAGAGATTCACAAATCTGAGCTGCATGGAGGAGAAAAAGCTCAGAGTCTTGACAGTAGTTTAGTCAGAAATGAAACCTTCTGTTCATGTTTCCACTCATGATCACTGAACCTGTTTGTGATTGCTGTAATCCTTCCTCCTGTTCATACTGATCCTAACATGGACAGGACACAATCTCCAGTCCTCATTCTATTCTCTGGAGTTAATGTGAGGCTTTCAGCAGTCTGACTTCATCCACTGGATATTTGTCAAAGTTTTCTCCTTCATTAAACCAAATGTCCTTTCAGTGTTTCTGTTCCTTTCAGTTCTAAAGTGACAGGAACTTCTGAAGAGACCCACTTGATTTGAGTCTGACTGAGACTGATGAAGCTTCATCTGAACTTTAGAATCTGTTTTAGTTCAGAATGAGGATTGTGGATTTTGACCACTATCACAGGAGGAAGTATGAACAAGAGGAGTGGATCAGAACAACATGATTTAGTTCATTTCTGATACTCAAACACTTTGAGAGTCACACACACAAAGAAATGTTGTGTCAGAGGAAACTCAGGGAAAATAATTGTGTTTTCTTTCTGTAGGTGAACTTGAAGTAGCCAGAGCCAAACTTGAACGAGCCAACCCTGAAACACTAGAACTTGTATCATACAGAACAGAGAACCCTGAAGCTGGTCAACAGAACGGACCTCAACAGCCTATGATTCCAACAACTGATGGTAACATATCTTGATTGATTCGTGTGTTTCACTCTCGTCTGCTTTTATTCCTCTGAGGACCACTTTGAGTTTCAGTGAAACATTTTGTGATAATCAGGACGTCTTGACTGATTTTATTTCTTTCTGTATAAACTTCCATAAACTTAAACATCCATAGAAAACTTCCAGGTCCTAATATCAATGAGATTTAAATGTTGCTGTGATCATTCCTTCTCTCCACGCTGACAGCTGGATAAGACTCTATAGACCACACAATCCACACTTCATCCTCTGTTCTTAAACACTTATTTCCTGATCACCATCAGTTTCCACATTGTCCTCCTCCATATGACCTTTGACTGTTGCTGCTTTTTATTTCATGGTGTTGCGTTGCGTCCCCTTCTTCTTCTATGGTTTAATGATGCCTGAGGCTATATTTAGTGTCTGACTGTTTCTCTAATGTGATGACTATACAGACAAGGATTTTATCAGCTAAATGCTGCAACTAAATGCTGGTGGAGGAATTTAAGAGCACGAGAAAACCTTCAAACATTTAAAACTGAAGGAATTTTGCTGGAAGAGTGAAAATGTCTCAGTTCCACATTAAACCTACAAGAAGTTAAATCTGCTAAAGTTACTTGAATATTCCATCTGTTGATATTTCTGTTCAATAGATGATTTAAAAAAGAAGAATTTTCCTTGTGCTGTTGTTCAAATATACCACATTTATGTGTAGAGCAGTTTCAAAGAGCATCAAATACTAGTTTGTCTAAATGTGTCAAATGTGATGAACTTCTTTCATCCACAATGACTGCAGCTTCCTAACAGCTGCTTCATTCACTGCAGCAGAGCGTCGCTTGATCACAAGAACTGAAGGAAAACCAGAATTAGGTTTTGACTTCAAGAGAAGATGGACATGAAATAGAGCTGATAAAATATCTGTGGAATAAACAGAGTTAAATCTTTGAACAGCTGCTGTTTGGTTCAGAATTAATAATTACAACTCATTTATAATGTAAACAGTTTCCATTTAAAATTATGATTCATGATCAAAAGGCTCCGAATAAGAAGCATGATGAGATGAAGATGTTTCTGAGATGTAGTCCAGAGTCCATCATCACAGCTTTCTCCAGCTGTCAGCGTGGAGAGTAGATTTCAGGAGCATGTACACATGGTGGTGTTCTCTGAGGATGAGGAACTTTCTGTTCATCAAACTGTACGAGTGCTACATTAACTTTATGTCTTCAGTATCAGGATCGTTCATTGGATGGATTGTTCCCACTGGATATTTGTCTGAACTGAACCTGTTTGTGATTGCTGTAATCCTTCCTCCTGTTCATACTGATCCTAACATGGACAGGACACAATCTCCAGTCCTCATTCTATTCTCTGGAGTTAATGTGAGGCTTTCAGCAGTCTGACTTCATCCACTGGATATTTGTCAAAGTTTTCTCCTTCATTAAACCAAATGTCCTTTCAGTGTTTCTGTTCCTTTCAGTTCTAAAGTGACAGTAACTTCTGAAGAGACCCACTTGATTTGAGTCTGACTGAGACTGATGAAGCTTCATCTGAACTTTAGAATCTGTTTTAGTTCAGAATGAGGATTGTGGATTTTGACCACTATCACAGGAGGAAGTATGAACAAGAGGAGTGGATCAGAACAACATGATTTAGTTCATTTCTGATACTCAAACACTTTGAGAGTCACACACACAAAGAAATGTTGTGTCAGAGGAAACTCAGGGGAAATAATTGTGTTTTCTTTCTGCAGGCGATGATGATCTGCTCTCTCTGTGACATGGATAAAACAGATGACATTGAAGGTGACACATCTCGAGTGATTTGTATGTTTCTTCCTTGTCTGCTTTTCTTTCTGTGAACACCACTTTGAGATTCACTGTATTTTGATAGAATGTTTTATCACTCAGACGGTAATCTCATTTTTATTTAAATCCAAAATGTACAGAAGTTGATCCATGTTATTAACATACTGTATATTTTATAGTAGAATTTTGTATACTTGCATGCATATTGTTTTTCTATGTTTGATAAAGAGGCCTGTTGGATACATAGTGATGTCTAATATGAGTAAATATGAATTCCTCAGAGGACGAATACTCATTTCATCCAACAGGTCAAAATCGAGAGACAATGGAACAGTTGAAGAAAAAAAACACAGATTGAAAGTTCAGCATCGGACGAGCAGAACTGATCAGAAGTGTTGTAGATATTATCTGTAACTTTGTAAAAATGTAAATGTCTTGTATGAAGACAGCTGGAGTCACAGAGAGGACATGTCTCTGATACACAACCTGATGGAGACAAGGTCACAGCATCCTCATCAGAGAAGGTTGACATCAGGTTCAGAGTCTGACTCTCTGCTAATCAAAGAAATCAGAGACATGTAGTCATGAATAGATGTTTTGGTTTTGTATGTATTTATACAATATATTTTGTCACGTTTTGTTCTTATTTAGTGTTCTTGCTTCTTTAATATAAGATAAATGAGAGCATCAGATTTGCCAAAGACTATATGAATTTGCTAACCGGCCTAGAAGAAGCAGAGATGGTTGGTGTTCAGATCTTCCACAAACTGAACATCAGTGGAGAAGAAATGAAGCAGAAACCCAACTGGACAGAGGTCACTAGTCAATGAGAATAAAAGTATTTTGAGATTTGGCCTCAGTGTCATCACTGCTGCATTGTTGCATTTTCACATTTTCTCCTGTTGCTAAATTCCTCAGTGTTGTGATGACTTTCATTTCTGGTGATATTGTGATTGTAACAAGCTTGATTGTCATTCAGTGTTTGGAGAATATCTCTCCTGCCTCTTCTTTCAGACATTTTATCCTTTCCCTCTCAAGCCTAACTTTGAGGGGAAATTCTTAGAAAACATCATGGTTCTAAGAATTTTCTTAGAATCTGGCCTCTACGAGAAACTCTTGCTGAGAATCTTTAGGAATATGGGCCCTGGTTTCAAATATTTCTCTAGCATCAAAGTAAGATATCATCGGTGATATCTGTCAATACATCCAACAGCTCACTGTATCCATGGCAATGCTAGATTTTTCTGTTCAAACTACCCTTAGCAAAAAGAAGTTTATTCAAGTGTACTACAAGTATACTTATTTTATACTAAAACTGAGGTAGTATACTTGAAGTTTACTTTTTATATACTATATTTCATATACTTAAGAATAGTTTAGTGAAGTATACTTAGCTTATATTGAAAAGTATAAAGAAAAGTCTAAGACTAAGTATGTATATACTAAGACTTACACTTGTACTTTAAGACAAAAGCATATACTTGTGCTTTGGTATGCTTTTTACTACTTTCTGCCACAAAGTACCAATACTATATAATACATAATAATGTAAGATGAGATTTATTTTTACATTTAAAGTTATTAGAGAATTGGCCGAGTGATATAATTTCTCACATGTTGGTAAGTGCTCAGTTGTCCTATTGTTTCAGACGGACATTAAAGTATTCTGGCTACCCTGAGGAAAACGGTTCCCGTGCGTTTGCTTGACCCACAGCCCGTAACTAATTTAATTTAGTCAAAGTCAAGTTTATAGTTAACGCTAAGAGAAACCGGCGTTACACTGGTGGCAGCGGGTTTGTGGACTGCTGATTTTTGCAAAGTTTTGCCGGGGATTAACGAAGTAACGGCCTGTGAAACGACGGCGCGGTGTTTTTTTTCCCTTCTCTCCATGACTGCTCCTGCTACAAGCTAACGCTAAGCTAGTGACTCGGTCGGTGTACGGGAGGAATAAAACGGACTCTGTCGGACGTTTCATCTTCAAGATAAGACACAGCGGTCACTGTCAGTGACCATGGCCAGTCAAAGTACAGGTTGGAACGAACTACCCTTTCATCCTAGCTCTCTACATGCTATGCCACAGTATGGTGTAAGAGACTTTCCTCATGTTTTCATGGGAGATGGGAAAGAGGACTTTTCAAGATGGTGCAGACGTTTTGAAGTGGCTGTAGAAGCTACACCAAGTTATGATGAAGGCAGTTTGGCTAAACTGCTGCCCACACGCCTTGGTGGTGCTGCTTTTAGTTACTGGGATAGTCTATCTGAAGCAACAAAATCTGACTATGCCGCAGCAAAAGAAAAACTGAAGACTGTTTTTGGACAGACTGCATATCTGTCTACCTTTCAAAGTTATGTTAATGCACGCACTCGCCTGCCTGGTGAGGCTCTTCCAGTTTTTGCTGCTGAAATTAGCCGACTGGTAGAGGAAGCTTTTCCCACATATGGACAAAATGCTAAAGATGGAGAGAAATTTTGACGCTTCATTGCTGGGATTGAACCATATCTTCAGCTGCGTTGTCATGAACATGGTGTGACAACACTGGAATCTGCTCTTCGGTTTGCACAACAGATTGAGAACGCTCATCAAGCTAGCAGGGTGTTTTCCTCTCCAAATACTCTGCAGTGTTTTTCTCAAGCACCTGTTGCATCTGTTGTCCCTCCCTTGGCACCCACTCACTTGTCCTGCATCTTCAACTTCTCACGGTGTCCATTCTGCTACCTCAGATGATCTCCGGAAAATGCAGAGGACACTGGAGACACTTTCAGAAAGAGTTGAGCAGTTACAGCTAGAGGTGCAACGCCAGCGGCAAGACACAAGACGTGGTTCATCGGATTACAGATCTCATCAGTGGAGTTCCACTCCTGATCGTGGACAAGGCCACGAGCGCTACTACTCCTCAGACAGGAACAACTATAGAGACGCTTCCTATGATCGATACTCAGCTCGGGATACTTCCTACAGACCTCCAAAGCATGAAAGGGACCGGTACGAAAGACGGGATTCCCACATTCGTTCTGGATCGTCTGAGCGACATGCACGTGGTTACAGCCCATCACCCAGAGACTACACAAGGCGTGGCCGCTCTCCTGAACGCCATGAGGACAGACATCTCCCTCATCGCTCTCCAAGTCCTGGACATGTACGGTTCCATTCTCCTTCTCACACCAATAAGGTAAACTACAAGTAGTTGACAATGAGGGCCAATTGTCAGCTACTGACTCTATCCAGGCCCATAAGGACAGTAATGTGTCACCTATTGACTCTACTAGAGACAGTATAACTGAAATCGATATGTCAAAACGATATGTGTCAGTTATCATTGAGGACACTGTGGTACATGCTTTTGTCGACACCACAGCAGACATTTCTGTTATTAGTGAGGATTTTAGGATGTCTACAACTGCTCTCCACAAGAAGCCCATTGTGAAACACTTTGTTCCTCTCACTGGTGTCACAGGTGACCCTCTGGACTCTGTTGGCTCAATCTCAGTCAATTTAAGTATTGCTCACAAACCAGTGACACATGCTCTTCAAGTTGTAAGGAACTGTACTAAACCACTGATTTTGGGCTGGGATTTTCTGGTTGCTAATGGTATTGTTGTAAGCACCCGCAACATGGCTCTAATAGTAGATGATAAGGTAGTGCCACTGGTTAGCCCACATCAGTATATCCCTAAGCTAACAGATGTTACGGTATCTTCTACAGTAACAGTTCCAGCCATGTCAGAGTTGGTCATCAATGCCAAACTAGATGTGCCACTTAAAGGACTGATTCCTCATGATTATGCAGGTGTGTTTGAACCACACTACACTAATCAGTCATCTACTGGTTTTGCATGGACTGTGGCAAAAGCTGAACAAGGTTCCATCTATGTGAAGGTTGCTAATCCCTCCAGTGAGGCTGTCATATTACATGGTGGTACTCAGATTGGAACTTTTCATGCCACATCTGGCAGTAACAGGGACGAATACACAGTAATGGAAGCTTCTGTCTGTAATGTCAATATTCACATGCCTGTGATATCCAAGCCATCTGTACTGCCTGATATTTCGAACTCTGACCTCACTAGTGCACAGCATTTGAAACTGAAAGACACTTTATTTCAAATTGTTTTTTATTGAGTTTTCAAAAGTGTGAGAGAAAACAAAACAAAACAGTTTAAACTGACAGAGTGCTATTAGACACAATTGCATGAATACCATACATGGATCCCATCTCCAGTGTGCGTCATTATTAATATACATACATATGTGCTACATAGACAGTTTTTCTTTTGCTTCAATTTGTTACATTTTCAATAGTCAACCCATGTACGGATACATGCCCCAAAAAAAAAAAAAAAATCAACAGAAGAAAAGACAGGAAGAGAAGAGAAGGGGGGGGGGGGGGGGGGAGGGGGTAGAGAGCTACTGATCTAAGGTGGTTGCATCAAATTCACTTGTAAAGTATTCTAAAAAATCGCACCAAGTTTTCTTGAGTTTTCCCTGAATTGTGCATCTGATTTTTTCTAGTTTAAGAAACGCCATCACCTCACGGACCCAACGTGAATGGGATGGAGGTGTGGTTGACTTCCAACCGAAAAGGATAAGTCGGCGGGCTAGTAATGTTGAGAATGCTATAAAGTCTGAATGATGCTTTGATAGCCCGCTGTTGCTAGGGGTAACCCCGAATATTGAGATAACTGGATCTGGCTCGATTCTTTTTTTACAAATATAAGAGAATGTATTGAAAATCTCTGACCAGAATGTGTGTAGTTTTGAGCATGTCCAAAACATGTGTCCCAGAGTGGCAGGGGCCTGATGGCATCTAATGCAGTTTGGATCTGAGCCGGGGTATATCTGGGCCAGTCTGACTCTACAAAGATGTAGGCGGTTGAGTATCTTAAATTGGACCAATCCGTGCCTAATACAAATTGAGGATGTATGTACTCTTTTGATAGCGCTTTGCCAGGTTTCCTCAGAAAGCTCCATGCTCAAGTCTTCACCCCACCGCTCTTTCAAATGGTGAAGAGAGTTACCTTCCATGTCTTGTAAAATACTGTACAACTGAGACACACAGCCTGGTATGTGGGGCTTAAGCTTCAGACATTCATCAAGTGGGCAGGCTGGAGGTTTGTGCGGGATTGATGAAAAATATGTACGCGTGAAATTGCGTATTTGAAGGTACCTGAAGAAATGGGACTTAGGTAGGTTGTAGTCTTTAACAAACTGGTCAAAAGAGCCAAACAGTCCATTAATGAATAGGTGCCCTACACAATGAAGTCCCTTCCCAAACCATGTCTGAAAAGCTGCATCTAACAAAGAGGGTCTAAAAAGGGGATTGGCGATAAAAGGCATTGACACCAAAGCTTGCGTAAGGCCAAAGTGTTTACGAAATTGGGTCCATATACGTAGAGTGCCTCTCACAATTGGGTTGTTTGTATGAGCCCCCACTGATAAAGGTAATGGACCACACAACATAGACGCTAGAGAGACTGGTAAACATGCTTGTTGTTCCATGAGAGACCAGTTTGGACCTTCCCCTTTCACAAAAGTATTGTACCAGACAGTCACTTTATGAATATTGGCTGCCCAATAATAATATAAAAAGTTTGGCAGCGCTAGACCACCATTTGTTTTGCGTTTCTCCAGTACAGATTTACGTACACGTGGTATAGTCTTATTCCAAATGAATGTGCTAATATATTTATCTAATTCTTTAAAATATGATTTCGGCAAGAAAATGGGGACTGTCTGGAATAAGTATAGAAATTTTGGTAGAATAACCATCTTAACTGAATTAATGCGACCAGCCAGAGATAGTGGAAGTGTTGACCAGCGATTGGTATCCTTCCTAGCTTGATCTATAAGTGGTCTAAAGTTAAGTTTAAGAAGGTCTTTATATTGGCGTGTTACCTTGACTCCTAAATATGTTAGGGGGCCAGTTGTTACTCTAAATTCGCATGAATCAAAGGACATCGTCAATGCTTTCCTATTAATGGGGAATAATACACTCTTTGTTAAATTGATTTTGTAACCTGAGGCCAAACTAAATTGTGAGATTGTGTCCAGGCACTTTGGAATAGAATTTTCAGGGTCTGATATAAATAGCAAAAGGTCGTCCGCATATAACGAGACTTTATGGACTTGCCCCCCCCTGTTAATTCCCAATATTTCATTGTTTTGTCGCAAAGCTATAGCCAATGGCTCAATGGCAAGATTAAATAGAAGAGGGGACAGCGGACAGCCTTGCCTCGTTCCCCTATGGAGGATGAAATACTCAGAATCGATATTATTGGTCCTAACTGATGCCTGTGGCATAGAGTACAGTGTTTGAATCCAAGAAGTAAAAGTCGGGCCAAATCCAAATTTGTTTAATGATTTAAAAAGGTGTCCATATTCGATTCGGTCAAAAGCTTTGTGCGCGTCCAATGAAATTACTATCTCTGGAAGTTGGGTCGAGTGTTCGGAGTATAATATATTAAAGAAGCGGCGCAGGTTATGATATAACTGCCTGCCCTTTATGAAACCCGTTTGGTCAGGGTGCACAATAGTTGGTAAAACGGATTCTAATCGTAGGGCAAGGATTTTTGTAAGTATTTTGTAATCACATGTAAGTAGGCTGATTGGTCGGTATGATTCGCACTTGGTTGGGTCTTTATCTTTTTTTGGTAGAACAGAAATTGAAGCCTTGGTCATAGATGAAGGAAGCTTTTTTTGTATAAGTAATTCTGTGTAAACAGAGCGTAGGAGTGGTGTCAATTTACTGGCAAAAGTCTTATAAAATTCAATGGGGTAACCATCTTGGCCTGGTGCTTTTCTATTTTTCATTAATTTAATTGCTTGGCCAATTTCAACATCAGATATTGGCTCTTCTAGGCTAGACTTATCTTCGTCACTTAGGGTGGGCAAGTTCAGATTTTCTACAAAATTGTTTGCATGACAACTATCCGACTTATATAAGGAGGAGTAAAAAATTTTAAACTGATCATTAATATCTTTCGGGTCTGATTTAATGGTGCCATCAGTGGCTTGTATTTCTGTAATATAATTGACAGCCGAGAATTGCCGTAACTGATGAGAAAGCAGTCTACTCGCACGTTCTCCATGTTCGTAGTGGCTCTGTCTTGATTTTAAAAATTTCTCTTCAGCCTGTTTAGAGGCAAGAAGATCGAACTCTGTCTGCAATGCAATCCTTTTCTTGCGGAGGTCTGTCGATGGAGAGTCAGAGAGTTGCTGATCAACGTCATGAATAAGCGTGGTTAATTCTGTGAAGCGTTTTGACCTGCTTTTGTTCAGTCGTGATGTGTATTCTATTATGTGACCCCTCAAGTATACTTTTAGTGTTTCCCATAAGGTAAATATATTGGTATCTGGCAGCTGGTTAGTTTCAAGGAAAAAGTCAATCTGAGCCGAAATGAAGTCCACAAAGTCCTTTTCTGCTAAAAGTGTAGGATTGAGACGCCAGTTGCGCCTTGTGGCTACATTGTTCTGGAGCCAAAGCTCCATGATGACTGGTGAGTGGTCAGAGATGACTATACTATCATATCTACACAACTTAACAAGTGGAAGCATTTTTTTGTCTATAAGGAAAAAATCAATCCTTGAATACGTCTGATGTGCAGTAGAAAAAAAGGAAAACTCCTTCAGTGTTGGATTTTTAAATCTCCAAAGATCTACCACACCACTGGACTGGCAAAACGTCTTAATACTATGAGCAGATTTGGAGAGAGGGGCTGTTGGGATTTTAGAGCGGTCAAGAGAGGGTTGCAGGACAGTATTGAAATCTCCTCCTAATATCAAGTGGTGTGTGCCTGGCTCTGGGATGCAGCTAAATAGTTGCTTATAGAAATCAGGGCTGTCCCAATTAGGGGCATAGATATTGACTAAAACCACTGGAAAATTATACAACCTGCCCTGAACAATAACAAAGCGCCCATTTATATCAGCCACTACTTTTGAAGATACAAACTGCACATTTTTCCCTATCAAGATAGCTGTTCCTCGACACTTGGAGTTAAATTTGGAATGAAAGACTTGTGATATACAGCCTCTTTGTAATCTGGGAATATCTGACGTGCGTAGATGTGTTTCCTGTAGGAATATTACCTCTGCCTTAAGTTTCATCAGGTGGGAAAAAACTTTGCTTCGCTTTACGGGGTGATTGAGTCCCCTCACATTCCAGCTTACAAATTTAGTTGATGTTCTACTCAACCCATCTAGGGAGGCCATGGGAAAAGGGGACTGACTGATGTCTGGAAGGATTCACCCGACAATAGATCCACATCTCTAACCCTGGGGAGAGGGGGGGGTGGGAGAAAGAGAGAAAGACAAAGAGCACAGCGAGAGAAAAAAACAATAACACAATAACACAAAACACATAAAGAACCCCTAATGTAACACGTAACCCCAAATGCTGGCCTCTCCCCAACTGAGAGGCTGCACCCTCCCTCCCTCCTAAGCCATTATGAAGAAACCTGTTCAACATCTTACCTATCGGGGCTGAGGCCCCATAAAAACCTTATGTACCAACAATTTAGCTTAACAGCTGTAACATTTCAAGTCAAGGAGACCTGTTCGGTGTGTGCGCATTAGTGTGTGCGCATTAGTGTCTGTCTTCGTATCAATGAATATATGTGTGTGTGTGTGTGTATGTGCGTGCCCATATGTCAATGAAGTCGATGATGTATGAATGTGCCTGAGTCTGTGCAACTGAGATAAAGATAAAAATGTGCGTAGATATTACAGTAGCAAAGCTCACAAACTAGCCACTTATTAGCGGGTTGACCCTATGTCATATTACTCCGTAAAACAATATTGTAAAGAATATTATCCATCCCTGGTGATCCCAAACAATCATTAATCAGGAAAACAATATCAGCAACAGTATTTATGAACCAATTCAGTGTCACTGTTATCAGCCTTGGCATTCCCGAGGGGTAAAGCTAACTTTGCTGTATGACAATATACCAGATGGGGTCAATTAAGTGGAATTTAAGCAAACAAACAACAAAAAAAAAAAAAAAAAAACCCAGCGACCCTGTTTACTGAAAAAGTTAAATGTCTCTACTATCAGCATCAGGGGCTTATATGTGAAGAAATAAAACATGTCACTGTTTGTGCATTACCATCCACAACTTCACAAATAAGGTAGGCATTACTTAACAACCAGACTTTCACTTACTGTCCAGTTAGAACAAAACTGTAAGGAAATTATCTTATTGAATAGTTTGATGGCAGAAGAGGAATCGAAAACTACAACAATGTTTCCTGAATACTTTCAATGACTTTCCTGTCAGCCATACCTGCGTTTTACCTCAGATCGCCATGGCAATCTCAGCATAGAGTGACGGAAGTGTCTGATTTATGAGAGTTCTTTAACAAACTCTTCAGCTTTGACTGGATCCGTGAAGCTTCTCTGTATTCCATCCCGCGTTGTAATCCTCAGCTTGGCTGGGTACCACATCCCGTATTTTACGCCCTCACAACGTTGCAGAAGTTGTCTCACCTGCTTGAATGCAGCCCGCTGCCGTGCCACTGACTGTGTGTAATCAGGGAAAATCCGAATCCTGTCGCCGTGTTCGGAGATGAGATTTTGTGCCGCAAGTGCTTTACGTAGGATCGCTTCTTTTTCCTGGTAATAGTGACACTTGATAACGAAGGCTCTTGGTTGCTGCCCTTCATCCGGAGCTTGTTGGAGGGTGCGATGTGCTCTGTCTAAGACGGGCGGTTTATCCAGCTTCAGTGCTTTATGTAGTATTCCAGCGACAAACGTAGTTGGGCGGGTGCCCTCTTCGCGTCTTTCTTTGATGCCGAAAATGCGTAAATTGCATCTCCGTGATCTTGCCTCTAAGTCCTCGGTTTTTGCCGTGAGGCTCACCACTTCTTTCCTCAACTGGGACACCTGTTGCTCCAGTTCAGTAATGGTGTCAGAGTGACTGTTGGCCGCAGCTTCCAAGCTAGCGGTGCGCTGCTCCAGAGCGTTAGCCCTAGCGTTAGCACGCTCAATGGCCGTTTTCATTTCGTCTTTAACGATGCTTATCTGCTTGCATATCTCGGCGTTCTGGGTCTCCGCTTTCTCGTCTATTTTTGCCAGCAGTTCGGCCTTCAAAGACGTAATAGCGTCGAGTATAGCTGATTGACCCGGCTCCGTGCCCTCTGCATGCTCTGGGGCCCTAGCACCGCTCCTCAGATCCGGCATCTTGTTTCGTCGAAAAGTCGTAACAAAATTGAATAAAAACACTCGTTTTCACCGTCTTTCGATCTACACTCTGCTTATACGACACTCAACTGTCATACATATGTGTGGGTTGGGCTCCTTGACATAAATAAAGGTTAATATGGGGGAGCTCAGAGACGCACGTCTACATCTCTCCGAGGCTCTCTGCTCCAGCTTTTTTTTGAAAGACACTTTAAACTCATTCGCAGATGTGTTCAGTCAACACTCACATGACTTTGGAAGGACACAATTGGTCACACACAAAATCATGACCAGCTGTGACACGCCCATCTCACAAAGAGCCTGTCGGACCTCTCCTACCATGAAAGCTGAAATTCATCGTCAGGTGGAGGAACTTAAAGCTCAGGATCTCATTGAAGACAGCACAAGCCCCTGGGCTAGCCCAGTGGTCATGGTGAAAAAGAAAGATGGCACATACAGGTTTTGTGTCGACTTCAGGAGACTGAACTCAGTCACCATCACTGATGCACATCCTCTCCCACGAGTCGATGATAGTTTGGATGCACTGTCTGGCTCTCAGTTTTTCTCCACCATGGACATGTCAAGTGGATACTGGCAAGTTGAAATGGATCCTGCAGACAGACCCAAAACAGCGTTTACAACTGGTGATGGTCTCTATCAATTCAAGATGATGCCCATGGGTCTGAAAAACTCGCCACCAACTTTTCAGAGACTAATGGAGCTTGTTTTAAGAGGTCTCCACTGGACCACATGCGTCATTTATCTAGATGACATAATCTGTATGGGCCGAAACTTTGAGGATCATCTTAAAAACCTGACGGACATTCTCACACGATTCAGACGAGCAGGTTTGAAGCTAAATTCAAAGAAATGTGAGTTTTGCAAATCTGCTGTTAAGTACATGGGACACATTGTTTCACGTGATGGACTGGCACTGGACCCTGGGAACAGCCAGCGTATATGTGAATGGCCTGTCCCAAGATCGCCTACTGATGTACGAGCATTTCTGGGATTGTGCTCTTACTACAGACGGTTTGTGCATAAGTACGCATTCATTGCTCATCCTCTTCACAGACTCACACAAAAACTTGTGCCATTTGAATGGACTGAAGAATGCTCAACTGCATTTCAAACATTGAAAGATGCACTCACCTCCCCTCCAATAATGGCATTTCCGAACTTTCATCAGCCATTCATTCTCAGTACAGATGCATCGAATTATGCTGTTGGTGCAGTGCTTTCTCAGGTTCAAAATGGGAGAGAACGGGTTATAGCATATGCTAGTCATCTTCTGACCCGCACAGAAAAGAAGTGGTCGACATATGACGAAGAATTTTGGGCAATTGTCTGGTCTGTCAGACACTTCAGACACTACTTGAGTTGTAACCCATTCACTGTCATCACTGATCACCGTCCACTCCTCAGTCTACGTAAACTGGATGTCACACATGACCCCACAGGACGCCGAGGTCGTTGGGCTTTGGAGTTGGATCCTTACCAGTGGACAATAATACACAAGGAAGGAAAGAAACACACAAATGCTGACGCTATGTCAAGGATTCCCATCCCACAACAGGACTCAGTAATCCCGGTGGAAATACCTCCCACCCAGGACAACCACTCCTCTGACGTCACACTGGAAAATCCTCCACCAGGTCCAGAGTTGCACAATATACCAGCGAAGCCTTCTTCAGTTGCCAGTGAAAAGGCTCAGGTTTGTTGTACAGAAAAAGACACTGTCGTTCAGACAAATGACACAGGTATGGAACTGCTGAAACACACATTTTCTAGTCAAGGAAATTACATTGTAGCTGAACAACTTTCTGACCCTGTTCTCTCAGAAGTGTACACATCAGACCAAACGCCCTTACCTCAGACATGTAAAAGGGAAATTTAAAAGAAAACTCTGGTGGCAATTCCCTAAACTTGTACTGCGTGATGACTTGCTCTGTCGAAAAGCTCACATTGCGCCAGGAAAGCCAGTTGTGTATCAAGTGTTGATTCCTGCCACACTAGTTGCAGACACGAACATTCTCCATGGCAATTCCTGCTCTGGTCATTACTGTATAGCGCTGATCGGACATTCAAGAAAGCCCTAACTATGTGTTATTCAGGCATGAAAATCACTCACCTTTCGGCGAAATTCGCCGTTTTGAAGGCAAAATAGGTGACCTACGTGAATCGTGGAGATTCGATGAGAAAAGTATTTTGGGGGGGGGGTAAGCGGCGCGGGCGGGTGAGCTCGCGGGCGCGTGCACAACCACAGCGCACCCATTGAGGAGTCTGAGTGCAGACCGTCAGAAGCGGGATTCATTGATAGTCTGGTCGTGCACGCGCCCGCGAGCTCACCCGCCCGCCCGCGCGCCCGCGCACGACCACAGCGCGCCCATTGAGGAGTCTGAGTGCAGACCGCCAGAAGCCAGAAGCGGGATTAATTTACCGGACTGAATTTGGTGAGTGATAGTTTCAATCATTTTTATATTTTCTCGTAGCCTATAGCTAAGTTACGCAGGAGCTCTGTTGGCATATGCTTAGTTAACGTTAACAGCTAGATGAATGGAGTCATTGAACACAGTGAGGAAACACAACGTTAGCTGCTAGCTAGCTAAAGCTCCGGTGGAAAATGATTAGCTAACGCTACTTTTAACTAGATATTGTTACTGAAGTTAGCTTTGAGCTTGTATAGCTAACAGTAAATCACATAAAAGAAACACTGGTTATAGTGCTTCTTTCTAATATTACTTGTATTTCAGGACGTGATGTGAAAGGACTGACAAGGCTGAAGGTGAAGTAGTCCATCGTTCTATCAATAAGGCTAAACTAGAGAACACCTTAGTAGTATAACCCAACCTCTGAAGACTTTCGTGACACATTAAACATAATGAACCCTGGCGTGTTCGGAATTTTCTTAGCAGGCTTGGATGGTATTTATTTATTCATTAAAACTTAATAGAAAGTGGTTTTGAGCAATTTCAAATCGTGGAAGGTGAGCGTTTCGCGCTCTATCCACTGACAATGAGGGCGTAATTTCTTCCTGCGCGGGACAATCCGCGTGGGAGAAGGGGAGAGATCCACAACTGAATTTCGTGGTGTTTATGTGTCACTTAAGGCTTCAGACGATGTGTTACAGTTAATAGTAAAGTACCGCTAACAATAATACATTATTTTTGCAGAATGAGTGTGTTAGGGGAGAAGGATGCAGCTCTTATTAAACAGCTGGATGCTGGGCTGAAATGCAGCTGGAACTGGTCCTGGCTAAAGCTCGAGGGAAAGGTGTCAGTCAAAGGGCAAGAGGTGTCCTTTTGTCTAGGTGATCTTTTCAACAAAATCAACAGGCAGGGATTTGCCAGATGTGGTCTTTGCCACAAAGACATCAATTATGCAAACAAAGGCAGCCATGCTTTGCAGGCTCACTGCCAGACAGAGATCCATAAGAAGAAGGTGGAGATGATCGCGTCCACTCATAGTGTTGCCAGCACCTTCCTTCCAAGTTCATCTAGGCAAAGTCCAGCAAGCCAGAGTCAAGCAAGCCAGGGCCCAGAAACTATCAGGCAGCAGTGCCAGGGAAAGATTCCTGTACCTGTTACAAACCGAATTGCAAATGCAGAGGTAGGCGGTGTAGGTCTGTTAGTTAGCACAGGCAGCATAGACAGAGTACACAAACACTTTGAGATTATTTAATGTAAATTGTTATTATTATTATTATTGTTATTGTTATTATTCACAATCATACACTATCTTACATTAATTACATAATTTGTGTTGTAGGCAATGGTTCTTGGAACGTTGGCGGAGCATTCAATCTCCTTCTCCATGGCTCCTGTAATTGTTGAGCTTGCCCAGACGCTTGCATTGGACAAACCAGCTTTGCAGGGAATGAAGCTGTCGCGGACGGCAGCTTCATACAAGATGGTCCATGGTTTAGGTATTTACATTTTCTTTCTTACCTACTATTTCAGTGTTTGAATTTCCATCTTAGTGAACTTTACACATGTTGTACCATGTTGCTATATATACTGATATGTTGCTAGAATGACCTTTATGTATATTTATATTGAATCCACTAGATTATGCATGTGGTGTGACAAATTTTTCAAACTTTGCATAGGGCGGACCTACTCTGAGAGGATCTTTTCTAACATGAGGAGATTTTCCTTTTCATTAAATTTAGATGAGAGCACCTCTAATAACAACAAAAAGGTTGGTCTCAAATCAAACTACTGCCATCAAACTCCTTCTGACTTTGCTTTCAGTGTATGCCCTTTAAATTGTTGCATGGCTAATAAACCTTTTTATGTTGAAGATCCTCTCCATGCTGGTTTGCTATTACCATGAAGACTATAGGAAGGTGATGGTGGAGCATTTGGGGTCCTTGGAGGTCCTGAAGGTTAATGCTGCGTCATTGGAGAAGGTGCTCTGCGATTTTTTTCGGAAAAATAACATCCCGTGGCAAAACCTTGTCAGTTTGTTGATGGACTCGTGTGCTGTAATGAGGGGCAGCAAGACCGGCCTCGAGACCAGGATCCACCAACATTGTCCCAACCTGCTGGATGTTGATGGAGACTCCTGCCATCATATCCACAATGCCGCAAAGAAATTCTCCGAGCCCTTTGACAGCTACCTGGAGAAGCTGTTCAGCGATCTCCAGCTTGACCATCAGTGGAGTCCAGACCAGGTAAACAAAATGCCAAGCACATTTGACATTATAGTGCTTCACCGTCCTCTTACACTCCACCCATGTGAATTTGGTATAACCTGTATTTGTCAGCTCTAGTCTAGACCACGACTGCTGTCCCTGCTCTACTGTACTGTGATAAAACTATGGAATGTGTATAACATCTATGTATTTCTTTTAAAATATTTTTCTGTCTATTGTCAGTTAATGTACCTCAAGGAGATAGCTATGATGCTAAATCTCCCTGCCTCCAGCCCACAAAGGGGCTTTGTTCCTCATCGCTGGCTGTCTGCATATGATGCCAGCATGGCAACCCATGCCATGATGCCTGCATACAAAGTTCTCTATTATGGATACCTCTCGACTGCTGATAAGGAGCTGTATAGGGAGCCTTTGGAACGAATGTACACCGAGTACCATATCAATCAGGCTGCAAGAGCCAGAATCAAGGTGGTTCAAGAGGAACTCAACAGGAAAGGTGATGAGACTTCCAAAGTTAAAATCCCTTATAATAATTAGCACTTATACTTGTTATGTAGTTCAGTAGAAATATGTATTGTGTTTTTCACTTACATTAACTCATCTTTCACAGGCATGACTCCACAAGGCCGTGAGAGAAAAAGGAGGGTATGTCAGAAGTTGTGGCATGAGGAGATGACAACAGTCCTATGGCTCAGCATCTACATGGGTGTGCTTGCGATTCTCAAGGAGTATGTCATGATTTTCCAGGTGGGCGCTAGTTGTGCTAGGAATTACTGGAATTTGACTGCACCTGCATGCACATCCAATGTTGGCAGTCAATCAATTTCATAAGAATTTGTTTTACATACACAGGGTAGCCAGACACTGATCCACAAGCTTCATGATCGGCAGCTTGAGCTGTTCCTGGCCTACTTGGCTTGCTTTATGAAGGCCGAGTATATTACTAAGGTAATTCCTTACACCCACTCTGCCTACATTAGTTGATTGATTTCATCCCTATTCCTTTTTTTTCTGTTGTCTATGCCATTCGTTGAGTATTTCCTCTTTTGTTAAACAACCTGGGGTCTTTTGAAAGTCACTTAAGTTATTAATTCCATTAATTACTTTCCTTACACAGCTGTCTCCCAGAGCTCTATCGGAGTTGGTCCTGGAGGATCATATGCTGTTGCCCTCCAAGGAAGTATATGTGGGACAGGAGGCTGACACGTTCAGGAGCCAGGAGCCTAAACATGCTGTAAGTACCCTGCATCACCTGTATAGCTTTTTTTCTCAATTGTTTTTGAGACTTAAAATAATGGTCTTTGGTGTTTTGTGTCAGTTGTTGGTGCCATTCCTAGCAGATGTCAGGAAAGCCTACGTCACTACTGCAGTGTACCTCCAGAAGAAGCTCCCCTTGGCCAGTCCGACTCTGACAGCCCTGTCTGCTCTGGACCCTCTTCTGAGAGGCCACTCACAGGCAACCATCCAGTTGAAGAGGTAAAAATAACATTACATTTTTTTTGCCATATTACCAAGTGCTTTGGGATTCTTGCACTGTTTTCAAATTCTCATCCATTTCTTTGCAGGCTGAGTGGTATGCTGAAGCACCTCTCTTCAGAGAGAACTTGTGCGGTTCAATGTTGACCTGACCATCCCCAGTTACAAGGAGGGCGAAAACATTGTGGAATGGTGGGGTCATGTCTTTGACAAGCCAGATAAGTACCCCTCCCTGAGTGCGCTGGTTAAATGTTGCCTCTCCATCTTTCATGGACCAAGAGTTGAGTCTTCATTTAGTCTAATGAATGATGTCATTGACCAAAGGAGTGGCAACATGAATGTAGAAACATTTAATGCTATCCAGACGGTCAAGTACACTCTGCAGTCCAGGGGGAAGACAGCTGTGCAGCTCTTTCGAAGGGAGGACTTGAAGTTTGGGGAGGTGGACAGAGCATTATGCAAGAACATTAACTCTGCAGCAGCCACATATAAACACCAGCAGAAGGTGAACAAGAACGATCAGCAGCAGCAGCAGAGCAAGTATGGCTCTCAAGCAACTGGCAGTGCTCAGCAGGCCAAGAAACAGACTGCTGAAGGAGAGAAGCAGGCAAGGCTGAGACATGTGGCAACACAGCGAAAGCGGGCCATGGAGACACTGGTGCTCCAAGGAAAAAAAAGGAGAAAATGATCACTGTCCTTTAAAGTGTTATAATGTTATTTTTACTGTTCTCCACATTTCTCCATATATCCGCAGGCGCCCTACAGTGTCCGTCCGTCCAACTGTCCGTCCGCGCGCCCTTCTCACCCTTTTCACCCCTGACCCGTTTTCATGCCTGGTTATTGGCCAAGCATGAGATCTGATATTGATAACTTTTGTGATATGTGTCATACATGTGAGGCTTACAGAAAACCTGTACCACAACACAGAGCTCCACTACAATCCATAGAAGCAGAAAGACCATTTCAGTTTGTGTGCACAGATATTACTGAGCTTCCACTCACCTCGCATGGACATAAGTATGTGCTTGTAGTGCAAGATCATTTTACAAAGTATGTTAATGCTTTTCCTATGTCAGACCAGAATGCAGCTACAGTAGCACAACTACTTTGTGAGAGGTATATCCCTGAACATGGAGTTCCAGAAGAACTGTTTTCAGATCAGGGACGACAATATGAATCTGAAATCATTCAGGCAATATGTCAAACACCATACCACCCCCGTGGAAATGGGATGGTTGAGAGATTTAACAGGACTTTAAAGGAACAGTTGGCTAAGCTCATTCATCATGGTGGTGGTGAATGGGACCACTATTTGCCAGCAGTGGTTCTCTCCTTTAACTCTACTCCACATTCTAGCACTGGATATTCACCTTATTTTCTTGCTCATGGTCGAGAACCTCGTCTTCCAGCTAGTGTGAATCTCTCGGCACCAGTGGTATCACAGACTCCACAGAACTATGGCTCTGAACTTGTGAAACGGCTTGACACTGTTTTTCAGACTGTTCGCTCTTATCGGGAGGAGCAGAGACTCAAGCGTGAGTACTACTTCAACAAACATGTAAAGTTTAAGCCATATCAGTGTGGGGATCTGGTATGGCTGGATGATCCCACTACACAGAGGAAGAAACTTGATCCTAACTGGACTGGACCTTACAGAGTTGTCTCTTCAGATGAAAAGGGAGTTGCTTACAAACTCTTGGACTTGAGACATCCTCAAACTGGACCAAAAGTGATTCACTATGATAGACTTAAGCCTTATAGGTCCGCATGGACTGCATTGTCGGCGCCAGTGAACCAACGTGTCAATGTAGATACTCTTCCCAGGTACACGTCATTATCTGGTTCACTCCCCATGTTCCCTACACCTCCTGACACTGGACAGGCTTATGCCCCTGTCTGCCCTTCGGTTCCCCTGCTGCGGAGACCTTCAGCACGGGTCTCACGAGTCCAACCACAACAGAACCAACGGACTGACAATGTTCCAGCAGTACGTGTTGGCCAACCAACTACTCGTTCAGGACGGGTTGTAAGGAAACCACAGCGGCTCATGCTGTGAGCAACCCCTATCATTAACAGGATGAAAAGGAACGAACATGTATTTTCTGAGTATTAATGAATGTTAAATTTGCAGATGGTCAGTATTTGGAAAACAAAGGTTTACAAAGATTTAAAAAAAAAATTTAAAAAAAAATTTAAATTTGTCACATATACTTTATACTGTATTTTCATTATTCTGGTATTGCACAAGTCTGAAGTACTAGTGTTTCGTTAAACCTGTCATTTCTGTTCGGTATCACAACCTACATTTTTTTTTTTTTGTGTGTGTTTATGTTTTAGTTTTGAGATGAGATTATTTTTTTTTTCCTTTAACTGTTGAAATGAGGACATTTCATCTGAAGAGAGGGAAGAATGTAAGATGAGATTTATTTTTACATTTAAAGTTATTAGAGAATTGGTATAATTGAATTAATTCATTCAAGTAATTGTATTCTTTTAATTAATTCAGAACAGGAACTATAGTTCAGGATACACCATGTATTTAAAAGGTGATTGTTAATGTTGGCCGAGTGATATAATTTCTCACATGTTGGTAAGTGCTCAGTTGTCCTATTGTTTCAGACGGACATTAAAGTATTCTGGCTACCCTGAGGAAAACGGTTCCCGTGCGTTTGCTTGACCCACAGCCCGTAACTAATTTAATTTAGTCAAAGTCAAGTTTATAGGTAACGCTAAGAGAAACCGACGTTACAATAACATTGTCAAACTCTTATGAAAGGGACTAGAACTTGATCAATAAAGTCAAGTCAATGTTTCTGTAGTTGTGTATGTTTTTAAGGTACATAAAGATAACAGGGCTCTCAAGTCTCACACATTGGGCGTGAGACACACGCATTTCAACCCGTTCACACGCTTACACGCCACACCTTGTATTTCTCACGCAGAGAAATTACCAGGATAACGCGCACCAAGGTGCGCCGCTATTTTTTGAAACAATAGAATAGGTCTGAATCAAATGCGTTCCCGTAGAGTTCAGAGGCGCCTTAACGCACCAGCCAATCAAATAAAAAGAATATAGCTCCTGAACAGCCAATCAAAAAATAGGATTGCTGTATCCTGGCGAGATTTAGATTTTCCCGGTCCAGACGCTCGCTGAGAAAACATCGCTTGAGTCACACAAAAAAAAACATTCCCAATCTGAGCTTTGTCTCTAGCCTCGCGAAAACCTTACACCTCTTGTACACCTGGCCTAAAATATAAGGCAGGGGTGCTCATTACGTCGATCGCGATCGACGGGTAGATCGCGTGCCATTTATTTATTTTTTTAAGATGTTAGTCTGAAACATTTATCCATTGCAGCTCCAAAACAAACAGCAAGACAAAAGTTTATCTTTATTTATTTTTACTTTATATTTGCAACAAACCCTCAGTTCAGCGGCACACATCCACAGCCACGCACAACTTCAACAACTCAAGAGACTACCGTCTTTCTTAAAGAGACAGCGCTATTTTTGTAAAGGTAAGGTGCACAGGTTTTTCTTGATAAAAATACCCCCCCCCCACATAACATTCGTTCGTTCGTTCGTCTTCTATACCCGTTTAGTCCTTGTTACGTGCCAGATGGGGGCAGCACGTTTTTCTTGTTTTCTCTCTTTCCCCTCTCTCCCCCTCCCCTGTGTGTTCAATTGATTACAGGTGATTCCACCTGGGACGTCTGGAGTCTGCTGATTGGCCGGTTCACCAATTGCCACCACCAGGACTCACCTTATATGGAGCCAGCTACAGGCTCCCCGGTCTCTACTTCCCCTGCACCTGTTTCACTGCGACATTTGTTGTTGCCCGGCTTGCTTGTGCTTTTGTTGGTTTGTGTGGACGTGTGGCCACTTTGTTTGGTTTATTTCAGTTGTGGTGGAAGGTGCGGACCAGAGGTAAGATCGGGGTACCCTTTACACCCCATCACGTAGGACTCCTTTGTTAAACACACTAGGATTATTGGTTGGTGCCACCTTTGTAGTTTTGATAAAGTCTTTTGTAGAAAAGATAGTTAGGCCCTTTTTGTTTGTTGCTTTTTATATGGCAGAGTTGTAGCCAGGCCTAGTTTTGTTTTATTGCTTTCATTGATTTGGCACAACCACGTGGTCCAAACCTTCCCCACTGTTCTTGTTTTGAGATTTTTGTTTAGTCATTTTTTTGTATTTCAATAAATATTGTTAAAATTGTTACACCAAGACCCAAGCAGTGGTTGTATTGTGTTTGTCCCTGACTTTACCCTGGACACACCTAGGGACGTAACACAATTGGGGGCTCGTCCGGGATAATTTTTTCCTACGGCTAAGTCCAATCACTGTTGAGTCTGTGTCAGAATGAGTTTCAATTTGCAAGAGTTTATTGAAAATCCTGGTACTGACAGGATTGAGGTCTGTCGTAAAGACGACTTGATATGTATTGCTGCACACTACAAGATTCCTGTCCAAAAACATGCTAGAAAAAAGGAGGCGAAACACAGAGTTTTGGAAGGATTAGTAGAGCTAGGAATCCTGATGGTGCCTGGAAACCCTGTCCTGCCTACGGAAGCTGATCCATTGGATCCCTTTGAGTTAGAAGCTTCTGCTGTTAAAGGTGATGAGGCCACGCAAGCTACACCTCAAGCAGAGGGGACTAGGGTGACCAGATCCCAATTCACCAGATGTGGGACAATGTGGGACAATGTGGGATGGCCTGCAAATGTGTATAGGAGGGTGAGAGCGACCACAGAGAGCACCTGCCGGTGGAACACAAGAATAGAGCACTGTCTTAAAATCTGCTCACAATATTCTAACTATATCTTAGACAATGATCTTACCTTAGATGTTCTTGGCTTTAATCTTTTTGCTTGAGCGTGTAGCTTCTAATAAGGCCTTCTGCTTAAGTGCATAGCTGTAGAATTCCTTGCAACTGTATTCAAAGTTGGTCTTGACTTGAATTTCACTCTTGATAAGCTCCACAGAGCAATGGTTCCTCTGATCAGTCCAGGATGCAGTCATGAGGGAAAACACTCTCTCTACAGAAGCATTGGTTATGGGAATGCTGAAGAGAAAGGATGCAACAGCAGTCAGATTTGGTGTCTTTGTGCTTTTAAGCAAGATTGACCACTTCTCCACAACAGGAGCTCTTCTCCCCACAATTTCCTGCTGGCGTGGCAGAGTCACACAGTACTCCTCATAAAGTTCATCCATGTCCAGTTTCCCCCCTATCTGTAGGGCCTCCACGGCATCACTGAGCTGGGAGAATGTGAAGCTACTCTTCAGTGCCAAGCATGCAACATTCTTCTGGTAGTTGTTGTCTGTGAAGTCATACCATTTTTCCAGGTAGTTGAGTGCAGTCTTGTAGAAGTTGGAAAAATCATGTTTGATTGTTGCTGCCTTTTGGTCAGGAAACTGCTGGACAATAGCACTGGTCTCCATTCCAAAGAAGGAATCTATTTGTCGCTGTTGGAGCTTTGTCTTGAGAGTGAGTGTTACGTGCCGAGGGGCACTGTTTGTATTTTTCCTCCCCCTTCCCTGTGTGTGTGTGTGTGTGTGTGTGTGTGTGTGTGTGTTCTTGCAGGTGATTACCACAAGATACTGCTCACCTGTGGAGTACCAGCAGTACCGAGGATTGGCTCCCTATGTCCCCAACTGGCCTATCCTGAAGGAGGGGGACTTATAAAATGGAGGATGTCAAGTGAATCTTTCTCTCTGGCTTCACCTTGCATTTGTGCTATTCTCTCTGGTTGTGAACCGTGTGTTTAGGAAGCTGTATTGTGGTTGTTGGATTAGGGACTAGGTAAGTTTGGGGTACCCTGTACATTTTCACACACATTTAGGTGATCACTGTTATGTCACTAGGTTTATTGGTTGTGCCACCCCTGTATTGTTTTGTGAAGCCATTTTGTTTAGATAAGCCAGTGAGGCATTTTGTTTTTGTTTAATATTCAGCTGCAGTTTAGGCAGGCCTCTTTTTGTTATATTTATTTCATTTACTTGGCACAATCACATTGTCCCGTCCTCCTCCACCTCGTTGTTATTTGTTCTATTTTTCACAATAAATCACTGTTATTCACCTCCACTGAAACTTGTCTGGTTGTTTGGTTGTCGTGTTTATGTTCACTTGTGGATTTTTCCAAACGGACGTAACACAATTGGGGGCTCGTCCGGGATACTTTTTGCCTGAGCTAAGACAATCAAAAAAATTGATAAGTTGATGTGGTTGTGGTATTTAGAGTAAACATGAGATTTAATCTGAAGAATTTTGTTGATGATCCTAGTTTTGAAAAACTTGACTCATGTCGCAAAGATGATTTATTGTGTATCGCAACACACTTTGATATTGCTGTTCAGAAATATGGTGTTAAAAAAGAAATCAAAAATAAAATCATAGAAAAGTTAATTGAGTTGCGGGTGCTTAAAGATCCTATTGACTCTGTTCAATCAGGAGCTGAGGTTCCTCTAGAGGGAGTTTCTGTGGCTAGACCAAGCACTTCCTCTATTCTACATGATGAAGGGGGACAACAGTTTATACAGGCCACACCTCAGGGAGATAAGGCCGTCTATGAGGCTCCTCCTGCAACGTTGCCTCGATTTGAGCCTTTCTCTCCAGAGAGTCATGGGTTTAGTGGTGATGCTAAGTTGAAGGTCCGTTTAACCCGTCTTCAGCTAGAGGCCCAGGAAAAGGAGAGCAGGCGTAAAGCTGATTATGACCTTAAATTGCAGGTTCGCAGGTTAGAGAAAGAGGGTGAAAAGGAAGTAAAGTTGCGACAGCTTGAGGTAGAGGCCATGAGGATCTCCTCTGCACAGATGATATACACATCTGATAAATCTGCAACTTCACAAACAGGTTTTCATAAACAACCTTTTGATGTAAGTAAAAATATTGCCCTGGTGCCAACATTTCGTGAGACAGAGGTTGACTCTTACTTCAGTGCATTCGAAAGAATTGCTTCTGCACTAGAATGGCCAAAAGACATGTGGCCTATCCTACTTCAATGCAAGCTGGTCAGTAAAGCACAGGAAGTTCTGTCATCTCTTTCCTTAGAAAACAGCTTAAACTATGATGTGCATAAGGAATCAATTTTGCGTGCTTATGAGCTTGTGCCAGAGGCTTACAGGCAAAAATTTAGGAACCATAAAAAGTCCAGTGGTCAAACTTTTGTTGAATTTGCAAGGGAAAAGGGAGTCCTTTTTGACAGGTGGTGTGGTTCCCATGATGTCAAGAATAGTTTTGAATCCCTTCGTGAGCTAATATTGTTGGAAGATTTTAAGAATGCTTTGCCTGAGAAAATGGTGATGTTCTTAAATGAACAGAAGGTGACTACTCTGTCTAAAGCAGCTGTATTGGCTGATGAGTTTGTTTTAACACATAAAAATGTGTTTATGTCTTCTCGCCCTGACAGAGTCTCACTGTCTCGCCCCATGAGACCTGATTCTAGCCATGCTCCTTTTGAAAAGGCTAAGGGTCCACAGTCACCTCCACGTGACACTCGTGAGTGCTTCTACTGTCATAGGAAGGGTCATGTTATTGCTGATTGTTTAACACTGAAGCGTAAACAACAGTTTCCCTCTAGTTCCTCACAACCAAAAGGTATGGGTCTAGTTAAGACAGTTTCCCTTCCAGTCACTGAAATACCAAAAGATGACACTGAAGATGATGAAACTGATCCCTGCTTTAAACCGTTTATTTCAGAGGGCTTTGTTTCACTCACTGGGGATCCAAAAGATCAACAATCGGTAACTGTCCTTAGGGATTCAGGAGGTGCCCAGTCCATTATTCTAGAGGGCATCTTGCCTTTGACAGCTGAATCTTCATGTCACTCAAGTGCAGTTGTTCGGGGTGTTGAGATGGGTTTCGTACTTGCTCCACTGCATAACATTCATCTTAAATCTCCCCTGATCAGTGGATTATTTAAAGTCGCTGTTCTTCCTGCCTTGCCTATTCAAGGTGTTGATTTCATTCTTGGCAATGACATAGCTGGAGACAAGGTTGTGCCGGCCCCCGAGATACTTGACAGGCCTGATCTGAACCTCGAGTCTGACAGCACAACCCAGACATCTGACATCTTTCCTGCTTGTGTGGTAACCAGAGCCCAGTCTAAGAAATATGGTGTTGACTTATCTGACTCTTTCATGATTGAACAGGGCCCTGATGCAGTGATAGCTGAGTCTGGAAGTCCGGTAAGAGCCAAACCTACTGATGCTGCATTATCCTCTACCAGTCTAGAGGATATGAACCTTCCAGCCACCCGAGAGGAATTCATTGCGGCACAGCAACTTGATAAAACGCTTTCTAAATGTCGGTCTTCTGTTCTCAGCCACGTGGAAACCAAGATGAAGAAGGCAGCATTCATTTATGATGATGGCCTGTTGATGCGTCGGTGGGTTAGTGATGCTTCAGAAGAAGAGGCAACCTGGAGTGCAGCATACCAGGTTGTCGTGCCAGTAGCCTATCGTTTGCAGGTGCTGACTTTAGCTCATGACCACCCATGGTCAGGACACATGGGAGTGACTAAAACATACAACAGAGTCCTTAAACATTTCTTTTGGCCAGGACTCAAATCTGATGTTGTTCGTCATTGTCGCACTTGTCATTTGTGTCAAGTTGCAGGGAAACCAAATCAAGTAATTCCCCCTGCACATAACACATTATGTCATATAGCTCGCAGATGGTCCCATCCTGTCCCTCCAACAGAAGCACAACATCATGGAAGATCTTCAGTATGTTATTGAGGAAAGCCAGGTAGGCCTGTAGCTCAAGGGGTTGACCCTCACCATCCTGATCTGTTTTCAACAGCTGCCACAGTGCTTTTGGGCACTTACTTTCTCCCAGTGACAAGAAGTAGCTCTTGATAGCTGCCCAGCTGTCATGCAGCCTCTGAACGGCAGGCCACAGACTCAACCATCTTGTGGGTACATGTCTCCGTACAACATGATAATCTTCCTCCACAAAGGCAAACACTGCTTTCAATTCCTCTGTGCGCTGTGCAGACACTGAAAAGTGACTGAATATTTTGTTCACTACAGAGTCAATGTCAATGTTCAGCATGTCTCCAGCATGCTTTGCACAGTTGTGTACTATGTGGGCCATACAGTTTGCCTTGATGATGCCACTGTTGTCCTCCTTCAGCTTCTGGAAAACAGAATTGTTTTTCCCGTAGTTTACACTAGCATTATCAGCAGTATAAGCTGAAATCATGTCCAGTTGTAGGCCATTACCCTCTAACTTGCTTGTAATCTGGCGATGTATGGTAGCAGCTGACTCATGGCTATCCTCATAAAAGTCAAGGACCTTGCTTTTCAAACCCAGCTCTGGTGTCCAATATCTCAAAGACAGGGGAAAGAGTTATGTAGTGCCATGATTAGAGGCATCTGAAGCCACTGAAAAAAATGGCGTGTGGACTTTTTTATCACTTGGGAGCTCTTGAACCACTGGCGTTTTTAATTCTCTCAAACACATCTCCACAGAGGCAGGTGCAAGCACATCTGTAACTATGGATGCTGCCTTTGTACGACCACATGACATTTTCTTTGCAATCTCAGAGTCTGGAAACATGGTCGATGTTAGCTTATTAGCACAGTCTTCTGATCTGTATGACAGGGAGTGTTTCACAGTGTGGTAAACGCTAGTTAGTTCAGCTGCTGTTACCTTATCTGCGTTTGAGTCTTGTTTGGATTTTAGCAGGAACGCATGCATAGACTGGGATGTCTCCTTTTGAATAATGCGTTTTCTGTGAGTCTCGCATTGTTTGTGTCGTTTTACGTCGTATTCACCTCCGTGTGAAATGGAAAAATGACTGGAGCAAACTTCACAGCAAACTTTACCAGACTCTCCTTGCACTGGTTTCAGCCAGGGATAGATCGTTTCCCAGTCTTTGTTGTAGCTGCATTTTCTTTTGTTAGCCGTACGGGTTGTGCTTCCCTCCATTGTCTGTCGATGCATGCCGTTCTGATCTGATTTGTATTTGTTGTTGGTGGGCGCGCCCTTAACCTGCGTCCGCCCCAGTTTGATTGACATGATCAAACAGCCCGCCCCGCCCCCTGATGACAGTCGTCACTGCTTTCTCCAAACAGCTATGTGACAGATTATAAAACACGCATTTCAAAACTGGAGTCTGACTGTCAATAACAATGCGGGACAACGTCTCAATTTGCGGGACGTGTGAAAAGTAATGAAAATGCGTGACTGTCCCGCACAAAGCGGGACATCTGGTCACCCTAGAGGGGACTGAACGTGAGGCCCTACCTGCAACGTTACCTCGTTTTGAGCCCTTTTCCCCCGAAGTCCAGGGCTCAAGTACAGATGCTAGGCTAAAGGTTCGGCTTGCTCGTCTTCACCTAGAGGCCCAGGAACGGGAAAGGACTCACAAGGCAGAGTATGAGCTTCGGTTACAAGTCCGCAGGTTAGAAATCGAAGCTGAGAAAGAAATATCACTACGGCGCCTTGAATTGGATGCTATGAAAAAGTCGTCGTCAACAAAATTACCACATGCCCATGAGGACTCCACACCTTCACAGTCGTCCCTTGGTACGCAAAGTTTTGATGTCGGTAAGAATATCGCTTTGGTACCAGCATTTAGGGAGTCTGAGGTAGACGCATATTTCAGTGCTTTTGAGAGAATTGCTACAGCACTAGGCTGGCCTAAGGATATGTGGTCCATCTTGCTACACTGTAAGCTCGTAGGAAAAGCACAGGAGGTTGTGTCCTCCCTTGCTCTACAAGATAGCTTGCAGTATGACATACTGAAGGAGTCCATTTTGCGTGCCTATGAGCTTGTACCGGAGGCCTACAGACAGAAGTTTAGAGGCCACACAAAAACGGGTGTTCAGACATTTGTTGAGTTTGCACGAGAAAAGAGTGTTCTTTTTGATAAGTGGTGTTCTGCTTGTGAAGTTAAAGGTAGTTTTGAATCACTTCGTCAGTTGATATTGTTGGAAGATTTTAAGAGTGTGTTACCTGAGAAGATGGTAGTGTTTCTAAATGAGCAAAAGGTAACGTCCCTTTCTAAAGCAGCTGTCTTGGCCGATGAGTTTGTGTTGACTCACAAGAATGTATTTGTATCTTCTCGTCCAGTTAGAGTTCCAGCAGCACGTCACTCAGGACCGGAAGTAGGTCACCCTACTGTTGAAAAGGCTAAAGGACCACAGTCTCCTCCCCGTGAAAATCGGGAATGTTACTACTGCCATAAGAAAGGGCACATTATTGCGGAGTGTCTTTCCCTGAAACGTAAACAATCGTCTACTACACCTTATCCAAAGGGAGTCAGTTTAATTAAGGTTATGACGCCAACTATCACTGAAGTGTCACAGGAGGAAGACAATGGCCCCGATCCTTGTTTCAAACCATTTATTTCAGATGGCTTTGTTTCACTTACAGGGAGTCGAGAACAACAGCAGCCAGTAAAGATACTGAGAGATACCGGAGGATCTCAGTCCATCATTAGGGAAGGTATTTTGCCACTGTCGTCCAGCTCATCATGTCGGTCAAGTGCAGTCGTTCTGGGGGTTGGAATGCGATTTGTATCTGCCCCTTTGCACAACGTTTATGTACAGTCTCCGCTTGTCAGTGGGTTCTTCAAAGTAGCTGTCCTCCCTGCCCTACCAATCAAAGGTATTGATTTCATTCTAAGTAATGACATAGCTGGAGGTAAAGTAATACCTGTACCTGAGGTACTAGACAGACCCACTCTCAATTCCGAGTCAGAGACCTTCCACCCTGATGTTTTTCCGGCATGTGTGGTTACAAGAGCTCAGTCAGCGGGCAATGATGTTGACTTGTCTGACACTTTTCTGGTTACAGAGCAGGCTGCAGATACGGTGATTGGGTCTCCGAGTCAGCCTGAGGTACCGTCTCTTGGGAAAATGTCAACTCTCTAATGTTAAGGCTGAAAACCTACCTGCTACTCGGAAGGAATTTATTGCAGCACAGCAAGGTGATGTAACTCTTTCAAAATGTCTCTCTTCTGTTCTTGATCAGAAGGAGGCCAGGAAGAAGAAAATGGCGTACATCCTCGATGGTGGTCTCTTAATGCGTTGCTGGGCTAGTGACATCTCGGGAGATGAGTGGAAGGTGACGTATCAAGTCGTTGTACCAACAGCATATCGTGCACAGGTGCTGTCCTTGGCACATGACCACCCATGGTCAGGACACATGGGGATCACCAAAACTAACTTTAAGTCAAAGGTATTTCGCCAAGCACTTAAAATTTTAGGAATCACCCCAGTGACATCTAGCCCTTACCATCCTGAAAGCCAAGGGGCACTTGAACGATTTCATCAGACTATGAAATCCATGTTGCGCAAACACTGTCATGACTCTCAGAGGGATTGGGATGACAGTGTCCCATTGGTTCTGTTTGCTGCACGTGAAGTTGTGCAGGAGTCACTAGGATTCAGTCCGGCAGAGTTGGTATTTGGACATGAGGTTAGAGGTCCTTTAAAGCTTCTCAAAGAACAGCTGGTCACACCAGAGAGAATGGTCAAAAGCATTCCGGAGTACGTAGCCAAGCTCAAAAGTTGCCTTCAGCTGGCTTGTTCTTTAGCTAAGGATGCCCTGACCTCTGTTCAGATAAAGATGAAGAAACACTACGACAAGAGAGCAGTTTCTCATGTGTTTCAGCCAGGTGACAAAGTTTTGGTTCTTCTGCCTATACCTGGTTCTGCCCTGTCCACCAAGTTTTCAGGTCCTTATGTTGTAGAGAAAAAGCTCAGTGAAACAAACTATGTGATTCAAACTCCTGATCGAAGGCGACAGACAAGAGTGTGTCACGTCAACATGTTGAAGCCATACTGGTCTCGAGAGGAGGAACATGGGTTGTCTATATCACATGGTGCAAGTGCTGTGTCACCCATGGCTTCTGTTGCAAAAGCTGACTCTCCTGTGGATGATGGGTTGGTGATGCGTAATGCTGCACCACAGGGGGCAAGACTGAGTAATACTGAGGTATTGTTCAAGTTGCCCCAATACTTATCTTATCTACCTAGCGACCAGTACCAAGAAATTAAGAGTCTGATCTTTGATTTTCCCTGTCTATTTAGTGACATCCCATCGCAGACTACTGTCATGACCCATGACATCGTTTTGACTAATTCTACCCCTATTAAGCAGCATGCCTATCGGGTGAATCCTGTTAAAAGACAGCTCATGAAACAAGAAGTTGAGTATCTGGTGCATAACGGGTTTGCGGTGCCAAGCTCGAGTCCATGGAGTTCACCTTGCCTCTTAGATACGAAGTCTGATGGGAGTCCACGATTTTGTACACACTTCCGCAAGGTCAATGCTGTAACGGTCCCTGATGCTCATCCATTGCCTCTAATTGACGATTGCATTGATGAGATTGGTCCTGCGACCTACATTTCCAAGCTGGATATGCTAAAAGGGTATTGGCTGGTCCCATTAACGCCACATGCTTCGGAGATTTCTGCTTTTGTGACCCCTGACAGTTTTCTGCAGTACACAGTCATGCCTTTCGGGATGTGTAATGCTCCTGCGACTTTCCAGAGGCTTGTAAATAGGGTACTGGGGGATGTGCCAAACTGCAGAGCTGGATGACATAGTGATATACTCTGATGACTGGTCTAGTCACATGTCAACACTGAGAGAAGTTTTTAAACATCTTGCAGCTGCATCCCTGACTCTCAATCTAGCCAAGTGTGAGTTTGGAAAAGGTACTGAGCTTTATCTTGGTCAGCAGGTTGGTCGAGGACAGGTGCGTCCTGTGGATGCTAAGATCTCTGCGATTCAATTCAATTCAATTCAGCTTTATTTATATAGCGTCAAAAACAATACAAATCGTCTCAAGACGCTTTACAAGACCCGGCCTAAAACCCCCAGAGCAAGCCCGCAGGCGACGGTGGCAAGGAAAAACTCCCTTTTAACAGGAAGAAACCTTGAGCAGAACCCAGCTCATATGGAGGGACCCTTCTGCCTAAGGCCAGCCAGGTACAGACAGAGAAAGAGAACAGCAAGATAAACATACATCTGTCATAGATACACACATCTGACTAAAGCATACAGGTGGGATGCTATGGTACAAACTAATGATGTTAATGACGGTTAGAAAATGTAAGGGGAATCATCAGCAGGTTGGAGAATCGTTCATTCTGGTAGGAGTGGATAACAGCAGGATTCATGGAGACTGGGCAGAATGATGAGACCACGACAACAGATGTAGTATGGAGCTCCACAGGAAACTCTCAACTCCAGGCCAGAGATACTCGGAAAAAGGGAGAGCAGCAGTAAACATTCTACATAGTAATAGCACAGAATGTCATGACTAGTAACAGATAGGAATTTAGAGGGAGGAGCTCTGTGCCAGAGAAAAGAAAGTGGAGGACACGAGAGAGGAGAGAGAAGAAAGAAGGAGAACATGTGTTTGGTGCATTGTCCCCCAGCAGCCTAAGCCTATAGCAGCATAACTAAGGGATGGTTTAGTCCAGCCCTAACTATAAGCTTGATCAAAAAGGAAAGTCTTAAGCCTGACTTTAAAAATAGAGAGAGTGTCTGCTTCCCGAACCCAAACTGGGAGCTGGTTCCACAGGAGAGGAGCCTGATAGCTGAAAGCTCTACCTCCCATTCTACTTTTTAAAATTCTAGGAACCACAAGTAGGCCTGCACTTTCAGACCGAAGTGATCTGTTGGGATAATATGGTACAATGAGGTCTTTAAGATATGATGGAGCTAGGCCTTTAAGGGCCTTGTATGTAAGGAGGAGGATTTTAAATTCTATTCTAGACTTTAAGGGGAGCCAGTGAAGAGAAGCTAAAACTGGAGTAATATGATCTCTCTTGCTAATTCCTGTCAATGCTCTTGCTGCAGCATTTTGAATCAGTTGGAGGCTTTTTAAAGAGCTATTTGGACAGCCAGACAGTAATGAATTACAATAATCCAGTCTGGAAGACACAAATGCATGAACTAGTTTCTCAGCATCATTCTGAGACAGGATGTTCCTAATTTTGATGATATTACGTAGATGAAAGAAGGCAGTCCTGGTTACTTGCTTAATGTGACATTTAAAGGACATATCCTCGTCAAATATAACACCAAGGTTTTTCACAGTAGTACTGGAGGCCAAGGTAATGCCATCCAAAGAAACCACGTGATTAGATAATGAATCTCTGAGATGCTTAGGACCAAATACAATAACTTCTGTTTTGTCTGAGTTCAAGAGTAAGAAATTACAGGTCATCCAAGCCTTTATGTCTTTAAGGCATGCTTGGAGTTTAACCAGCTGATTAGTTTCATCTGGTTTCATAGATAAATATAGCTGGGTGTCATCTGCGTAACAATGGAAGTTTATGCCATGTTTTCTAATAATCTTCCCTAATGGCAACATGTATAATGTGAAGAGTATTGGTCCCAGCACAGAACCCTGAGGAACTCCATAGCTTACTTTAGTATAAGTAGAGGAATCATGGTTGATATGAACAAACTGGAATCTGTCAGACAGATAGGATTCAAACCAATCTAATGCAGTTCCTTTAATCTGGATCTCACTTTCAAGTCTCTGTAGTAAAATATTATGATCAATAGTGTCAAATGCAGCACTGAGATCTAGCAGAACCAGTATAGAGACAAGTCCACTATCTGAAGCCATGAGGAGATCATTGGTAACTTTAACCAGAGCTGTTTCTGTACTGTGATGAACTCTAAAACCTGACTGAAACTCTTCAAACAGACCATTCCTGTTTAAGTGGTCACACAACTGATTAGCAACAACTTTTTCTAGAATTTTGGAAATAAAAGGAAGGTTGGAGATTGGTCTATAGTTGGCTAAAACATTTGGATCTAGAGTGGCTTTCTTAAGTAGGGGCTTAATTACAGCAATCTTAAAAGACTGAGGCACATATCCTGTTAATAAAGATAAATTTATCTGGTTCAATATGGAGGTGTTGATTAATGGAAGAACTTCTTTGAGCAATTTAGTTGGGATTGGATCTAGAAGACAGGCTGATGGTTTAGATGCTTTAATTGTTGAAGATAGCTCGAGAAGATCTACTGGGGAGAAGGATTCCAGATGTTGATAAGGTCTAACAGAAATTTCTAAAGTCACTGTACTTACATCTTTGACAGTCGTCGGAACGATGCCTTGAATGTTTTCCCTGATGTCAACAATTTTATTGGTAAAGAAGCTGATGAAGTCATTACTGCTGAGGGCTGAAGGAATAGATGGCTCAACAGAGCTGTGGCTCTTTGTCAGCCTGGCTACAGTGCTGAAAAGAAATCGAGGGTTGTTCTTGTTTTCTTCTATTAATGATGAATAGTACGCTGTTCTAATACTACGGAGAGCTTTTTTATAAGTCGTTAAACTATCTTTCCAGGCTATGTGAGCTTCTTCAGAATTAGTGGAGTGCCAAATTCTTTCTAGCTTTCGGGCTGCCTGTTTTAAACAGCGTAACTGCGAATTATACCAGGGAGCTAGCCTCCTCCGATTTTTTACCTTCTTTTTCAGAGGAGCAACTACGTTTAGAGCTGAACTAAGCGATGCTGCAGTGCCGTCGACAAAATCATCTAATAGTGCAGGAGTTAAATTGTGGTTGCTGTCGTCCACATCTCTGACACATGGCACTGGGATGAATAAAGAAGGAATTAATTCTTTATATCTAGTTACAGCATCATCAGATAGACATCTACTGTAATGATATGTCTTTTCAGGTCCTGCGTAATCCATTATAGTAAATTCAGAGGTTATTAGAAAGTGGTCAGATAAAAGAGGGTTATGGCTAAATATAGTTAAACCTTCAGTTTCTATGCCGTATGTTAATACCAGATCTAAGGTGTGATTAAAACTGTGAGTTGATCCGTTTACATTCTGAGAAAAGCCAATTGAATCTAGTAATGATGTAAATGACGAGCTAAGGCTGTCACTGACAACATCAACATGGATGTTAAAGTCACCTACTATAATGACTTTATCTGTTCTAAGAACTAAATCACATAAAAACTCAGAGAATTCAGCTAAAAACTCAGAATAAGGAGCAGGTGGGCGATATACCACAACAAAAAGAATTGGTTTTTGTGTCTTCCGGTCTGGATGAGCAAGACTAAGGGTAAGACTTTCAAATGAATTAAAGCTCTCCTTAGGTCTAGGATTAATAGATAAATCAGAGTGGAAGATTGCTGCCACTCCTCCTCCTCTACCTGTGCTTCTAGGAATGTGATAATTACTATGACTGGGTGGCGTAGACTCATTTAAACTAACATATTCATCATCCTGCAGCCACGTTTCAGTCAAACTAAATAGATCAATCTGATGGTCAGTTATCAGATCATTCACTAAAAGAGATTTGGATGAGAGAGATCTGATATTTAAAAGACCACATTTAATTTTCCTATTCTTCTGTTCTGTCAATGACGTTGTTCTGATTTGTACCAGGTTCCAATGAGTAACTTGCGGCATTTCCTGTACCAACTACCCGGAGAGAGCTGCGTCGTTTCCTGGGGATGGCTGGATACTATCGCCGGTTTTGCAAAAACTTTTCCTCAGTAGCAACACCCCTGACCACTTTGACTAGTCCTGCTAAGCCCTTCGTTTGGTCTAGTGAGTGCCAAGAGTCTTTTCAAAACCTTAAAGGTCTTCTGTGTAGCACTCCTGTTCTGTCTGCCCCAGATTTTTCACTTCCCTTCAAGCTGGAAGTGGATGCCAGTGGAGTTGGGGCTGGAGCTGTCCTTTTGCAAGAGGACAACCAAGGCATTGATCATCCCGTGAGTTATTTTTCCCGCAAGTTCAATGAACATCAGCTGAAATACTCTACCATCGAGAAGGAAACACTTGCACTGTTGCTTGCACTGCAACATTTCGAGGTCTACTTGGGATCCAGTGTTAAACCTATTAAGGTTTTCACTGACCATAATCCCCTTGTATTCCTATCTAGAATGTGTAACCATAACCAACGTCTCTTGCGCTGGTGTCTCATTGTTCAAGAGTACCATCTGGAAATTTGTCACAAAAAGGGATCTGAAAATGTCCTTGCTGATGCCCTATCACGTGCTATGTAAGACTGGTTCCAAACATATTGTTTGGACTCATAAGGGTGGGGGTGTTACGTGCCAGATGGGGGCAGCACGTTTTTCTTGTTTTCTCTCTTTCCCCTCTCTCCCCCTCCCCTGTGTGTTCAATTGATTACAGGTGATTCCACCTGGGACGTCTGGAGTCTGCTGATTGGCCGGTTCACCAATTGCCACCACCAGGACTCACCTTATATGGAGCCAGCTACAGGCTCCCCGGTCTCTACTTCCCCTGCACCTGTTTCACTGCGACATTTGTTGTTGCCCGGCTTGCTTGTGCTTTTGTTGGTTTGTGTGGACGTGTGGCCACTTTGTTTGGTTTATTTCAGTTGTGGTGGAAGGTGCGGACCAGAGGTAAGATCGGGGTACCCTTTACACCCCATCACGTAGGACTCCTTTGTTAAATACACTAGGATTATTGGTTGGTGCCACCTTTGTAGTTTTGATAAAGTCTTTTGTAGAAAAGATAGTTAGGCCCTTTTTGTTTGTTGCTTTTTATATGGCAGAGTTGTAGCCAGGCCTAGTTTTGTTTTATTGCTTTCATTGATTTGGCACAACCACGTGGTCCAAACCTTCCCCACTGTTCTTGTTTTGAGATTTTTGTTTAGTCATTTTTTCGTATTTCAATAAATATTGTTAAAATTGTTACACCAAGACCCAAGAAGTGGTTGTATTGTGTTTGTCCCTGACTTTCCCCTGGACACACCTAGGGACGTAACAGTCCTGTTAAGGGTCACGGGGGTCTGCTGGAGCCTATCCCAGCTGTCATTGGTCTAGAGGCAGGGGTACACCCTGGACAGGTCTCCAGTCCATCACAGGACTAACACAGAGACAGACAACCATTCACACTCACATGAGCATGTCTTTGGATGGTGGGAGGAAGTCGGATTACCCCGGAGAGAACCCATGGATTCGAACCGGTGATGCTGTGAGGCGTCAGTGCTAACCACCTCGCCACTGTGCCGCCAAACACACATAACATGTACTGTAAACTTTTAAAGTCCAGCACTATATGAACATGTAACTTTCTAATGGGAGTAATACCACAAACAAATCGTGTGGTGGAAAAACATTATTCTGCTAAATTAAATATACGCACAAGTCATTGACTTGATCTTATTATATACTTGAACTAAGATATAGCTACTAAGTAGAGGTCGACCGATAATCGGCGCCGATAGGACGTTTTAAAAACTATCGGCATCGGCCGAATTTGGCGCCGATAGTTGCCGATAGCTGAAGAAGAAAAAAAAAAAAAAAAAAAAAACCTCCGCTCTGTCGCTCTGATCACTGAGGGGCGGGGCTGCTCTTCACACACAGCGAGAGAGAGAGAGAGAGCATGGGGGGGGAGAGAGAGAGAGAAACGCAGCGTGTGCAGCGGCAGCCGAGAGGAGTAAAGTGATCTGTGGAGAAGACAAGTCGACTGGACGACAACACGTGTCATTGTAAGTGAAATAAAACCTTCACAAGTTGAAAGTCAACAAACATAACCTCCTTCGCAGAGGCAATAAGTACCACTAGTTCAACAAGCATAAACGTGCATCATATTTCAGCATAAACAGCCACATCTGCACCGGCATGATTTAGCCTACATGAGCTTGTTAAGCTAACAACAGTTAGCTTGTTAACAGGCTAAAATGAAAGCTGTCTGTGTGTAGTCTCTTCATCTTAGTTTGCCATGAATCTTAAAATTTGGGAATTTCTTGTAAATTCTTTAGTTTTAATAAAGAACAGGACTGTTTAGAGTATAGATAAGATAAAGAAAAAATCCTAGCATACCTGTTTATTCGTTTAGGTGTTCAGTTATCCAGAATTCTGTATTTATTATGTTCTGTTATGTTATTTTCACTTTAAGATTTTATATATTTGGATATTTATTTAATCAGTTAGTAATAAAGTCAGATTGTTCACTTCCAACAGTGTTGAATTTTTTTTTTTTTTAGGGGGGTTATCGGCCGATTAATCGGTTATCGTTTTTTCCTGCTCCAAACTATCGGTATAATATCGGCATTCAAAAATCCACGGTCGACCTCTAATATACAGCATCATCTGTTTCAACAAGAACACATTTAGTTTTAATCATGTCAGGCCACACAGCATTAACAGTTTGGTCCTCATATATAAAGTACTTTGTACTGTGAGTCTTTACACACAGGCCTGTCTGATTCAGTAAGTCCCTCAACTAAAACACAACATAGTTTGGCACATGAACAAAAAGCAGAAATTTGATGTTAACACATTTGTTTAAAAATAACCAAGTCCTTAATTAAACTAAACGTATCATGTTTCAGGCATACTGCACTGTTGTATCTCTTCTTTAGTCTGAAATGTCCACATCCAGTTTACTGTACTTGTGGTAGGGTTCTCAGTGTTGACTTCATCATCATCTTCTTCACTGCTGCAAGTGTTACTCCAGAGTTCTTCTGTGTTGATGGTTTGCTGTAGCTTTTGCCTTGTGCTGACAATGTTGTCATTCGTCTACATTTCTGTTACACTGCAAAAAAACAATCTTACCAAGTATATTTGTCTCATTTCTAGTCAAAATATCTAATTTCACCTAATATAAGATACAATTGCCTAAAGAGTAGCATTTCAGCAAGACACAGGGACTTGTTTTAAGACAATACATCTTAATACAGAGACATTTTCACTGTTCCATTGGCAGATTTTTTTTTGCCTATTTTCAATTGACCTAGTGAAAATCAAGTATACCACACGTACACTTATGTATATACTACGAGTGTACTAGGTATATACTTCTAGTTCACATTTTAGTTTATAAAAATATACTCTAAGTGTACCACAAGTACACTCATATACAAACTGCTAGTGTACTAGGCATATACTTCTAGTCCACATTATTGTTTATAAAAGTATACTTAAAGTAAACTTTAAATGTTCCAATTTAGCCGAAAGAAGTATTAAATTAGTATACTTTCTAGTACACTACAAGTACACTTGTGGAAAATCCCCACCTCCTTCCCCTCCCATCAGTGGAGGGTGGAGTCCAGAAGTCTATTTAGACAGCCAGTTCACCTCTGGAAGTTTTTTTTCCCTTGACGGAGAACAAAGGAGCTGGGTGGCCTCATCACTCATCTCCAATTGTTTGAGCTTTGTATTTGATGTAAGCTATTCCTTTTATTCCACACACTCTTAGAATATTTAATAGTTAAATTAATACTGTATGTTAAGTTCTACCTTTTACTAAGTTGAGCAGTGTTTTGTTTAGATCAAATCTCTTCTGTTTACTTGTTAATTGATCCTTATGTTTGAGTTGTGAGGATTGATATTTGTTGTTGGACCTGTCCAGGGTGTACCCCTGCCTCTTGCCGTATGACAGCTGGGATAGGCTCCAGCAGACCCCCGTGACCCTTAACAGGACTAAACGGGTATAGAAGACGAACGAATGAATGAAAGATATTTGTTGTTCTCTCATTTTCTCCTTTCATCAGAATTCAACCAGCTTAAAACAGTAAATTAACATAACTGGATTCCCTGTGTTTGTGCTATGTTCTGACCAACATCCCAATGCGTTGATCCTCCATAACCCTGATCCAGTCACTCCTTACCTCACAAAATCAATATTTTTCGACACTCATATATATATATACATATACATATATATATATACACATATATATACATATATATATACTACTAGTGTACTAGTCATATACTTCTAGTCTACATTTTAGTTTATAAAAGTACACTTACAGTATACTTTTATATACTTAAAACATTCCAATTTAGCAAGAAGAAGTATTAAATTAGTATACTTTCTAGTACACTACAAGTACATGGTCTGTAGTATACTTACTATACTTATACTTACACTCAAGTATACTTAATAAAATGAACTTTAAGTATACTACTTTTTGTTAAGGGTAGTGGAAACCTATTTATTTATTTACTTATTTAATTAATGATTTATAATTTGTTCGAAAAATAAACACTTTTATCTACGGTCAAGCAAGGTACATTTCGGGATCATTAAGAGTTGACGCGCTTTCATTTTGACGAAAAAATAAGTGAGAGGAAAAACGAAACCGAAACCAGTCTCCATTTTATCTTTGTGAATATACGCAACATCATGGCGCTTCTACTGTTTTATTTCCTGACTTTGGCTGGAATAATATGTTGTCAAGAAGGTAAGAGTTACTACTTAAAGAGACAAACGGTCTTTTACGGTCATATATTTAATAATTATTGTTAAAATAATCTGACAGTACTCTGGTATATCGTGTTGTAGGAGTGGGCCTATAGGCTTATGAAAAACAACGATGTGGCATGATAAATAGTAGAACAATTCTCCAGTAAAACTCCAGTATTTGTGTGTCAGGTGTAGTATCTGGTATCGAAAGATAAATGAAACATGACCTCTGAGGTTCGTCAGGCTCCAGGATTTATCAAAGTTATAAAGTAGAAATAAAACAGGAAGTCAAGTAAACCTCGCCATACTGATAGTTTGTTCCTGACTTTATTTATTTCAGTCTCGTTCCAAATATACTCAAGGTTCTGTGTGAATGTGGTGTGACTACTAAAGATCTCCTACTGCGAGAAAACGTATTGGAGTTGATAAAGTGACTTTAACCCCCCTGTTGTCTTCGCGTTTACTACGCACTTTTGTCCAATTTCGACAAAAAGATGTCGAAATTACGAGATGAGGAAAAGTGCCACATAAGAAGTTGGGGTCTGGGTTTGTATAGGCCTACAGACGTCTTCTTAGACGGTTCCGTTGCCGTAGCTGTACTCCTTGAGGGTCTAGGATTTATAGTGTCGTACAGTTCTTTGAGTCACTACTAAACCAGATTGGATGCATTTTAAATGACAGCTTGGGACTGCCAGTCACACAAGAAACGGCAGAGCCAATCGAGGAGCTTGTGGGCGGGGCTAAACTAAGGGAAACAGGCTTCAGCTTGGTCGGCCGATTTCCACTTGGTCCTAGTGCTTGACGCGTCTCTGATTACTATAGCGGGGCATTGTTTTAGGACGGTAGAAAGTGCAGGGGACAAAAACGGCCTTTTGAAAAAGTGAAGGGGACATGTCCCTCCCCTGCGATAGCGCCATCATTGCCACTGAGAGAGGATTTACAGACGTTTCCTTGTTCTTTATCGAGTTATTTTCTCGTAATTACGAGATGTCTAGGCCTTTTTATTAGTGCCGAGTGCCAAGCCGAGTGCCGTGCCATAGGCATGAGGCAACTCTTGATCTTCTGCGTGTTTCTTTGCAGTTTTTTTACTTAATATTATTCATTTTCCGCCCTTTTTCGGCAATTAATGCTGCCCGAACCGGCCAGAGGACCCCAACACAGTTTTTAAACTATGAAGCCTCAAAGCGGTGTAGGTTTTTACTCAAATTTCGGGGTTTATAATGGGTGTGTATTGCGCGGAATGTTCGCGCTAGAGGGACAGCTAGAGTGACAGGAAAGAAGAAAATTAGGCAAAAAATAAAACAGAAACTGCTCCCGTGGCCACAGATTTCACACCACAGACATAATTTATACATAGAAACGTAGGAAAATTTGTCTTCTCGCTCACAATTTGTCTGCTAAAGCTGTAAGTCTTATAGTTTTGGCGTGAGACGCAAAGCTGCGCCAGCAAACCCCTTCCTCACTCCATAGACTGCAATGTTAAATTTGTGGAGGAAAGCAGAAGCAATCCTTTGTTTTAAATCGCTTTAAATAGCTCACATTTCTACATTTTACCCACAAACTGCATATCTAGACGTTCAGGAAAGCCTCAAGATGCCCAAAGTGAAGTCGGTTCAACGATTGGACACACGGTTTGGCCACAAGGCCTTCCTGTTCGAGGCCGTGGTTTCAGCATTTTCGCCCACTCTAGTCGTTTTTTTAACTGATATTCAAACTGGTAACCATGGCAACCAGGGGCTCCACAGAAAGAGGGGGGAAAACATAAGTAACTGGTCTGTAGGGCGGCCATTTTGGGGCAATGTTAATGGAAACAGCCCACTCTGGAAACCAAAGTCCTTCTAAGGCAAGTCGCGTCACTCGGCCGCCATCTTGAATCGATCTTCGGGCATCTATTTAGCCTTAACAAGACCAGACCCTCTCTAAATGAATGGGGAGAACGCGATATTCCCAGTTTCTGAGGTCGTAGGGACATAAAAATCACATGTTTGAAAGCACGATGAAAATCGGACTAAAATCGCTGACATGGTTTTGTGGATTTGTTTCAAATTAACGTTTTAAAAGCCCTTTTTCTTGCAGGTTATCTTGGACTGCGCATGCGCGATGCTTTACGACACAGTTCTCTTTTACGGCAAACATCACCGACTCTGCCGAACGAACATAAAACAAAAACTAAATTGTACAACGATGGGGTACCAAAGTTGTAGTACAGTTAAATACTTACAATTATTCGTTGGCTGTCGATGTCGTTTTCAGTCAATGTTGCTTGTGTTGCTCCAGGTAGAAAATAACATCCAAGTGTCGCAAAAAAGCGTGACCGCGTAAACCAGCAAAATGATTGGAGCAACGGCGCCGGAAGAGGCGGTGCATATGCGAAGACCAGCCATCTTGGCGTTACGAAGTTCCCCCATTCATTTCAATGGGCGATTTTTTAAGTGTTGTGTCTCCTCATATATAGTGTCTAGTGGAAACTTCTAACTGAAGTAACTGGTCTGTGGGGCGGCCATTTTGGCTTTTGGCACCCAAGTTGAACAATGACAGGTGTCTGTCTGTCATTGGCTAGCACGTCATGCTAATTGCTAACATTAGCAGCTAGGTTGCATTAGTGGCAGCATTAGCATGTTGGCGAATAGCATATTACCAATTAGCATGTTAGCATTCGCATGCTAACAATTAGAATGTATTTAATTTTTAGTGTCTAAAGTGACATGCTAACACTAAACTAATGCTAAAGTTAGTGGCTAGCGCATCACGCTAATTGCTAACATTAGCAGCTAATGGCAACAGCCCACTCGGCACTTTAAAAATTTCCGCGGGAATTTTCTAGTTATTATTATTTTTTTTATCCAGTGAGTGCAATGCTCTTCCGTAATTGTACACCTACTTTACAAAAAAAGTACAACTCGTTTTTGAGTAAAAAAAAAAAAAAAGTATTTTCACTATGCTTGTGATTAAAGGCATATGTGCTGATCCATTATCACAGGCTGGTATATGCCAATTTTCAGGCAGGATATTGTTTGGAAACCTTTTTGGTTTTTTATCGGTTTTCCTCCCGAGTCAGTTTGACCCGGTCTTTTTCAGCTGGTTTCATTGTAAATGTGTAAAATGATTACACCATTCTTTGTTACATATTTTTGGCCTACTTCATGACAAGTCATTACCACATAGTTTAAACTTCTGTTAGACCTGTTTTATGAAAATAAACCTAATATAGAAGATATTAGTTATTTGGCATAACTACTATGTAAACCACTAGTCAGCATAAATAAGAGAGTAAAGAAATATAATTTGCAAAATTCAGCATTTGTTTTAAAAACTCTGGCTGTGTGGATGTGTGTGTGTGTGTGTGTGTGTGTGTGTGTGTGTGTGTGTGTGTTAATTGTGCTGAAAACCACAATAGTGTGACCCATTGCACCACTAAATATGACCGTGTAATATTGACCCGGGAAGACAACCAGTGTTATAAACTTTGATAAAACACACATAATTTAACAAAACCAAAGTTATGACAGTTTACATTTTGAAATGGGGTGAAATTGACCCAAAGACAACAGAAGGGTTAATCTTGTCTCTGTGACACATCTGCTCACAGATGAAGTGGAAGCTGCTGTTTTAACCTTTTGTGTGGCGAGGAACCATATAACTTCCACACATATTTTAAATATGCGGGACAGTGGCTAGGTGGTTAGCACTGATGCCTCACAGCAAGAAGGTCACCGGTTCAAATCAATGTGTGTAGTTTCCATGTTCTCCCTGTGTCTGTGTGGGTTCTCTCCAGGTTCTCCAGCTTCCTCCCACTGTCCAAAGACATGCTCATTAGGTTGATTGGTGATTCTAAATTGGCCGTAGGTGTGCATGTGAGTGTGAATGGTTGTCTGTCTCTGTGTTGGTCCAGGGTGTACCCCTGCCTCTCACCGGATGACAGCTGGGATAGACTCCAGCAGACCCCCGTGACCCCTAACAGGACTAAACGGGTATAGAAGATGACTGACTGACATATTTTAAATTGCATTTCTGTGCCTCTCAGTAAGGTTTAGAAGCATGTGGTTTTCACTCAGAGAATCAGGGACAATAAGAATGAAGAAGTGTCTATATTGTCTAATGTAATAATGTGAATGTTAACTGACACTGACAGTTATGTTCTAATAGTCTAAATACATGGGCCATTTCAGAATTGCGGGTACATTTCAAGTTTAGACAAAACAAGAAGAAATATTATTTTTTTTTGTAAAACCTTTTTCATTCCTATTGAGAATACTTTAAATTTAACACTTCCAGCATTTGCCAAGCTTACACATGTAAGATTGAAAATATTTAATCTGAAAATCATCGTACTAACATCATCGTACTAACGGTAAAATGGCGGAGTTGTAGTCTTACACACTTCTCTGCTGCTTCTCTAGGACTGTATCACAACCAAAACTTCCACAAACAATCTTCCACTCTGATTTATCTATTAATCCTAGACCTAAGGAGAGCTTTAATTCATTTGAAAGTCTTACCCTTAGTCTTGCTCATCCAGACCGGAAGACACAAAAACCAATTCTTTTTGTTGTGGTATATCGCCCACCTGCTCCTTATTCTGAGTTTTTAGCTGAATTCTCTGAGTTTCTATGTGATTTAGTTCTTAGAACAGATCAAGTCATTATAGTAGGTGACTTTAACATCCATGTTGATGTTGTCAGTGACAGCCTTAGCTCCTCATTTACATCATTATTTGATTCAATTGGCTTTTCTCAGAATATAAACGGATCAACTCACAGTTTTAATCACACCTTAGATCTGGTCCTAACCAGTGCTTAATTTGTAAATCATAAGGTGCCGGAACGCAAAGTACATATAACAGCTCGGGATGACGAGACGGGCACAGGTCCCGGAACGTACACAAAACGTGCTGAAAACAACATGCAAATGCCCACTTGCCACGCCGTGGGACTTACAAGACTCAATTTCAAATAATATCCATGGTATAAATGTTATGACGATAATTTACAATTATTTTAGGCTATACTCCGCACAGCGCAGGCAAATGCCCACATCACCACAGGTGGGACTTACAGTAGGCTATCTACAGTCAGCAATTAATTTCTCAACAGGTCAAAAAAAAAAAAAAGAGCTTTTTATAAATCACACAAATCTTCAATTATTATTATTATTATTATTGTTCAAAGATTGGCACGGCGGCCTATTAATATAAAGTATTAAAGCCCCGGCTTGGCTAGCTGTGGGTGAACCCGGCTAGCGGCGCTAGCCTCCTGCTGCAGCCGGTTTTTACCTTCAACGTGACCGCTGCAGCTGCCCTCGTCGCCGGCTTTTCTGACTCGTTTTGAGTCATGCAACTCGTCCTTTTTCTTGAAAAAGGACAGTAAATTCAACTGTCTCTTTGACATTTTTGCGAAATGCCTAACGGTTTTTCCTCTCTTCCTTCTCCTGAGATGCGGCGAATTTCAAAAGTTTAATTTTTTTTCTGTAGTGACGGGGGCGTGGTTTGTTGATTTCAAATTACGTTAAATCTTAAAAAACATGTCATTTTTGGGATTTGTTCTGTAAATTAATACATGCATATTATTATTTTATTTTTATTTTATGTTAAACATTTTTTATGTGTTTTCTCTTTTTTATTTTTTTTATGAGAGGTGCCGGATCTGCCGAAATAGGTACCGGAACACAGGGAGGCCAAAATTAAGAGGTGCCGGATCTTGTTCCGGCAGGATCCGGCTCAAATTAACCCCTGGCTGTTAGTTGTTGTGGAGAAATTAAACACAGTTCAGGCCAGCAAACAATATTCGCAGGGCAAACTCGCAAATTCTGTGGTCACAGGAGTGAGTGCCGAATACTACAGGAGACTGCGCACCACTTTTAAAAAAAAGTCTCAATAGGAACATCTTGACAGTAATCTCTGCAGAAGTGAAATTGTAAAAACCTTATTGTAAAAAATAGCCGAAGAAATATATTTGAATATTTAACCTTGTGGCACATGATGGATGTCTGTATCTGTGTTATACAGTTGGTTTGACATCATGAGGTCAAAAGGTCAAGGAGTAGCTATAATATGTTTATTTATTTATTTTAATTGTAAAAAATAACCGAAGAAATATATTTGAAAAATAAGCCTTGTGGCAGATGAGGGATGGTCATATCTGTGTTATACAGTTGGTTTGACATCATGAGGTCAAAAGGTCAAGGAGTATAATATGTTTATTTATTTATTTTAATTGTAAAAAATAGCCGAAGAAATATATTTGAAAAATAAGCCTTGTGGCAGATGAGGGATGGTCATATCTGTGTTATACAGTTGGTTTGACATCATGAGGTCAAAAGGTCAAGGAGTATAATACGTTTATTTATTTATTTTAATTGTAAAAAATTGACAAAAAGATATATTTGAAAAATAAGCCTTGTGGCAGATGAGGAATATTAATCTATATGTTGCACAGTTGGTTTGACATCGTTCACCCAAACGGTTGAAGCACATAATAGGTTTATATTTTGAATGTCAAATGAATGTTGAATGTTAAACTAACTTAATCCCGGTGGAGGACCCCCACCAACACCTCAGAACTGAAGTGGTTCTGTTCTGAGGAACCAAGCTGCTGGAGAACACTGATCAGCTGTTACCAGAAACATTTAGCTACAACGAGGTCACAGCAGATACTGGACACAAGGAGGACATGATATGTAATATTGGCTCATTTTAGGCTTCGTCCACACCTACGAAAACGATCTTTTCCTCCTCCGTTTTCCCTGGCATCGTTTCAAGAATATCTGCGTCCATGGATCCGTCTCAACACGACTGAAAACGCTACTTCATATTCCAGGCCTACAGGGGGCGCTGTTTCAGTTTCAGAAATTCACCAAAAACGGAGAGGAAGTGGCGGAGCATGCGCATAAAGCTTGAGCGCTGTATACAAACCGGCTTAAGAAACCAAACTCAAGGAGAAATGATATTTAGCCCTAATAACCATAATAGGCTCAATATCTTCTCAAGCAGGAACACGAGCATGTAGTCCATTGTTGGTGATGTTGTTATGAGAGGTTTCGTTTCGACATGTGCGTTTACGAAAAAGTGCGTTTTCGTGTGGATAGCCCCTTAGGGGCGTTTTCGTAAACGCACATGTTTTTATTCGTTTTGGCCGATCGTCCAGATGAATCCCGTAAACGCATAGCCCTAAAACACACTTTTTTGAAAATGGGTCCCAGGGTTAATAAATCCGTAAACGCACCTCTTGTGGCTCGGTGTGGACAGCAAAAATGGAGATTTTGGAAAACTATGACGTCATGGCCACCAGGGCTCTCAAGTTTTGAACTGAGTTCAGAGTGAAATTTTGGTGGCGATGGCAGGTGGGGGGTGGGGTTGATCTGATAAATGACACATAAATTTGCACAAATAAAAATATTTATTTAATTCAGCATTTCTTAGTGCAGGGTGTATGTGTGTGATAGTGTCTGAGCTTATCAATAATATGGTAATACATAATTCAGCCCCCTAGGAAAGATATTTCTGCAACTAAGTCAGATATGCACTGAGCACTCATCACGGAGGGAGGTGAATGCTAGCTAGCTAATGCATTAGCCTTCAAGCAAAGCTCAGCTTTTTGGTAATGTCCTTCCTTAGAAGTTGATTTTCCATCCCACCTCCCCAACCAAGCTCAAGTATCCAGGTTCCAACACTTTTTTCACTTGCGGGCTACTTTTACAATGACCAAGTCAAAGTGATCTACCCGTATATGTACATATATATTTATTTATTTTTGTCATATTGATTGTTGCTACAGTGTTAAAATCTCTATCCATCTTTGTTTTTAATTTTATCAAGAAAAACTTGTGCACTGTGCCTTTACAAAAAATAGCGCTGTCTCTTTAAGAAAGACGGTAGTCTTGAGTTTTTGAAGTTGTGCGTGGCTGTGGATGTGTGCCGCTGAACTGAGGGTACATTGCAAATGTAAAGTAAAAATAAATAAAGATAAACCTTTGTCTTGCTGTTTGTTTTGGAGTTGCAATGGATAAATGTTTCAGACTAACATCTTAAAAAATAAATAAATCAATGGCGATCTACCCGTACTGTCAGCGATCTACGGTCGATCAATCGACGTAATGAGCACACCTGCTACATTTTAGGCCAGGTGTACAACAGGTGTACAGTTATCGCGAGGCTAGAGACAGAGCTCAGATTGGGAATGTTTTTTTGTTTGTTTTGTGACTCGATCGATGTGACGGTCCTTTTCTCAGCGAGAAAAGCGTCTGAAGCAGGAAAATAAATCTCGCCAGGATACAGCAATCCTATTTTTTGATTGGCTGTTCAGTAGCTATACTCTTTTTATTTGATTGGCTGGTGCGTTAAGGCGCCTCTGAACTCTATGGGAACGCGTTTGATTCCGACCTATTCTATTGTTTCAAAAAATAGCGGCGGACCTTGGTGCGCGTTATCCTGGTAATTTCTCTGCGTGAGAAATACAAAGTGTGGCGTGTAAGCGTGTGAACGGGTTGAAATGCTTGAGAGCCCTGGGCCACCATGGCCACGCCCCTCTAGCAGCCGTCCACCTCTTATGTCCCGTGAGACGTCTCCTAACAACATCACCAACAATGGTGGACTACATGCTCGTGTTCCTGCTGGAGAAGATATTGAGCCTATTATGGTTACTAGGGCTAAATATCATTTCTCCTTGAGTTTGGTTTCTTCTAAAGTCGATTTGTAAACAGCGCTCAAGCTTTATGCGCATGCTCCGCCTCTTCCTCTCCATTGTTGGTGAATCTCTGGAACTGAAACAGCGCCACCTATAGGCCTGGAGTATGAAGTAGTGTTTTGAGTCGTGATGAGACGGATCCGTGTAGACGCAGATATTCTTGAAACGATGCCAGGGAAAACGGAGGAAGGGGAAAAGATCGTTTTCGTACGTGTGGACGAGGCCTTAGCCTAATCTTTCTGTTTCATTTGTTTGATTGGGTTCTCTTTGTCTACTTTTTAGGAGTTCAGGATAAAGTAAGTGGTACTGGATGTACTTAATGACAGGAGGGGAGTCAGGCTCTCCAGATCAAGCCTCTAGATCTCAGTTAACAGCTTGACCCTCAGCTCTGAATCCTCCACCAGCATTTCCTGCCTCAGCTCTACGAGCCCTTTGATAAGTGAAGACTGTGAAGACCAGTTCACTTTAGCTGATAAAATCTTTGTCTGTATAGTCATCACATTAGAAAAACAGTTAAAGTCACTAAATATTGCCTCAGGCATCATTACACCATATCAATCAATCAATCAATCAATCAATCAATCAATCAAACTTTATTTATAAAGCACTTCAAAAACAAGGTTGGCCAAAGTGCTGTACACAGACACAAGAATATAAAAACACAAAGAAAAATTAAAAAACAACATTAAAATCATAAAACCAAGCAAACAGTATAAACAATAAAAACCAACATCTCATGCTGAATTAAAAGCCAAAGAGAAAACAATGTGTTATAAGAGAAGATTTAAAATGAGGAGGACAGTCGTCCTATCTAATGTTCAATGGCAAATTGTTCCACAGTTTGGGACCAGCAACTGCAAAGGCACGGTCACCTCTCATCTTCCTCTTTGTCTTTGGGACAATCAACAGTGACTGATATGCCGACCTAAGAGAGCGTGAGGGAGCGTACGGCTGGAGCAGTTCAGACAGATACTGAGGAGCTAAAAATCAATCTGTAAACGAACAGAGTGCCAATGAATTTCTGTTAAAATTGGAGTAATGTCAGTCAGTCAGTCTCTATACCCGTTTAGTCCTGTTAGGGGCCATGGGGGTCCGCTGGAGTCTATCCCAGCTGTCACTGGGCGAGAGGCAGGGGTACACCCTGGACAGGTCGCCAGTCCATGGCAGGGCCAACACAGAGACAGACAACCATTCACACTCATATGCACACCTACGGGCAATTTACCTAATGAGCATGTTTTTGGATAGTGGGAGGAAGCCACAGGGACACAGGGAGAACATGCACAGAGAGAGCCGGCCCATGGATTCGAGGCATCAGTGCTAACCACCTCGCCACTGTGCCACCCAATTGGAGTAATGTGATTGTGCTTTTTGGTCCCAGTTAAAAGTCGAGCAGCAGCGTTTTGAATGAGCTGTAGTCGAGACAGTGACATCTGGCTAAGACAAAAAGTGCACTGCAGTAGTCTAAATGAGTTGTGATAAAAGCATGGATTAAAATCTCAACGTGATGGCGAGAAATAGATGGTTTTACTTTAGCCAGTTGCCTCAGTTGGAAGAAAGAAGATGGATTTAACTGCTGATTTACTCAGCAGTAAATCTGCATCAAGTTTCAGATCGCTGTCAACTCGCACACCGAGGTTAGTTGCTGTCTGTGTTAAACGCCGATTTAAAGGCCCCAAACAGCATGACCTCAATATTGTTACTGTTCAAGTGTAAGAAATTTAGGGCCAGCCATACCTTGAAGAAGAAGAAGGGGACGCAACACCATGAAATAAAAAGCAGCAACAGTCAAAGCTCATATGGAGGAGGACAATGTGGAAACTGATGGTGATCAGGAAATAAGTGTTTAAGAACAGAGGATGAAGTGTGGATTGTGTGGTCTATAGAGTCTTATCCAGCTGTCAGCGTGGAGAGAAGGAATGATCACAGCAACATTTAAATCTCATTGATATTAGGACCTGGGAGTTTTCTATGGATACACACTCAGATTGATTCATTCATTGTCCCAGTCAGGTTAAAGTATGTCACACTGTGGAAGTATGTTTAACTTCCTCTAACTAAAACTGTTCTGTCCACTGATTGGAGGATTTGAAGTCTGATTATATTTGATAGAAATCAGTGGCGGCTGCTGGTCTTTCAAATAGGGGAAGCCCAGTTTTGTAAAATTGGCCTATCGTTACATTATTTAATTTAACAAGGTTACTAATTAATTCTCCTTATATTGTATATGTCTGTGAAGGTTCTCAGTCATCCAGGTCATGGTAATCCAAAAAGTTTCAAAAAAGGCAACTGAACTTGTAGATTTTTGGAGAAGATGTTTCACCACTCAATCCGAGTAGCTTCTTCAGATTCGTGCCGATTTGGGTTGATTTGGGCGGTGTCTGAGCCGGTCATGATGGTAGGAGACGCTATCAGTTGCCAGGGGCAACGCCTTCAGAACTTAACGGAGGCGCGACGAAACATTCCAGAACTCTTTAATTTTTGCGCGGGACAGATACAAGAAAAGTAAGAAACTAAAGCAACGGAGAAAGTTAAGGGGAAAGAAAATGGACCTTATAGGGACAAGCTTACACCACAATCATGTTTTGCCGCTGAAATCCTGCCAACACGGCGGAGAGGGTGAGGATCTCGCGATATCGAGGGGAGGGGCTCTGTAGCATGACGACAACTCCTCACTCTCTATCGTCTTAAAGCGCTGTCAATCACGACGAGCTCCAGCCACGTTAACAGTTCATCCAATCATCATACAGAAGCTCGGCGTCCAGGTACATCCCACTGCCCATTGACTCCCAGAGACGGCCGGCTTCCGTGGAAGTGACGATTTTGGAGCGTTTGTCCAATAAATGTCCAGCTTTTTTGCCCTGAGATCCGCCCATTCTGAAGCCCCATTGAAAACCCATTGAAGCCGAGCCTCAGTGGGTTTTTAAACGGACTGTACCATCAAATATGAGAAAAAAAATCACGATAGACAAACGGCTAAAACTTATTAATTATTGTGTTATTATAAGAAGTAGCCATGAAGTCGATCATGTTCTAGCACATTTTAGTTTGAGTAGTAATGTAAATTTGTAGTATTTGACGAAATTGCCAGTGATATTTTAGGGTAGGCTGAGCTTCCCCTGTAGTCTTAGGCCCTGTCCACACGTACGAAAACGATCTTTTTCTTATCCGTTTTCACTCTACGGTTTCAAAAAAATCCGCGTCCACACCTGATCCGACTTTACACGACTGAAAACGCTACTTCATATCCCAGGTCTATAGGCGGCGCTGTTTCAGTTTCAGAAATTCACCAAAAACGGAGAGGAAGAGGTGGCGCATGCGCATGAAGCTTGAGCGCTGTTTACAAATCGGCTTTCGAAGAAACCAAAAATTAGATTTTGCACTAGTAACCATAATAGGCTCAATATGTTCTCCAGTAGTAACGCAAGCATGTAGTCCGCCATTGTTGTTGATGTTGTTATGAGACGTTTCGCGAGATATACGAGGTGGAAGACTGCTCCAGGGGTGTCGCCATGGTGGCTATGGCGGCGATGACGTCATCGTTTTCAGAAATATGCGGATTCAACCGTCCACACCGATTCACGAGAAGTGCGTTTTCGAATTTATCCACCCTGGGGCTATGGGATTCGTGTGGATGATAGGCCAAAACGAATAAAAACATGTGCGTTTACGAAAAAATGCGTTTTCGTGTGGATAGGGCCTTAGAGCAATCGCCTCTGATAGAAATGTGTTTGGAAGGAAGTTTATGGAAGTTTATACAGAAAGAAATAAAATCAGTCAAGACGTCCTGATTATCACCAAATGTTTCACTGAAACTCAAAGTGGTCCTCAGAGGAATAAAAGCAGACGAGGATGAGACACACAAATCAATCAAGATATGTTAACATCAGATTTACTCATCATAGACTCATGAGCTCTGTTCTGTTGATCACCTTCATGTTTGACTGCTGTGGCAGCTTCAGGTTTGCCTGCAGAAAGAAAACACAATTATTTCCCTGACTTTCCTCTGACACAACATTTCTTTGTGTGTCTGACTCTCAAAGTGTTTGAGTATCAGAAATGAACTAAATCATGTTGTTCTGATCCACTCCTCTTGTTCATACTTCCTCCTGTGATAGTGGTCAAAATCCACAATCCTCATTCTGAACTAAAACAGATTCTAAAGTTCAGATGAAGCTTCATCAGTCTCAGTCAGACTCAAATCAAGTGGGTCTCTTCAGAAGTTACTGTCACTTTAGAACTGAAAGGAACAGAAACACTGAAAGGACATTTGGTTTAATGAAGGAGAAAACTTTGACAAATATCCAGTGGATGAAGTCAGACTGCTGAAAGCCTCACATTAACTCCAGATTGACTAACAAGACCATGCCTATTGGTATTCAAAAAAGAGAAAGATAGGAGATCGAATGGGAGGGTCGAGGAGTCGAGGGGAAGGAAAAGAGAATTGAGTAGCAACTGATGATGATCCTTGGACGACTGGACGTAGGAACCCAGGGAGAGAGATTCCGGGTGGGGGCATATTTCTGGAGGCGTCGGCTCCTTGACCCCCAAAAGGGTTTGCTGAGGCGAGTCAGAGATGGGCTTTTCAGATTCGGGCATACCTTGACGAGAAGCGGTGGATGTGGCTCCGATGTGGAATGAGTGGCTGGAGTAGCGGTCATGTCGAATCCCTGATCTGGCCAAAACCTGGGGAAAATGATGATGAACCCAGAATCGTGTAGCTACTTCATCTAATTCGGCAGTGACTAATGGATCAAGAGGGCAGGCATAGAGGGCTAGTCAGGCATTCACATATTTTGCATGGAATGAGGAAGCTGTAAGAACATCGGTGGAACTCAAGAAGGCTAGGAGAGACATGTGTTTAAAAGTAGAATCAATAGGAGGGGACAAGTAACCTGTTCTGCCTTGTGTAAGCCTTTGATTAACATGCTGACATGAGAATGGAAATGGTAGGGCAAGGAACTCCGGTGGTGAAGAAAATGATGCCGCTGATGTAGACTTGGATGGTAGTTTTGATTTCTTGAATACAATAGGTGTACATTAATTAGTAAATAAGGCAACATCTAATGTAGGGAAAGGCAGATGAAGGAATGCATGAAAAGCTTAAAGCAGTTCTTACCAGTGTAGTATAAAGAAAGCGTGGCAGGTGAAAGCTTGTTTAAGATGGATTCTTGCGATGCGAGGGCTTAATTTTTTTTCCCCTAATTGCACTTATTGTTATTAAGATATCTCTTTTTTTATTGAGAAAAACAAACAAGGTGCTTATAAGGACAAAAACAGTGTAAAACTTAATTGAAAGTGGTGACTGAAAACAGTGGGACCGAAGTTGGATGGGGATCCGAGTCTGGAGCTAAGGATCTGAATTTCTGGAAAGAAAAATGAGACACAATAGAATCTCTATTGTGTTCACGTGACCTGGAACATGGCTTGCACATATGATGAATTAGTGTTGGGCTGATTAGAGTGAATCAGCACATTAATTGTATTGTTTAGAGGGATTTGGAATGGCCTTTATTTTTGATGTTGGTGGTGGCTATGTTGTCAGAGTGGATGGGAATAACCTTAAGCCACTCATGCCCCCAAAGAAGGGATGCGATGATGATGGGATATAACTTGTAAGGGCGAGGAAGAGGACATTTCTGGTGGCTACTGAGAAGCGAAACATAGACTCCTGCATCTGTGCAATGCTGAATGTCATCGGGCATGGAGATGAATTCGTCATAAAAGAACTTCACTGACTTCACTGAGTCAAACGGGCGAGTAGAGCTTAGGTGCGTCTATATAGGCAGGTGCGGGTAATTGGGTGTTGGAGCCGTGGTCCTGTTCCTGAACCTAAGCTGTTTAACTTCATTAATAGAATGAGGACTGGAGATTGTGTCCTGTCCATGTTAGGATCAGTATGAACAGGAGGAAGGATTACAGCAATCACAAACAGGTTCAGTGATCATGAGTGGAAACATGAACAGAAGGTTTCATTTCTGACTAAACTACTGTCAAGACTCTGAGCATGGAAACACACAGACAAGATGGAGTCTGATCAGATTTACTGAGAGAGAGAATTATTTAGAACTTACATTTTAGTTGGACGTAAAGAACAATAACGACAGGAGAAATGACGCCGAAGATTATTGCAGCAACAACCCATCTAACAGAGAACCCTGAAACTAATGACATAAAGTTAATGACACACAATTAAAGAGAAAGAGATGTTGTAGCATCCTCCTCTTTCTGAGACGTGTTGTTCATCAGTATGAAGGATGTTTGAATCTCTGTCCTGCCTCTCTACTTTAGGCTTTTCCATGTGACTTCTGCTTTTACTCCTGCTGTGATCCTGACCTGATCTGAAAACATGTCTGACAGTCTGTCTGGAGGTTTTCTCCACCCTGAGCCGAGGCTGTGATGATGGACTCTGGACTACATCTCAGAAACATCTTCATCTCATCATGCTTCTTATTGGAGCTTTTACATCATCAATTATAATATTAAATGGAAACTGTTCACATTATAAATGAGTTGTAATTATTAATGTTGAACCAAACAGCAGCTGATCAAAGATTTAACTGGAGTGTATTTTATTTTATTTTCTGTTTTCTTTAAAACTAGAAACCATTAATGTTCTAAATAATTTAGATGTTAAGAAAATGAAACTCTAACAAGACAAGAGGTGAATCTACATCACATAGAGGAGAGATCTTCAGGAACATCACAATCAGGACTCACCTGGGTCTTTGTCTTCAAAGATGTAAAAGAGAAAAGAAAACACATGTTAGAGACGTTTGTGTGAAATCATCAACTTAACAGATAAAACTGAGGAAACTAAAATAAAGTGTTTCTCTGTTTATTCCACAGATATTTTATCAGCTCTATTTCATGTCCATCTTCTCTTGAAGTCAAAACCTAATTCTGGTTTTCCTTCAGTTCTTGTGATCAAGCGACGCTCTGCTGCAGTGAATGAAGCAGCTGTTAGGAAGCTGCAGTCATTGTGGATGAAAGAAGTTCATCACATTTGACACATTTAGACAAACTAGTATTTGATGCTCTTTGAAACTGCTCTACACATAAATGTGGTTTATTTGAACAACAGCACAAGGACAATTCTTCTTTTTTAAATCATCTATTGAACAGAAATATCAACAGATGGAATATTCCAGTAACTTTAGCAGATTTAACTTCTTGTAGGTGCTATGAACTGGAGACCTGTCCAGGGTTTACACACTTTTTACTTTTTAATTCTACTTTAAGTTGGTTTTGTTCTTATTTGTTAAGGTGACTTTTGAACGCAGATCTTTCTTCATTGTAGTATTTATTTGTACTTTTACTTCAGTAAAGAATCTGAGTACTTCCTCCTCCACTGACTTGTGCAGAGTAAAGATTTAAATCATCAAGTGTTTCTTGGTGCTGGGTCAGCAGGAGCCTCTTCAAGCTCTAAATACACTTTGAACTCATTCATAAAAAACATTTACGTTCAGATTCTTTCATGTCAATAAATCAAAGTTATTCAGAGATTCAGATTTAATCCACAATGATTTTACTAGAACATAAAGTATAAAGTATGAAGTAATTAAAGGTTGATTTAATAAAGTAAATATTCATATTGAAATATCAGCAACAACAGAAATTATATTCTAAACGTAACCTTTTTAAAATGAATTCAGATTTCCCTGAAAACAAAATCTATCAGCTCCATGAAAGCGGCCATCTTGGAAATGGCTGCCAAAAGCTACTGAGTGCAGAGCCTGGATAAATCCACCAGGGGGCAGATGACAAGTCTCATTATTGTTTCCAGCAGGTTTTTCAGTGAAGTATTGATCATGTTGGTGGAGCAGAGGTCTCAGAAACTGGTTCTAGGCTCAAACTGAGTTATTAACTTCAGATCAATAAACAGAGAGAGTTGTTTCATCTACAGGAGAAGAATCTAAGTTCAGTCTTTTTACACTTTTCTAGAATTCTATGTTTTATTATTCTGTCCAACAACTGTTTAGTTCATTTCTAAAGTCTAATATTTATTTGAGTTTTTCTATTTGTGATTTAAAAACCTTGATGAGAACATGAACAGACAGTTTTCATTTTGATTTCCTGTGTTTCTCTTTAGTTGTGTTTGAATCAACCAACACTCTGCTGCAGTCAATGAAGCAGCTGTTCATGTTTGTCATCCAGCACCTTCACTGTAATATAATGAATCACAGGTTAACCATTAATAACTGAAGGTTGCTGCCTCCTTATCACACATTTAGAGTCACATCATGTTCCTGTAATAAAAGCATTAGGTCTGATCTTCATGTAGTTTGTAGTGTGACTCCTGGGTGAGCTGGCTGCTGTAAAGCTCTCTGTGTCTCTATCTAATCAAACTACAGATCATTAGAGCTCCACAGAGACTCTGCAGCTTTTTTAGTTTCACTGTTGGAACAGAAACGTCTCTGACTCTGATGAGTTCAGTCTCTAAATCTTCATGTGGTGTTTTTACGTCTCAGCAGCTGTTTCTAAATCTATCACAGCTTCTAGTTCTTCCTCTTATCTCTGCAGACACACGTCAATGAATCTAAGAGACTCAGTTTAAATCTGACTGGAGGTAATTATTTGATGTCTGAATCTCAGTTTAACATTTATAAAGACGTGTCATAAGAAGGAGAAAACTCACCATGAACAGGTACATATGTCTCAGAATAAACCTCATGGTTGATTTCCTCTTGTGTAGATACACAGCGATAGTTGTCAGTCTTGGTCACAGTAGCTTTGAGGATGATGTTGTAGCTGCCTCCATTTTCTGTGACCTCTGGTTCTTTAGCAGGAACGATGTTTCCAGCACTGTCCTTCCAGACGACTTTAGGTTTTGGAGAAACGCCTCGAACAACACACTGCAGCAACACTCCTTCATTAGTTTCTTGAAGTGTTGAGACATACGGCTCAGAAGCTGCACCTGTGAACACAAACAACAACTTATGAGAAGCACAATATTAGACCTATAAGTGAGTGGCCAGTTCATTAGGTACACTAGTGAACATATTCTAACAGTCCTGATCTAAATCCTCCTTCTAATGTTCTAATGTTCAGTAATGGTTGAAACAGCGTCAGAAAGGTGCTGATTCACCTGGATGATCTAGAGCAGGACTGTTGTATTACAATGCATCTGTTTTTACTGGTGTACCTAATAAAGTGGCAGGTGAGTGTATAACTCAGTGATGTCCTGTTTCTGTCTCTTCTCTGCTTGTTCATGAGGCTTACAACATATTTAAGAGAAACTCAGTCAAACATCAGGATAGAAAAGCAGCACATAATTCCAGCTGATTCATCTCAGCAGCGTTTGATTTCAACTTTAAAGCAGATTTAAGTCCAGATCTAGAAACTCATCACCACAGTAAACACTATTTCTGACTCATATCAGAACATGAACACATTTACATTGAAGACGTTTGATCAACCTTTAAATGTCTTTAAATCAAAGCTGATGTCTGACATGTTGACCATAGTTTGAGGACTTCTTTTAGTGTCAGGACTGAATCATGTCAGTGACACGTACACTTAGTGTCATATTATTAGGTACACCTGCACCATTAACATCTAATCTGCTGTGTTGATAAACTCTACTACTGTGATGTCTCTAATGTCACTGAGTTCTTCTCATCAACTGCTTCAACTCTGTACTGGATCAGTTCACATCAGTGGCAGATATTTAGTCCATCCTCTGCTCCACCTTCAGCTACGTTGGACATGATTCTGGAACACATGGTTTTATCATGACAGCTCCATGTGAGAACTAAAGCCATTTTAATTCAGTGATGCATAAATCTCCACAGTTTAACCAGCTTTGTTCTAACTAGTCAGTCAGAGTGTAAAGGAACAAACAGCTGCTGCATCCAGCTGTTCGCTGTCTTTAAACCCATGAAGGCTGTTCAGTGAATCAACAGTACTCCACAACTGCCCTGGAGACTCACTTCTATCTAACCTATAGCAGATTCTGCTTCAGACTATGTTCAGTTGTGGACACTGTTGAACAGAACTAACACAACAAAGCAACATGTCTCTGGTTTTTAAACGTGAAAGAAGAGAAGAGACGAGGAGGACAAATGACAACGAGACAGTGGTGAGTGGATACACTAATAATAAATACTGATACACAATGATCTGATCAGCTTTAGTTTATATACACACTATACTCACATAAACAATGGACAATTTGCAATTTGTTCTCGGAATAGAAATATTATTCCATGTTTCAATCTCCAGGGCGCAGTGTCACTCACACCCCCAGTTCACACCCCCAAGTTTTGTGAAAAGGCTGTTTTATTTAAAAAAAAAAAAAAAAAGAAAGAAAAGGGGAGGGCTCAAGACATAATATACTCTGTATTCGTTTTTTAAATCTATAAATATTTTTAAATATTATAATATTTTTTGAGGCTCAGAGGAATCTATAAATGCATAATCTGACTATTTAACTGAACTATTATTTACTTATTTGTTTATTGACTATATTTTATTTCATCCTTGTATTTTCTCCACAATGTTCGACATAGACCACGCAATGGCAGACCATTTAAAACCTGCCCCAATCATGCCAGAATAAAACTTGCAATTGGACCGTTAAATCTGTCATCTAATGTCTGCAACCTTTAATTTAACAGCTGTTAACAGGTGTTTTTATCTGATGATTTGTTACCAACTATGCTCAAGTTAAAAAATCATAATTTAGTTATACTAGACCCAGTAGTCATGTTGTTTTCCCATTGGACAGTAAAACCAGAACAGTCTTTATCAATGAATTTCTTTATAGACACATTGTCTTCATTTTAACATCAGGTAATTTAAAGAAGTATTTGATATCATTCCTGTGGCTAACCTACTTTAGAAACAACTTTAATTCCTTTGTCAATAAAAAAGAAACGTTGTATGGAAAACTAGTCCAAACTAAAGAGATGTTGGTGTATAAATGTGTCCAATAATCAGTGATTAGTTCCATCACATCCAGGTGAGATCCATTCATCAGTGACGTCATCACAATCAGGACTCACCTGCAATCTTTTCCTCTGTTCTGTCTTTTAAGATACAATCTAAAAGAGAAAAGAAAATGTTTGAGTTGTTTGTGTGAAATCATCAACCTGACAGTAAATAAAACTGAGAACAAGAATTATCACTCTTGTTTATTACAAAAATATTTTATGATAAAAACTCAAAAAAGCAAACAAAACAAAAAACAAGGCAAATTGACAGATGTCATCAACGTCCTGTCACATTTACAGAAGAGACTGGTTTCTATCTGTGGTTGGGTAATGGTCTGGGTGAATACTCGATTCTGATTGGCTGGAGGGTGTCGGTTAAAAAGTGATAGGAAAGACATTCCGTCAAATTGCCGGATGACCATTCTAAATTACTGCGCTGGCTCAAACGCTAGATGGTAACCATGGCAAAGGAAACTCACAGTTTATTCATCACAGCAGCAAGACAAAACATGAGTGATTTTATCATTTCTTTTAACGTGCTTTGTGAGTTTGACAACTTTGAAGACTGTGATGCAGCAGAAGAAAAAGAGAGAATATGTTAAGAAAAAGGGTTATTGACTATATTTTATTTCATTCTTATATTTTCTTAACGTTGGACATAGACCACGCCATGGCAGACCATTTAAAACATGCCTCAGGTCGAGCAGCCAGAGGAGGGTGAGGGGTCCAGAGGAGATCGTGATCACCTACAAAGTGTTTTTCAGCTGTGTTGGTGTTTAAAAAGTTTTAACAGTGTTGGTCTCATTTTTATTTATTTATTTATATCTCATTATTGTTTTTAGTTTTTTAAAAGTGTTCTGATTGTGTTTGTGTAATAAAACTTTAAAGAAATTGCACTTTTGTGTTGTCAAACTTTTAATTTCCCCCAAAGGTAGGTTCTGCTAATACATTGTATTTATATAAATGTGTTAATTTATTTATATATATATATATATATATAAAGTAATATAATTTATTATTCATTAAATGTATGTTGTAATTGTTTTTACAGTTAATCAGTCAATTTGAACAGGTAACATTTCAACGTTGAACAAACGCTAAAACAACGTTGAGACCTAGACGCAGTGGTTTAAAAGTAATGCTGAAATGTTGAAAAGATGTTAGATCACAACGTCAAGACAAGACAATTAGGCATTGCATTGGAAGTCCAGTTTTTACATACATACACATAACACACAGTCAGTCAATGCCACTTATTCAAACACAGAAAGTTGCATATGAATCTACAGTCTATGATATGAACACAAATCATCTCTAATGTTTTATGTCAATGAACTCACCAAAAAAAAAAAACCTGTGCTTGGTTCTCTGCGGTCGTGTTCCGCTGCCAGGATGGTAGTAGAAGGCAGGGGCACCGCTAGGTATTTTGGGCCCCATGAAAACAATCTTTACAGATTCCCTAACCCTTGACCACTATTTCAAGGACACTTAAGATGAAAACAAATAAAAAGCTTTTATGTAACTCAGATATTACATAAAAACACAAATAGGCCTATTTTAATTATTATTACTTTTTTTAAAATTATTCCTTAATTTAATGAGGCTACGTTCTGGAGTTTACTAGCAGACCTTTTTTTTCTCTCTCTCTCTCTCTCTGGTAGCTAATAGTGCAGGTTGTCAATCAACCACTGTCCACAGTTTATATTTAAGCATTTGGTTTGTGCATATATGTTGATGTTAAAGCCAATGTTTAAGGTCTATATATAATACTGTCACTCTGCAGAGGACATTTACAACTTTTGCAATGATAACAAATATCAACAAATATTGATTTTATTTTTTTATGTTTTATCTTTTACTGGTTGTTTGTTATTGTTGTTTGTCTGTCCTGATCACCATGACGTGTGCTGCTGCCTTTCTTAGCCAGGTCATCCTTGTGAAAGAGTTCTTGATCTTGGTTTTTATCTGGTTAAATAAAGGTTATAAATAAATAAAAAATGTAAAGGGGTGGGGCTTTAGTACCTTTCTCATTAAGGAACATGTCATCAATCAGTTATATCAAATCTTCAAAATAAAAATATTTTTTTTTTTTTTTTATATACCGGTAATAATTCTAATTACCTTACAAAGCTTGGGGAATTAAAAAATAACGTGATTGGATAATATATATATTTTTTCCTGGTAGTCATCAGGTTAGCTTGCTTGTTTGCTAAGTTTGTTTTGCACTTATTGTTCCTACCTCATCTTCTCATTTAAATGCAGTTTATTTTCTTTATTTTTTTAAACCAAATGACAGCTTTGTGACTCAGTAGTATGACATCAAAGGTCAATGTGTTCTCTCATTAATTATTGTCTTTCTTGTCCTTTGTGAGGGGTGCTCATCACCCCTAAAGCTCTGACCGTGACTGCGCCTATTACATTCTTCTGTTGTTAGCCTTAAGCTTAGGGGCATAATAAGATACATTTAGAATAAGTATACATATTTGCAGTTATTTTGATGAAAGTAACTTAAAAGTAATGTAGTAGTAGTGTAATGCCTTACAATTCAGAGACAGTAATATCATAGTGTAACAAATTACTTTGAAATGACAATAACAAGTAATACATAATGTATGTATTATGTTTAAAGTAATTTGCCCAACACCGTCTGGGACTCATGAACCAGTAATAATAATAATCAGGAGTCTTTAACTGTTTCATGGAAATACTCACCAACATGGAGCTCAATGATGGATGTTATCCTTAGCTGATGATATGGAAAAATACAGCTGTAATTTCCACTGTCTGTCTTCTTTGTTTTCCTGATCTCTATGGAGGCATTACCAGACTGCAGTTGATCTTCAAAATGAAAGACTCGACCTTTGAACTGTGGATCTTGACCTCCACGACCGTTATTAGAATGACTGCCTGAACTGTACAGGAACACATTCTTCTGATCATCTTTCTTCCAGTCAAAGAGATCAGACCTAATGTTGGTAGAGTCTAAGGAACAGGGTAAAATGACATCTTCATCTTCATTCACTCTCATCTTGATGACTGAAAGACAAAAACATTTATTGTATTAATCAGTGTGTTCACATCCAGAGTGATCAGTCAGTAACACAGTTTACATGTTTCACCACCAACGTTATTGGGTTTTCTATCAGAATATTACAAATATTTCACTATTATTATATTTCACTATATAAATCATATGAGTGTTCAGTTAACAACTGGACAACAGCTTCATTAAATGTTCATCTGCTTTGAATTAACTGGATTCTCCTTGTGTTAACTGGTATTTGCTATGTGAGTTGATTCCACCAGTCACCACTAGATGGCAGAACACAAGATTTCTCCTAAAGCTACAAACTAAACCTTATTTGTGGACACTGTCAGAATCTAGAATGAGTTCAATCAACACATGGTTTCCATTGACCAGGAATGGATAGAGCAGCAGTACTCCATGAAACACAGCCTGATGCTGTTTGGACTATATTCAGAAGAACCAGGACAAAATGTCAACAACAGTCACTGACAGAACTTCTGTGTCAGTATCAACTTCATGTCAAACATGGCGTCAACCCTTTAAACTGAAGCTTTTTATTAAATCTCCACATGGAAAAAATCAAACTTCCATCAAAGTGAACAACGTGGGCTCTGTGGCTGAAATCTAACAAATCTGTGTCTCCATCAGCAGAACAGAGAGACATGTGAAAAAGAGACATTTTTACTTCCACTAAATCAAATCATCATCCTTCTAACATCCTGATAACAACCAGTCACTGATGTTATTGAACCTGATCTAAAGAAAGTTGATGCATCACAACAATGAGCATGTAGCACACTCTGCATCCTCCTGAAATGACAGAGGCTTTAAGAACAGATAAAGGGACCTCCAGGGTGGAAAGGGTTCAACATCACCCTGTTTAAGTTCAGTTGTCTGCTGGTGTTGTTGAGAGCAGCTTCACCACCATCCACTGTTAACACAGACAGGACTGCTGACTTCACTTTGGAACAAACACAGGTTATGCTGGTGTTTTTTTAACCTATAAATCATACTCTTATTGTGAAAAGCTCAGACCGGAAGTATGTCGGTAGAAGGAGTTGTAGTCTGTTCTAACTTTACAGGAATCAACCATGTGTCTGTATTAAAAGTGAGTTTAATTCCTCTCTGTCTGCGCAGTTAATCCTTTCAGCTCAATACGACAATAATGACACTGAGAGAGTTGGTAGGAAGTTTAGATTTAACTCTAAAACATTTGATTTATTCAGAGACAGTTCATTTGTCACTTTTCAAACATAATGTTTTCATTTTGAATATGAAAATTAAAATGACTACTGTTTTTAATGTCCTTTATGAAACTTATAAAGAGATGATTGTAAAGAAAACAAAAATAAAAAGATAATTGAGAACAATCAAGCAAATGCGCTCGACAACGACCTGAATAATATTATTAATACTAGAAAATTCCCGCGGGAAATTTTTAAAGTGCCGAGTGGGCTGTTGCCATTAGCTGCTAATGTTAGCAATTAGCGTGATGCGCTAGCCACTAACTTTAGCATTAGTTTAGTGTTAGCATGTCTCTTTAGACACTAAAAATTAAATACATTCTAATTGTTAGCATGCTAATGCTAACATGCTAATTGGTAATATGCTATTCACCAACATGCTAATGCTGCCACTAATGCAACCACCAATTCGTAGCCACTAAAAATTAGCATTAGCCGCTAATGTTAGCAATTAGCATGAGGCGCTAGCCACTAATTTTAGCATTGGTTTAGTGTTAGCATGTCTTTTTAGACACTAAAAATTAAATACATGCTAATTGTTAGCATGCTAATGCTAACATGCTAATTGCTAATATGCTATTCGCTAACATGCTAATGCTGCCACTAATGCTACCACCAATTTCTAGCTACTAAAAATTAGCATTAGCCGCTAATGTTAGCAATTAGCATGACGCGCTAGCCAATGACAGACAGACACCTGTCATTGTTCAACTTGGGTGCCAAAAGCCAAAATGGCCGCCCCACAGACCAGTTACTTCAGTTAGAAGTTTCCCGAGTGGGCTGTTTCCATTAACATTGCCCCAAAATGGCCGCCCTACAGACCAGTTACTTATGTTTTCCCGCCTCTTTCTGTGGAGCCCCTGGTTGCCATGGTTACCGGTTGAATATCAGTTAAAAAAACGACTAGAGTGGGCGAAAATGCTGAAACCACGGCCTCGAACAGGAAGGCCTTGTGGCCAAACCGTGTGTCCAATCGTTGAACCGACTTCACTTTGGGCATCTTGAGGCTTTCCTGAACGTCTAGATATGCAGTTTGTGGGTAAAATGTAGAAATGTGAGCTATTTAAAGCGATTTAAAACAAAGGATTGCTTCTGCTTTCCTCCACAAATTTAACATTGCAGTCTATGGAGCGAGGAAGGGGTTTGCTGGCGCAGCTTTGCGTCTCACGCCAAAACTATAAGACTTACAGCTTTAGCAGACAAATTGTGAGCGAGAAGACAAATTTTCCTACGTTTCTATGTATAAATTATGTCTGTGGTGTGAAATCTGTGGCCACGGGAGCAGTTTCTGTTTTATTTTTTGCCTAATTTTCTTCTCTCTTCTCACTCTAGCTGTCCCTCTAGCGCGAACATTCCGCGCAATACACACCCATTATAAACCCCGAAATTTGAGTAAAAACCTACACCGCTTTGAGGCTTCATAGTTTAAAAACAGTAAAAGGTGTCGATAAGTGAGGGGAATCTCTGAAGAGAAGACAAGAGTGCCTTCATTTTAAAGTTTAAATGAAGTCTCTGGGTGAAAGTATGCCAGAGCAGTTGATCGTTGAAAATGCCTGTTGATTTTTCGGGGTCTCCCATTCATTTGAATGGGAAATTTTTCGCGCTTTTTCGCGAATAAATTCGCGAAAAACTCGTCAATCGCTTATCCAAGTAATAGCATAGGATTCGGGATCAAAACACACGTTTCGATATATCATGTGTTGGGGTCCTCTGGCCGGTTCGGGCCGCATTAATTGCCGAAAAAGGGCGGAAAATGAATAATATTAAGTAAATAAAAAAACTGCAAAGAAACACGCAGAAGATCAAGAGTTGCCTCGTGCCTATGACACGAGGCCCCTCCTCCCTATGGGAGGAGGGGCCTCTTGACATAGGCACTCGGCACTAATTATTATAAAGATAGCGGACACATGAATATGATCTGAAACTAGAAAATTCCCGCGGAAATTTTTAAAGTGCCGAGTGGGCTGTTGCCATTAGCTGCTAATGTTAGCAATTAGCGTGATGCGCTAGCCACTAACTTTAGCATTAGTTTAGTGTTAGCATGTCTTTTTAGACACTAAAAATTAAATACATTCTAATTGTTAGCATGCTAATGCTAACATGCTAATTGGTAATATGCTATTCGCCAACATGCTAATGCTGCCACTAATGCAACCACCAATTCGTAGCCACTAAAAATTAGCATTAGCCGCTAATGTTAGCAATTAGCATGAGGCGCTAGCCACTAATTTTAGCATTAGTTTAGTGTTAGCATGTCTTTTTAGACACTAAAAATTAAATACATGCTAATTGTTAGCATGCTAATGCTAACATGCTAATTGCTAATATGCTATTCGCTAACATGCTAATGCTGCTACTAATGCTACCACCAATTTCTAGCTACTAAAAATTAGCATTAGCCGCTAATGTTAGCAATTAGCATGACGCGCTAGCCAATGACAGACCGACACCTGTCATTGTTCAACTTGGGTGCCAAAAGCCAAAATGGCCGCCCCACAGACCAGTTACTTCAGTTAGAAGTTTCCAGAGTGTGCTGTTTCCATTAACATTGCCCCAAAATGGCCGCCCTACAGACCAGTTACTTATGTTTTCCCGCCTCTTTCTGTGGAGCCCCTGGTTGCCAGGTTACCAGTTTGAATATCAGTTAAAAAAACGACTAGAGTGGGCGAAAATGCTGAAACCACGGCCTCGAACAGGAAGGCCTTGTGGCCAAACCGTGTGTCCAATCGTTGAACCGACTTCACTTTGGGCATCTTGAGGCTTTCCTGAACGTCTAGATATGCAGTTTGTGGGTAAAATGTAGAAATGTGAGCTATTTAAAGCGATTTAAAACAAAGGATTGCTTCTGCTTTCCTCCACAAATTTAACATTGCAGTCTATGGAGCGAGGAAGGGGTTTGCTGGCGCAGCTTTGCGTCTCACGCCAAAACTATAAGACTTACAGCTTTAGCAGACAAATTGTGAGCGAGAAGACAAATTTTCCTACGTTTCTATGTATAAATTATGTCTGTGGTGTGAAATCTGTGGCCACGGGAGCAGTTTCTGTTTTATTTTTTGCCTAATTTTCTTCTCTCTTCTCACTCTAGCTGTCCCTCTAGCGCGAACATTCCGCGCAATACACACCCATTATAAACCCCGAAATTTGAGTAAAAACCTACACCGCTTTGAGGCTTCATAGTTTAAAAACAGTAAAAGGTGTCGATAAGTGAGGGGAATCTCTGAAGAGAAGACAAGAGTGCCTTCATTTTAAAGTTTAAATGAAGTCTCTGGGTGAAAGTATGCCAGAGCAGTTGATCGTTGAAAATGCCTGTTGATTTTTCGGGGTCTCCCATTCATTTGAATGGGAAATTTTTCGCGCTTTTTCGCGAATAAATTCGCGAAAAACTCGTCAATCGCTTATCCAAGCAATAGCATAGGATTCGGGATCAAAACACACGTTTCGATATATCATGTGTTGGGGTCCTCTGGCCGGTTTGGGCCGCATTAATTGCCGAAAAAGGGCGGAAAATGAATAATATTAAGTAAAAAAACTGCAAAGAAACACGCAGAAGATCAAGAGTGGCCTCGTGCCTATGTCAAGAGGCCCCTCCTCCCATAGGGAGGAGGGGCCTCTTGACATAGGCACTCGGCACTAATAAAACGTTGCGCACTTTTCCTTCCCGTAAATAGAGGCGCATCCGGAGGACGCAGCGCAGTCCCACCCAGTGTTAAACACACATCAGATTAGAACAAACATCCAAACCCTGATCATGATTATACTGTTAGAAAGAACCAGAAGGATGCTGTCAGAGAAGGGCATCAGATTTTATTGTGGAAGATGATTTTAAAATGCTAAATGCGGAAGTAGCAGGTGCAGGTGCTGCCGTTATCCAGAGCTACTCACTAAACTAACAGAAGAACTGATCTAAAGATCCACAGTCCGCTCATTTAAATCAATCAAAGGGATTTTCTCACCTTCGTCACCAAACGTTGTTCCAGAGCAGATCAGTAGACAGAAACACACGAGAGGAAGAAGCTCCATCGCTGTCCAAGTCCTCTGAAGGTAAAACAGCAGTTAATTTGTTCCAGTATATGGACTCTTGAAAGTGTCCTCAGTGCTTCGGTTGAGCTGTGAGGAGTGGTCTCGAGATTTGTGCTAACAGCAACGAGCCAACACTTCTGAAAAAAAGAAAATCCTTCAGAACAAAAGCTCAATTTCAGAGAAATAAACTCGATGATTGAGAAAGATGAAAGGGTTATGGCTGATTCTGGTCCAGGTGAGGTTCTGTTTGAGGTAAAGTGAATCACATCTGGATGATGAAACAGACTTCACTCTGGATTGTTGGAGGCTAAAGTTATCTGCAGCTCTTCACACTGAGTGTTAATGTGCAAATGTGGAGAAAAGAGAACTAGTTCTCAAAATCTGCCAAGCCGTCACTGCCCATTTCCTATTTCTGTCACATTTCACGGTTTCAGTCACTGGGTGGGTAGGTGGGTCGGTGGGTGTGTGAATGCGTGTGTTGGGGGGTGGGGTGTGGGTTGGATACCACAGCCTGTGAAAGAAACCCTCTTGGGTTGCTGTGAAACCCTGTGTCTGCATGGGTTCTGTCCAGGTTCTCCAGCTTCCTCCCACCATCCAAAGACATGCTGGTTAGCTTCATAGATAGATAGATAGACAGATAGACAGATAGACAGATAGACAGATACTTTTACTAGCTATTTCTACTAATCCCGGGGGAAATTCAAGTTCATGGCCAATTTAGTGATTCTAAAATCCAGGACCCTACCTCTCGCGCGTCCGATGACTGCTGGGATAGACTCCAGCAGACCGACGCAACCCTTAACAGGAATTATCGGGTATAGAAAATGAATGAATGAATGAATGAACGAATGAATGACTCATCCCTGTTACTGCTCTCAGAAACTAGAAACTCAGAAACTAGAAAAGAAGAAACGACAATAAAATCTTAATAATAAGAGTAATAAAACAATAATATACAGTATGATAATACTAGGATGAAAGATTAGTTAAGACAGAATAGAAAAACAGAATATTTGTGATATAATTAATAAAAAGCAGATAAAAGAACAAGAAAATAAATTAATGTTTCCTCATCAAAATCAAGGCTGTAGAGTTTACATCAAATATTGAGAGAACATGAGAGGAGAAGGGGGGGACACAGTGTTCTTGTCACTCACACTTATTCCTAATAAACCATAAATGAATTGCTTAATACCATTGTATGTGATTGTTTTTAAATATATATCTTTGGTTATAAAGCGTTGTGCTATAATGTACATTTTGAATGTAATATTATTTGCCGGCAGGTGTTTCTAAGTATTTGATACAATTAAATGTGGCGACATCTGCTGGATAATATTATGCATAGCATTCGCATGAAACGAAGGGTCGTGAAAGAGAAAGTTGTGTTTGCTTAATATGAATCTACAGTATTTGCGTCTTGAAACGATTTTTTTCTTTTATAGAAAATAATATACTTGTAGTATGAGTTGGACATCTTCTATGTATGTTACGGGTCCTACGGTGTTTGACCCATTGTGGTTTGACCACGTATCAAATACAATTCTGTTGGAACAGATATGATGCGCGGTAATGAAAACACGAAGCATTCACTATTGCGTACAGGTAGCACCTGACAATGACATAGACATCTGAGATGTGTGCGGAAACCACGCGAACCGCAACAGCTCCGGCCACAAAGGTTCTGCTTGCATCCTTTTTCCACTATCTCACAACATATGATTGACACATATTTAACAGGGGAATTAACTCGACCCTTAAAATAAAAAGAGGGAATAATTTTCTTTTCCCATTCACTGTTCACATAAATGTGGTGACACCATTTGGATGCACTACAGCAGAGGTTGTGCTAGATTTTTCCGTCATTTTGACCGACAGGCAGTGTTCGAATTATACCATGAGCTTCGGGGGGTACCCCCCCCCCCGTAATTCGAACCATGGTCACCTGCCTCCTGTATGTCCTGCACTCTGCCCTCATCCTGTGATCTCCCTGCGACCTGCTCACAGCTTTCATCCTGTGCCTCTCCTGCCTGCTGGGCACCCCTGTCCTTCATACACATGAACAGTGTTTAAAACCTAACAGCATCTACAGTTTTACTGTTATTGTCTGTAGCTCTTAGTGCTAACATTTCCTACTTACTCTTTTAGCACCAAAAAAGTGCCTGATGTCTCCACAACCTTTCCTTTTCCTCATGTCTCTGTGAATAACATCAAATCCTACTTAGTGAGATAATGAGAAGTCTGCTACTATTATTTAACTAAGATATTAAATAATAGAAATAGAAAAAATAGAAAACTATACTAACCAATTAAAAACAAATTCAAATACTAGCATGGTATTCAGCTGCTCTTGGCTCTGGCTGAGATTGTAATTTTATGTAGGCTTAGCTACATCAGTACTTCTAATAACAAACAACACAGGACATGTGTCAAATTCATTTCTCAGGGCACAATTGATTCATAATGAAATGAGAATGGAAACCTATAGAGTTTTTACCTGCCTACCTCACCATACGGCTATAAGCTAAGCTTGCTTGAAATAGAGACTTAGCTTGCTAACTAACGTTGGTAATTAACGTTCTTCTAACGTCGGAGTGCACTTTACTAGCCAAGACGTGACATGAGCTATGAAAGAACAAAACACTTTAATAAATGTAAAATCACGCGTTTTCAACAAGCCAAACTTCTGCTGGCAACTTACATTTACCCATGCACATCAGGCTCAGCAGTGAAATCAACCAACTGCAGGAATTTACCCGGCGTTTTTATCGCGTTTTATGATACCTACCTCCTGCACTTGAGAAAGTTGCGGCATCTGCGTCGGAAGCTTATAACGCCACAGAGGTGAAAAATGGTATGGTCCAAAACGGGGGTTCCGAAATAGCAACATTAAAATATCCCTACAGTGAAAATGGGAGTTAACTTGTAGGCTATTGTTATTTTTATTATTATTATTTTCACAACATCAGAAAAAATTACTTGACCCCCCCAAAAGTGATATTTCTGTCTCTTTGGGGGGTATTGGGTCTTCAATGGGGGATACAGTACCCCCCAGTACCGCCCGTAATTCGAACTATGCCGACAGGGTCAAAAATGCCGACAGAATCGATTTTTTTACCCGTCACGTTTTTTTTTTTTTTTTTAAATGATAATGACATATTCAGTATCAATATTAGGCCTAATTAACATTTGTGCTTGCGCGTAATCAAGTGTCTCAAGTGGAATTGCTGCAGAGGATATTGACATGAGGTTTTGGACTTTTGCCTCGGACAGACGACTTGAATCCGCGCCCTGCTGCCACACTGTAGACTGGAATTATGTAAAGGGTTAAAAAGATGTTTAATAGAAACAGTTTATTACGAGTCAAAAAGTAAGTTCATGTTATAAAATGGTTAAATATGATAAAATGAGATACCCCTATAAATATGTTTTTTTTTATTTAATTTCAGTGTGTCATACAATGGGATTTCAGTGCCTATTTCATTGTACTGTTAATGTTTCTGGTATTAGTGCGACACTCTCACATGTCAGTAGGGGGCGCCTTGCGCCTGAAAGGAACACAACACCCCCTAGAGGCAGATCCTGCAGAATAAATCCTGCAGTCTTGCTAAAACCAGCTGAAGTTGTTCTGCCTCTTTGTGTGTACATTCAGGTGGGTTTAAATTCTTCTGTGTACATGTCTGTCTCCCAAAATGAGGGTCAAGAGTGTCGAGATTCTTTGTGGAAAATAGAGAGCATTACAGTGGTGTAGTTTTATGTTGTAATGGCTTTAAGACTGATGTTTTGATGTCGGTGCTAACTGCTAATATGTGACGGTACAATTGAACGGTAAACGAGACACGAAGGGGTTCGTTTTATGTTAATGAAATGAAGTGTTGTATTTTATTATTATTGGTGACGGTTGAGAATGTTTTGCTTGCTGTTCGGTCACATTAAGAATAAATCCTGCAGTCTTGCTAAAACCAGCTGAAGTTGTTCTGCCTCTTTGTGTGTACATTCAGACCGCGGCAGAGGTTATCGTCATCCTCCCTGACACCCCTAGGTCAGGAGGGTAACAATCTTGGGGGCTCGTCCGGGATTAGCTCTACAACCTGATGATAGCTAATCCGTTACAGAAACCGACTTCAAGTTCCCGAACCGACGTGCTACAGTGACGACTTCGGAGGCGAAAAGATGTCCGCTATAAGAGAACTGCGGAGGGAGATACAGCGACAGCTCCACCTGCTGGTCATCTCCGCCAATTCGGAGGTGCTCTACAAGCTGGCAGAGTCTATCAAGGATGAGGTAGAGGAAGAGATACCAGGAGAGGATGCTTCAGATGTGGAACTCTATGACTTCATCGTGGACTTTTTGAAAAGTGACAAGTTGGCGAGTCAAGAAGACCAAGGAATGTCCAGCCTGTTAATCTTCAAAGATCTCATCACTGGACTGCAACCACCTCCAGTGGCTATGGAGGAGCAACAAGAGCAGACGGAAGAGACTGAATTCATCCTGGCACCTTTAGCAGTAGATAGTGAGACAAACAGATCACCAGTCGTTAACCAGGTAACTGATGTAATTAAGTTGACTGATGTTGCTGCTTTACTGCCTCGGAGAGAATTCAAAATATACAGTGGACAGATTTCTGACTCAGAGTCTGATGTTAGTTACAGTTCACTGTGTAGGCAGATTAATGAAGGGTTATCTGAAAATTTTACGGAAGCAGAAGTAATTCGTACTGTTTTAAAGATAATCAAACCTGGTACCTTTAAAGACATGTTGATGACAAAAGATGGGTTAACTGTAGATGAACTCAAACGCTTTCTCAGAGCACACTTGCGAGACAGGAGTAGTGCAGAGTTATTTCAGGAGCTTAGCAATGCAAAGCAACAGGAGAAAGAAAACCCACAACAGTTCTTGTACCGGTTAATGGGTCTAAAACAGAGAGTACTGTTTGCTTCACAGCAAGGTAACTCAGAGTTTCAATATGACAGCAAACTTGTCCATGGAGTATTTCTTCACTCCTTGTATCAGGGAATAAGTGAGAAGTATGCATACGTCAGGCGAGACCTTAAACCTGTCATTGGCAACCTAAGTGTAACTGAAGATTTTATCTTAGAAATAATGACAAAGTCAGTCAGTGAAGAGGTGGGGAGACAGGCACGCCTAGGTCAGACCCACAAAACCAGAACAGTCACAGTAAATGCTACTTAACCAGAAGAGAGACAATATGTAGCTCAACCTCCAACTGAGGTTCAAGCCAGCGTCCTGCAGACTAAAGCTGAAGTCCAGGCAAACCGCACAGCTATTCACGAGCTAACAGTACATGTCTCAGCTTTGGCAAAGACTATTGAGAAGGTCCTCACCACTACAACCAGTACTCCTGAGCCATCTCAACCCAACTCAGTGAGTACTGTGCAACAACCCAAGTGTGCCGCGAAGAGAAGATGTCAGCCATGCTTAGCCCAAGGAGCTGCAATTTGCAACCACTGTTTCAGGTGTGGCCAGGAACGACACAGAGCTGTGGGATGCCTGTCAAAGACCAAGCCGACGGGAAACATGAGGAGGTCACTGGGGAGGGACCACCAGTGACCAAAGAAAATCCAGCGTCCCCCGTCACAGTTACCAGCTATGACTCCAACACCATAGCTAGCAGCCACTCACCAGTAAAACACAGAGCAACAAAAGGGAGTTGTGTTGCAAAGCTGATAGGCAAAAGGTGTATGATTATCAACTATAGACCAATCTCCAACCTTCCTTTTATTTCCAAAATTCTAGAAAAAGTTGTTGCTAATCAGTTGTGTGACCACTTAAACAGGAATGGTCTGTTTGAAGAGTTTCAGTCAGGTTTTAGAGTTCATCATAGTACAGAAACAGCTCTGGTTAAAGTTACCAATGATCTCCTCATGGCTTCAGATAGTGGACTTGTCTCTATACTGGTTCTGCTAGATCTTAGTGCTGCATTTGACACTATTGATCATAATATTTTACTACAGAGACTTGAAAGTGAGATCCAGATTAAAGGAACTGCATTAGATTGGTTTGAATCCTATCTGTCTGACAGATTCCAGTTTGTTCATGTCAACCACGTTTCCTCTACTTATACTAAAGTAAGCTATGGAGTTCCTCAGGGTTCTGTGCTAGGACCAATACTCTTCACATTATACATGTTGCCATTAGGGAAGATTATTAGAAAACATGGCATAAACTTCCATTGTTACGCAGATGACACCCAGCTATATTTATCTATGAAACCAGATGAAACTAATCAGCTGGTTAAACTCCAAGCATGCCTTAAAGACATAAAGGCTTGGATGACCTGTAATTTCTTACTCTTAAACTCAGACAAAACAGAAGTTATTGTATTTGGTCCTAAGCATCTCAGAGATTCATTATCTAATCACGTGGTTTCTTTGGATGGCATTACCTTGGCCTCCAGTACTACTGTGAAAAACCTTGGTGTTATATTTGATGAGGATATGTCCTTTAAATGTCACATTAAGCAGGTAACCAGGACTGCCTTCTTTCATCTACGTAATATCATCAAAATTAGGAACATCCTGTCTCAGAGTGACGCTGAGAAACTAGTTCATGCATTTGTGTCTTCCAGACTGGATTGCTGTAATTCATTACTGTCTGGCTCTCCAAATAACTCTTTAAAAAGCCTCCAACTGATTCAAAATGCTGCAGCAAGAGCATTGACAGGAATCAGCAAGAGAGATCATATTACTCCAGTTTTAGCTTCTCTTCACTGGCTCCCCTTAAAGTCTAGAATAGAATTTAAAATCCTCCTCCTTACATACAAGGCCCTCAAAGGCCTAGCTCCATCATATCTTAAAGACCTCATTGTACCATATCATCCCAACAGATCACTTCGGTCTGAAAGTGCAGGCCTACTTGTGGTTCCTAGAATTTTAAAAAGTAGAATGGGAGGTAGAGCTTTCAGCTATCAGGCTCCTCTCCTGTGGAACCAGCTCCCAGTTTGGGTTCGGGAAGCAGACACTCTCTCTATTTTTAAGGTCAGGCTTAAGACTTTACTTTTTGATCAAGCTTATAGTTAGGGCTGGACTAAACCATCCCTTAGTTATGCTGCTATAGGCCTAGGCTGCTGGGGGACAATGCACCAAACATATGCTCTCCTTCTTTCTTCTCTCTCCTCTCTCGTGTCCTCCACTTTCTTTTCTCTGGCACAGAGCTCCTCCCTCTAAATTCCTATCTGCTACTAGTCATGACATTCTGTGCTATTACTATGTAGAATGTTTACTGCTGCTCTCCCTTCTTCCGAGTATCTCTGGCCTGGAGTTGAGTGTTTCCTGTGGAGCTCCATACTACATCTGTTGTCGTGGTCTCATCAGCCTGCCCAGTCTCCATGGAATCCTGCTGTTATCCACTCCTGCCTGAATGAACAATTCTCCAACCTGCTGATGATTCCCCTTACATTTTCTAACTGTCATGTAACATCATTAGTTTGTATCATAGCATCCCACCTGTATGCTTTAGTCAGATGTGTGTATCTATGACAGATGTATGTTTATCTTGCTGTTCTCTTTCTCTGTCTGTACCCGGCTGGCCTTAGGCAGATGGGTCCCTCCATATGAGCTGGGTTCTGCTCAAGGTTTCTTCCTGTTAAAAGGGAGTTTTTCCTGCCACCGTCGCCTGCAGGCTTGCTCTGGGGGTTTCAGGCCGGGTCTTGTAAAGCGTCTTGAGACGATTTGTATTGTTATTGACGCTATATAAATAAAGCTGAATTGAATTGAATTGAATTACCTCAATGGTGTAAAGACTGATATGTTGCTGGATAGTGGAGCTCAGGTGACCATAGTGGGGAAGGACTGGCTGGAAACAAACTTACCAGAGATCAAAGTTCAGTCACTTGAAGACCTCCTGCCAGATGTTCCCTTAAAAATCACAGCAGCTAATGGGACTGATGTACCCTTTGAGGGGTGGGCTGAAATATTAATGGAAATTAAAAGTGCAAAACATGGCCAAGTAGCTATCCATGTACCCATGCTAGTGAGTCAGAACTGTGTTAGTGGTCCCTTGCTAGGGTTCAATGTGATAGAGGAATCAAATCAAATCAAATCAAATCAAATTTTATTTGTATAGCCCAAATTCACAAAACATGTTTTGCCTCAGAGGGCTTTACAATCTGTACAGGGAGTGACACCCTCTGTCCTTAGACCCTCGGTTCGAGTGAGGAAAAACTTGCCCACAAAAAACCCTATTAACAGGGAAAAAATGTGGAAGAAACCTCAGGGAGAGCCACAGAGAAGGGATCCCTCTCCCAGGACGGACAGACGTGCAATGGATGTCACATGTACAAATCAACACAGACATATTGTACAATTACAATGAAAGATGCAATGACAATGAATTACAATGAATGATAGAATGAGTAATTCACACTACTACAGACTTAGAGAGTCTTAAGGAGCCAGGAAATGTCAGTCTCAGTGATTTACTAGCAGAGGCATTAAAGCTACATCGAGACACAGCTGAAACCATTGTCTCAGTAATCGGTAGTATTCCAGTTCAGGAAACATCTAGAACTGATACCATCAGGGTAGGAAAGAGAGGCCTCACAGTCCCAAGTGGCCAGATGTGCGAAATTAAGTGTCATGTCAGGTCATGGCCGAAGGGGGGGACGATGCTATTTGAACCCACCTTAGAGAATGTATTACCAGATGGGCTAGAGCTGTTCCCTGCATTGGTTGATGTACCACCTGGTGCCTCTAAAGTCATAAAAATCCCAGTTTGCAACTCAGCAAAGCATGATATCTTCCTGCCACCGAGAACAACCTTAGGCTGTATTGAAGAAATAGTTGAGGGCAGGCCAGTGAATCTCTCATCTTTCCAGCAATCAGCGACACCAAACAGCAACACACATGTGTGCACAGCACAAGTTGGTCCAACAAGCAACATCAGTGAGAGAACCACCAACTCAGCTGGGTCACAGGGACAGACAAAATGGCACCCTCCAGTTAACTTAGACCATCTTGATCAGCAACAGCAGGAGGTTGTGCACCAAATGCTTTATGAGGAATCTGATGTGTTCGCAAGAGGAGAAGAGGACATAGGCTGCATACCCAATTTACAGCTAAAAATCAATGTTGTGGATGACAATCCTGTTCAGAAGTGCTATAACTCTATACCAAAGCCACTGTACAAGGAGGTGAAGGAGTATGTACAGAATCTCCTGGACAGAGGTTGGATTCGCAAATCTGTGTCTTCTTATTCCTCCCCAGTCGTTTGTGTCCGGAAAAAAGACCAGAGTCTGAGACTGTGTGTGGATTTCAGGGGGGTGAACCGAAAGACTGTCCCAGATCGTCATCCGTTGCCACGAATCCAAGACCTTCTTGACAGTTTGCAGGGCAATACCTGGTTCTCCATCCTTGATCAGGGCAGCGCTTATCACCAAGGATTTGTAAGTGAGGAATCAAGACATCTCACAGCTTTCAGCACACCATGGGGGTTGTATGAATGGATACGTATTCCATTCGGCCTAACAAATGCCCCTGCAGCATTCCAGAGATGTATGGAGGGTGTGTTGGAAAGTGTTCGAGACGAATGCTGTGCTCCATACCTTGATGATGTCTTGTGTTACTCAGTGTCCTTTGAAGATCACATACACCACCTCAGACAAGTTTTCAACTGCTTGAGAGAACATGGCATCAAACTGAGACCAACCAAGTGCGAGTTATTTAAAAGAGAAGTCCGCTACCTTGGTCGGCTGGTGTCGGGGGAAGGAGTGAAGATTGATCCACAAGATTTGGCTGCAGTGATGGCACTTAAAGAGAAAGAACCACGTGTAGCGGCTTTTGTACTCTCTCCGTTGCGTTGTGTATTTCATAGAAGAAGACGTTCACTTTTGGCAACTCGCCGTTTATTCTGGTAGAAGAGGTCAACAAAATATAACTATTAGTCTGGCTTCCCTCACACACCATACACACGTCGGGGAGACAGCGAGGTCCGACTGCTATCAAAATGAACGTACAAATGAACACAAATAAAGTGCAATGTACCTGGTAGAAGAGGTCAACAAAATATAACTATTAGTCTGGCTTCCCTCACACACCATACACACGTCTGAAAAATATAACCCGAAAAGAAAGGGCAGGTTAGCTAAACACGTGCAATTAATGTGGAACATTAGCGGAGCTTACAATACATGCACCTACCGGGGAGACAGCGAGGTCCGACTGCTGCTCCCCCGGGATGTACGACCCTAAACTACAGGGGTGCTGCCTTCAAGTTCCCTTGGAAATTGTGTGAGTTTCTATGGCAAGTGGAAACAATCATTTTAACTCCGTTACACTCCCCCCTACTGACTTCCACTTGCCCACACTAACCAGACCAAAATAAAAAAATAAAAAATAAAAATAAAAATTGGACTGTACATCACATGACCCACAAACATACCAGGTACTAAGAACTGCATACAAAGAGGAAGAAATGAGTAATAATAATAAAAACAAGTTTTGTGTACAGTGCTGCTTATCTCACAGATACCAAATACTCCAGTCAAAGACTATTCCTTAAGAATCAGAATAAAGAAGGGTTGCAAAGCCTTCAAACACTCATGGGAAAAACATGCCCACATACATGTGAAATCACTCAGAAATCATGTCAGTACAACAGCACACAAAGTTACCACCTGGACACCATCCAGTAGTGACCAAACATCACAAAAAAAAACAGATCCTCCTAAAATTTGAAGTAACTCATGGCTATACATAAGCCAATAACCCCATACATCTATGTGAGGCCCATATATGAAACACACTAGCGGCCAGCAAGAACTTTCTGATGCATGTTCTGAATAAGTCTGACGACTGGCCTAACCACCCTCCCATACCTTGTCCGTAGTCCCTGCAAACTGTCATAGGAAAGGCCTGCCTCTGATGCAAGAACAGAACCAGCATCAGAAGGCAGCAAGGCAACAGAGAGTGTGGAGGCAGCAGGTTGAGAGTCAGGCGAGTCAACAGGACAACCAGCACTAACAACAGGACCACGAGCGCCAGACTGGTCCAGCCTGTCAGATCTGGCCTCCTCTGGACCGTTGAGTCCACCTTCCTTTTGGCTGGCAGGATCAATTTGGTCAGGTGTGTCAGATCCTGGCTGATCATGTCCATCCACATTGTCCATATGAGCCGACTGACCTCCTGTGGAGGCTGGGAGCTGAGAGACCCAAAAGACAGTCCTGTCTTCGGGTTCACTGCCAGGGAGAACAGTTGAACCATCACTTTCAGCACCTGTCACAGACTCGTCCACAGCCTCATCAGTCAAGGAACTGTCAAAAGATCCACCATCCTCCGGATCAGCAGGGACAGGTAAGAAATTCACAGGCATAATGAGGTTCCTGTGAACCACTTTCTCCAGGTTCGTCGCACAGTTCTTGAGTCTGAAGGTGTGAGTGTTGTCCTGTTTTTCCACAACAGTGTATAGGTGACTCTCCCAGCGATCAGCCAGCTTCCTCCGACCTCGTTCTCCTTTGTTAGCCAACAAGACTCTGTCCCCAACCTCTACAGGTGCACCCCTCACCTTGCGGTTGTAAAGCCCAGTCTGCTTCTCTTGTTGTTTTGCGGTTGAAATCTGAGCAATCCTGACCGCTTCCGCCAAATCACGTCGGAGACACTGTACATATACAGTACATCATAGTCCACAACTTGCTCATCCATGAGCACAGACTGAAACATCACGTCTACAGGTAACCGGGGAATCCTGCCGAACATCAGCAGAAAGGGTGCAAAACCTGTGGTTTCATGGACCGTTGCATTGTAAGAGAAGGTGAGTGAACGTAGGAGTTGGGGCCATCTCTGCTTGGCTCTGGGTGGAAGAGCTCTGATCATGTTCCCAAGGGTGCGATTGAACCGTTCGACTGCTCCATTGCCCATGGGATGGTAAGGTGTTGTATGAGATTTCTCAACACCAGCGACTTGAAGCATCTCTGCAATCAGGTTACTTTCGAAGTTTGCACCTTGGTCTGAGTGCACTCGCTCTGGGAAGCCATACACACAGAAGAAGTTGTTCCAAAGTTGATGAGCAACAGCTTTAGCTGACTGGTTGGGACAGAGGTATGCCTGAGCTAGCTTAGTAAAATGGTCAGTCACCACGAGCACATCTAAAGACTTGTTGGATGAGTCTTCAGCTGACCAAAAATCAATGCAGACCAACTCAAGGGGTCTCGTGGTCTTAACACTTTCAAGTGGTGCCCTGGCCTCAGGTTCAGGAGACTTACTGACCAGACACCGGCGACAGCGCTGCACATACTCCTTGACATCCTTCTCCATCCCGATCCAGTAGAACCGCTGTCTAGCCAAGTACAGCGTCCTCCTCTGTCCTTGGTGACCTGCCTCATCATGGATTCCTCTCAGGACCTTGTCTTTCAGGTGAGTGGGCACGACATACCGGTAGGCTTTTCTCTTTGTCACAGCATCTTTTGAAGTGCGATACAGAGCACCGGCTTTGACTGTGAGTTGTTCCCAGTGTCGGAGAAGCCGCAAGACTCCAGCTGGTTCATGTGGGCGTTCTCGTCTCGACGGCCGCCTCTGCCGTTCCACAAAGTAAAGCACCCGACCCAAGCATGGATCAACACGTTGTAACGATGTCAGGTTGTCTTTGGGCAAAGGGCGGAAATCATGCAGCTTGGAAGGCAGAAGAGATTGTGTGAGCTGCGGTAAGCAGAACGCATGAGATGGCAAGCAGTCTCTTCCCAAGGAACACTCAAGAACAGCAGACACTGCCTTTGAAGAGATAGGAGGATGCTGATGCACTGCTGCTGCACTGTTGGAGACCACAATCAAAGGGCACTGCAGCTGGTTGAGGGGATCACAGGACAACCGGAAAGCATTCTGCACACGGTCAGGCTCAAGGGCATTCGCTTCCTCCAGAAGTGCACCATAGGGGACTGTCGTGAGTCGATGGAGGAGGCTGGGGTGCACAAAAGGTTCACGGCTGAGGGCATCTGCCACTACATTTTTAGGGCCAGGAATGTACCTGATGTCAAAGTCATACGGGGCCAGTTTCGACACCCACCTCTGCTCACAGGCGTCCAGTTTTGGTTTACTGAGAATGTATGTGAGCGGGTTATTGTCGGTCCATACAGTGAACTGGTGACCTCTCAGCCAGTGACTGAATTTGTCGCACACAGCCCACTTAAGTGCGAGGAATTCCAGCCTGTGTGCTGGATAGCGAGACTGGGCATAATTCAGCGACTTGCTGGCAAATGCAATGGGCCTAGCAACACTATCACCATCCGCCAGCTGAGACAACACAGCCCCGAGGCCGTTGGAAGAGGCATCCACCGACAGGAGAAAAGGCCTACTGAAGTCGGGGTGAGCAAGAGTGACATTGGTTAGTAAAGCCTGCTTCAGCTTTCTGAAAGCCTCGCTGCAAGCAGGAGTCCAATCAGCAGAAGAGAGGCCCCGAGACCCAGCCTGGTTCTTTTTACCCTTGGTACGTCGCGGCCCTTTCACACCAGACGTCAGCGCGAACAAAGGCTTGCTAATACCAGAGTACCCCTCGAAAAACTGCTGATAAAACCCAACCATCCCAAGGAAGGATCTGATCTTGGTGGGAGCTGGGATGTTAGTGCCCTCCACCATTAAATCCTTCTCCTGTAGTGCAACGACTGCTTTCACTTTCTCTGGGTCAGTTGAAATCCCCTCCTTTGTCACAATATGCCCCAGAAACTTCACTGAGGTCCTCATGAAGTGACACTTTTTGGGGGCCAGCTTCAGGTTGTGCTCCTTTAACCTCTTGAAAACCATTTCCAATCTCTGCAATGCCATCTGTTCGTTGGGGGCAAACACAAGGATGTCATCCAGATAGCACAACAGGCTCAAGAAGTTTTGATCACCAAAGATAGCCATCATCATTCTCATGAATGTGGCTGGGCTGTTGCAAAGTCCTTGTGGGAGCCTGTTGTACTCATAGAGCCCGAATGGGGAGGTAAATGCAGTGACCCTCTTATCCTCTTCGTGGACCTCCACGTTGTAGTACCCAGAGGTCAGATCCATGGTCGAGAAGAACGCATTCCCCCCCAGGGCAGCCAGGGCGTCAGCCTGGTGAGGCAAGGGGTGTGCGTCGCGGAAGGTGCGCGCGTTCAGCCACCGAAAATCAGTGCAGAGCCGCAGATCACCATTCTTCTTCCAGACAAGAACAAGTGGTGATGCGTACTCACTTGTAGACTTCCTTATGATGTCACGCTCCTCCATCTCATTTAAAGCTACTCTCAGCTTCTCATAGTGAGATGGGGACAGGCGGCGATATGGGAGTCTGAAGGGCTTGCTGTCACTTAGTCGGATGCGGTGAACAAAGTCTTTGGCTTTACCACAGTCCAGCCTGTGGCGAGAAAAGATGGACTCGTATTTAGCCAGCAGGTCAACCAGCTTTGTCTTCCAGAAAGGGGACAGGTGAGTCGCGTCAATGTCAATGTCCTGCAGTCCCAGGTCAGAGAGAGTGGGACAAAAAGTTGGTCGAGAAGTACAGTCCGAGTCAACAGTCAAGCTCTTCTCACTGGCTGTGTCAGATTTGTCAGCTGTCTTTGTCACAGAACATTGCACTTCTTCAGGTGAGTCATTCACATAAAGGTAGTCGGTGTCAAAATCTTCCAGTGCCACACATGGTGACACATCAGCAATCTTGCAGTTGCGTCTCAAAGTTACTGGTCTTGGGGAGGGGTTAATGACCCTGACTGGAACCCATCCATCGCCCCACAGTGGTGTTACAACACGACCCACCATCACTGAACGTGGCACTGTTCTTGCCTCACTTGGCTCCACAACCACTGTGCTGCCAGCTGAAAGATGTAGATGAGCAGGTAGGCGGCCCCAAACCAGGTGTTCTGTCAAGGGCTCCAGGGTCACTGCATGTTTGAGTTTGACAGTGCCCACCTTATCAGGACACTCATCCCCTCTCCATGTCTCCACCGTGTCCAACAGCTGCAGCAGGCTCCTCTCCTCCGCTGGAACCTGATTGGAAGGAGACATGCTCTCCCCAAAGCCTCTAGAGTGCTTCAGCACCCGGATGAGGTGTTTCATGACATTGCTGCCGAGAATGAGATCATCACCTTGGCCCTCCACGATGAACGTCGGAACAGAGAAGCAACAGTCAAACACCCTCATCTGTAACTCACACACACCAACAGGTTTTGTTCTTGAACCTCCACACCCGACAAGAACAACTGAGGTGGGGGAAATAGAGTCAGGGGAAACAACATTGCTCTGCTTCAGCATAGGGAGCGCCTGAGAGCTCAAGGAACAGGCCATTGAGCCGCTGTCAAGCATAGCTCGAAGTTTTACAGTGTCTTGGATCAGCACATCAGTGTGGAATAGTTCATCAGTTGCAGACAGTCTTTGAGTATTTTGGATGATCACGGTGGAGTTATCACCTGCTAAGGAGCAGAACTGTGAGTACACTGACTCAAGATCAACATCATCAGACTCTTGTGGGGACATGTCATCTGGCCCTACATTACTCCCCTGCTCATGTGGGCCAGCTAGTTTCCCTGCTGGTTGGGACCACCAGGCTGGACAGCCGGTAAGTTTGAAGGAGGAGCATTCTGACAGGTCACAGCCTGATGCCCAGTAGCATAGCAGCGGAAACAAAGCCGCTCTCTCCTGCAGTGAGACATGGTGTCATGGTCGTCACCTCCACAAACGGAGCACGGGCCTCGAGATCTGCTGTGGCCACCCGCACCAGACCTCGGTGACCTGGAATGCCGGGAGGCCTCTCGCTGCAGCAACCGTTCAAGGAGAGTGATAACATGATCAAGCGACTGCCCCTCAGACTGGGACGTTCTGCCGGCTGCAACTGGTTGAGAGGCAGGGGCCCTGTCTGCAGACTGGGCATGGCACTGTAAAACGTTCACAGACTGGCTGGTGTGCTGGCTTCCATCTGGGCGGAAAGATTGATGTTGCTGAAGGCGCTTCTTTCGGTGGTGTTCATCCAACCTCACCTGAACATCAGTAGCAGTCCACTCTTCCAGCGGCTTACAGCCGAAAACAAGAGAAAGTTCAGCATCCGGACAGTGAGTGATAAACATGACTGTCACTTCACGAGAAGGATTGTCGAGAGTCTTTCCCTGTCTCTTGAGGCCATCTACTGCAGTGTCAATGGCTTTGTTAAGCCGAATCCAATAGTCAACAGCAGTTTCAGCGGGCCGCGGCTTTGTGTCATAAAAGTCCGCCAGAGGCATAAAGGAGGTCACAGAGTCACTGAAATGCTGCCTAAGTATGTCAAACACAGGTTGAGGGCCTGATTTTAAGTCTAAGGAGGGTCGACTACGAAGCCCAATGGTCACCACATCACGTGCCCTCCCCCTTAGCTTGCCCAAGACTTCATCTGTCTGGTAACAAAGCTCAATGCCCCTCCTACACAGGTAAAGCCTCATAGCTTCCTCCCACTCAGAGACTGAAATCCTATCAGTGTTGTCTCCCCTGAAAGGATGTGGCTCATAACTGTCATGGTTAATTGTCAAGTTAACCTTAGAAAAATCTGCTGTGGTTGACTGAGTCATGTTAGCTCCATTAGCTGGAATGGACTTAAGACATGAAACAATGTTCTCACCTATGCTGGTCCCTATCTGTTTCACCAGGTCACTGAGAACGTGGACATCTCGACCAGAAAGTGCAGACTCACCATCCACCCCAGCATCTGCAGCAGCACATGCACTATCCCTCCCAGGACGATTGTGAGGAGTAGATGTAACATGTCTGTCTTCACTAAGCCCAACCAGATTAGGAAACTGACTGAACCACAGTTTAGAACCCCTACCAACACTTGACCCATTATGTTCATCCATTATCATAGAAGAAAAAAAATTATGACCATCTACAGCAAAGAGTCTGTTGCCCTATGCAGCTTTAAATGTTTTTCTATTGACAGTTAGGCCAAATGAAAAAAAACTTTGGTGGATTCACACAGTAAAATACTCAATACATTATAACATGTCCAACATAACAATCCAAAATTAACTTTTTTTTCTATTGTGTGTGTGTGTGTGACACAGACAGGTCACCATGAAACACTAAAAAAAAAAAAACACAGTCCAAAATCAGGCTTTGTGCTACAACCGGACTCACGATACCAAGGGAGTGAATAAAGCTCCGATGAAGCGGTCACGTGAAGAGTTGAGCTTGCCGGGTCACCATGGCAACGAACATGTTTTTCATCCGGGTCACGGCACCATTGTAGCGGCTTTTGTACTCTCTCCGTTGCGTTGTGTATTTCATAGAAGAAGACGTTCACTTTTGGCAACTCGCCGTTTATTCTGGTAGAAGAGGTCAACAAAATATAACTATTAGTCTGGCTTCCCTCACACACCATACACACGTCGGGGAGACAGCGAGGTCCGACTGCTATCAAAATGAACGTACAAATGAACACAAATAAAGTGCAATGTACCTGGTAGAAGAGGTCAACAAAATATAACTATTAGTCTGGCTTCCCTCACACACCATACACACTTCTGAAAAATATAACCCAAAAAGAAAGGGCAGGTTAGCTAAACACGTGCAATTAATGTGGAACATTAGCGGAGCTTACAATACATGCACCTACCGGGGAGACAGCTAGGTCCGACTGCTGCTCCCCCGGGATGTACGACCCTAAACTACAGGGGTGTTGCCTTCAAGTTCCCTTGGAAATTGTGTGAGTTTCTATGGCAAGTGGAAACAATCATTTTAACTCCGTTACACACGCACAGTTGGAGACATCAAATCCTTGCTGGGGTTTCTGGGATACTACCGCTCTTTCATCCAAGACTTTTCTCGCGTGGCAAAGCCGTTGTTTGAACTGTTGCAAAAACCCACTGACACTGGTGAAAACACCACCCAGAACCGGACAAGTAAAGACAGAGCAAGGAAGGGAGATAAAGGGCAGCTCCCCTCAAAAACACCCATCACCTGGAGGGCGGAGCATAGGGATGTTGTTACCAAGCTAGTGGACATGTTGACTAATCCACCCATCCTAGCTTACCCAAACTTTGACCTCCCATTCATACTGCACACCGACGCATCCAATGAAGGGTTAGGAGCAGTGCTGTATCAGTGTCAGGACAACAAGCTGAGGGTCATAGGCTATGGCTCAAGAACTCTATCACCTGCCGAGAGAAATTACCACCTCCACTCCGGTAAACTTGAGTTCTTGGCTCTCAAGTGGGCTATCTGTGATAAGTTTCGAGACTACTTATATTATGCCCCAACATTTACAGTGTACACAGATAATAACCCTTTGACCTATGTCCTTAGCACTGCCAGACTGAACGCCGTTGGACACAGGTGGGTTGGGGAGCTGGCTGATTTTCATTTTGATATAAAGTACAGGCCTGGGAAGATGAACGCAGATGCTGATACCCTCTCCAGGTATCCGGTGAACTTTCAAGACAACATGAGAGAGCACACAGAGACCATGTCACCAGAGCTTGTGTCTGCAGTCTGGCAAGGCAGCAAAGCAGTTCAAGAGAGCGATGTACCATGGGTTGCAGCTTTGCAGCTTGACGAAAAGAACACAGATGTTTTGTCAACTGAAGGTATTTCCAGTGTTAAACCAGAAAACATTTGTGCTGCGCAACAGGAAGACTTAGCCATCAAGGAGGTGATCTCTTTAAAACTTCAGCACTGGATTCCCAATGAAAGAGATAAAAGAAACATGGGGAAAGAGACAAAGAGACTGCTATATGAGTGGAACAAGCTGGTGGTTGATGATGAAATTCTCTACCGACAGACTGGACAACACAAGCAGCTTGTCCTTCCAGAAAAGTTGAGACCGATGGTGCTGAAGACTCTACATAATGACATGGGCCATGTTGGTGCAGAGAAAGTTACCCATCTTGCCCGTGAGAGGTTTTATTGGCCCAACATGCAGCATGACATAGAAAACTATGTTAAAAAGAGATGTACATGCATTAAACAGAAACATCCCAATCTTCCACAGAAAGCACCCATGGGACACATCTCCACTAGCAGTCCGTTTGAGTTGGTGTGTATCGACTACCTTCACCTGGAGCAAAGCCAAGGCTATGAGTATATTCTGGTACTTATTGACCACTTCACACGCTTTGCCCAGGCATATCCAACGAGGAATAAATCAGGGAAAACAGCAGCTGATAAGATATTCCAAGACTTCATCCCTCGCTTTGGATACCCTGAGAAACTCCACCATGATCAGGGGAGGGAGTTTGAGAATAGTTTGTTCAGCAGGTTGCGGCAGCTGGCAGGTATCAGTCACTCCCGTACAACACCATACCACCCTCAAGGTAACCCAGTGGAGAGGCTGAACCGTACACTCCTTCAGATGATGCGTACGCTGGAAGACGAGAAAAAAAGTCAGTGGAAAGATCATCTTCCCCATGTTGTGCATGCTTATAATTGCACAAGGCATGAGGCCACCGGCTTTTCACCATTCTTCCTCTTGTACGGTCGACCCCCACGCTTGCCTGTTGACTTACTGTTTCCACCCAAGAGAGAGTCTGAGACACTTGATCAACAGACTTATGCCGAGAAATGGGCGAAGAGAATGCGTTCTGCATATGAAATTGCAGCAAATAACAGTGATAAATCCTCGGCCAAGGGCAAAAGACAGTATGACAGAGCAGTCAGAGGTGTCGTTCTTCAGCCAGGAGACAGAGTGCTGGTTAAAAACCTGTCAGAGAGAGGTGGGCCTGGCAAGCTGCGGGCTTACTGGGAGCAGGTGGTGCATCGTGTTGTGGAGAGAGTTGATAATGGACCAGTGTATAAGGTGCAACCTGAGAAAGGATCCAAAACAATGCGTGTACTCCACCGTAACCTCCTCCTGCCAGTGAATGAACTGCCCCTGGAAGAAACACTTCCTGTATCTTGTCAGAAAGGAAGGACAAAGACAAAAATACAGAAACAGACAGTTGAAACTACACATGAAGACAGCACAGACAGTTCCGATGAGGAATATACCTACCAGCCGGTCCCCTGTTACAGATTAATGAGATCTCAACCAACAGTGCATCATCACGCAAAACCCCATTCGCAGACTGAGCAGAGGCTAAATGCCAGAGCTTGTGAGTTCCATCCTGCTGGCAGTGAGGACATGAACACTCAGGATCAGGAGGAGAATGTGCCACAAGACAGAGCTTGTGAGGATGTCACAGTAGAGGAGGAACATCAAGTGGAGCAGCAGCCAGACAGACTACTGGGTGACACAGTTGCAGGGGGGGATGACCATCAGGCAGAAGCTGAGGCTGTCAGAAGATCCCAACGGTCATCCCAGCCTAGACAGATCTTCACCTATGGCACACTGGGACAACCATCCTACCAGCAGTGGGGTACAGGAGTGAATTCTCTAATGCCAAGGTATCCTATCCCAGACCACCTCTGTACTGCCCCTCTTCCATATTGCACACTTTCACACCCATATTACTTCAACTATTTGACTCAGACATATTAACGTGTTAGATTCTAGTACATCTCTCACTCTAGACAAATGTCAGGAGACATTCTAAAAAGCAGGGGAGAGTGTAAAGGGTTAAAAAGATGTTTAATAGAAACAGTTTATTACGAGTCAAAAAGTAAGTTCATGTTATAAAATGGTTAAATATGATAAAATGAGATACCCCTATAAATATGTTTTTTTTATTTAATTTCAGTGTGTCATACAATGGGATTTCAGTGCCTATTTCATTGTACTGTTAATGTTTCTGGTATTAGTGCGACACTCTCACATGTCAGTAGGGGGCGCCTTGCGCCTGAAAGGAACACAACACCCCCTAGAGGCAGATCCTGCAGAATAAATCCTGCAGTCTTGCTAAAACCAGCTGAAGTTGTTCTGCCTCTTTGTGTGTACATTCAGGTGGGTTTAAATTCTTCTGTGTACATGTCTGTCTCCCAAAATGAGGGTCAAGAGTGTCGAGATTCTTTGTGGAAAATAGAGAGCATTACAGTGGTGTAGTTTTATGTTGTAATGGCTTTAAGACTGATGTTTTGATGTCGGTGCTAACTGCTAATATGTGACGGTACAATTGAACGGTAAACAAGACACGAAGGGGTTCGTTTTATGTTAATGAAATGAAGTGTTGTATTTAATTATTATTGGTGACGGTTGAGAATGTTTTGCTTGCTGTTCGGTCACATTAAGAATAAATCCTGCAGTCTTGCTAAAACCAGCTGAAGTTGTTCTGCCTCTTTGTGTGTACATTCAGACCGAGGCAGAGGTTATCGTCATCCTCCCTGACACCCCTAGGTCAGGAGGGTAACAATTACAAGCGCCACTTCAGCCAAAGTTTTGAAGTCAGCGGACATTTATCCAAGTGAAGTGATCAGAAGTCGGCAAGACTCTCTGAACGAGAGGTTTCCTGATGCTGCATCTTCAGCAGTAGGAAATCCCGCAGCATGCGCTCCTTCTGCACCAGTGGATCAGCACTGAAATTTGACCACCAGATTAGCTCGGTCGTGAAAAACAGCTTTTATCACTTGAGGATTTTATCAAAAGTTAAAGGATACTTGCCACGTAGAGATCTGGAGACTGTAATTCATGCTTTTATTAATACACGGCTGGATTACTGTAACTCGCTCTATTCTGGCCTGGATCGCTCACTTTTGCACCGCCTGCAGTTGGTGCAAAATGCTGCTGCCCGTCTCCTCACCGGGACACGCAAGCACGAGCACATATCCCCCGTCTTGGCGTCCCTACACTGGCTCCCGGTTGCTTTTAGAATAGATTTTAAAATCTTACTGTTTGTTTTTAAAGCTTTTAATGGCCTAGCCCCCCAGTATTTGGTGGACCTTCTTAATATTCGCACACCTGCCAGAACACTGAGATCTTCCAGCCAGTTGCTTTTAGTCACCCCTAAAACAAAACTAAAGACTAAAGGTGATCGCGCCTTTGTGGCGGCGGCCCCTAGGCTCTGGAATAACTTGCCCTGGCACATCAGGTCTGCTGAATCTATTGAGATTTTTAAATCCTGTCTAAAAACGCACTTTTTCTCCTTGGCTTTTAACCAATTATGAGTATCTTGCCCATGCCTAATTGTGGCATTGTATTACTGTCTGTATTTTATGTCTATGCCTTAACCTGTACAGCACTTTGGTCAACCTTGGTTGTTTAAAAGTGCTTTATAAATAAAGTTTGAGTTGAGTTGAGTTGAGTTGAGCACCGATCTGTGACCCGTAGTGGTCAGACTCGCTCCAACGCCTCCTGTCCAAGCCATCCAACATACTACCATATACACTCACCGGCCACTTTATTAGGTACACCTGTCCAACTGCTCGTTAACACTTAATTTCTAATCAGCCAATCACATGGCGGCAACTCAGTGCATTTAGGCATGTAGACATGGTCAAGACAATCTCCTGCAGTTCAAACCGAGCATCAGTATGGGGAAGAAAGGTGATTTGAGTGACTTTGAACGTGGCATGGTTGTTGGTGTCAGAAGGGCTGGTCTGAGTATTTCAGAAACTGCTGATCTACTGGGATTTTCACGCACAACCATCTCTAGGGTTTACAGAGAATGGTCCGAAAAAGAAAAAATATCCAGTGAGCGGCAGTTTTGTGGGCGGAAATGCCTTGTCGATGCCAGAGGTCAGAGGAGAATGGCCAGACTGGTTCGAGCTGATAGAAAGGCAACAGTGACTCAAATAACCACCCGTTACAACCAAGGTAGGCAGAAGAGCATCTCTGAACGCACAGTACGTCGAACTTTGAGGCAGATGGGCTACAGCAGCAGAAGACCACGCCGGGTGCCACTCCTTTCAGCTAAGAACAGGAAACTGAGGCTACAATTTGCACAAGTGTAACGGATTAAAAAGATGTTCCTCCTTAATTTAAGTTCGGATTCCCGGGCCACACCAACCCAATGAGAACGGAAGAGTTAAAATATGCTGTCCGGTGTCAAGCAGTTACTGAACTCTGCGGCGAGATACCAGAGAGTCCGTTCCAGCGAGTGTTGTCGTGCCGCCCCGCGTTTTCCTCAATGGCCCTGGTTACCAACCGGGAGAGAGAGCCGCTCCAGCAGGCTCTCTACTCTTCAGTCCGTTCCGCAAATCCGGTGCCAGGATTCCCGCACCACCGCCGTCTGCCGCTGCCAAAGAGAAAGTGGAAATCAGCGCCCAGCCTGACTCGCTGCCGGCAAATTCAAGCGGCCGATCAGGCCGTTAATTTATACACTTCCCTTTAATACGTTGTGTGAATGCCCATCGGTTAACCACGCCGCCCTCTGCCTTCTAGGTCCGATGCCCTTTTCGTAGAGGAATGTGAGGGTTTTTTTTTTTTTTAATTTTTTATTTTGGCAAATACATTCTTAATACAAATACATATAATTTCACACTGTTACAGCTGTACTACTGTTGTCCAAATGTTGCCCATCCAGAGTTTTTGGTTGTTTTTTTTTTTAACAATAACATAACTAACTAAACACAGTCGAACAGGGGAAGCTCCTCATTCCATGGTCCATCCGAGCTCATATCAATATACATGCATACATATAATTAGATCAAACAGAAAGTTACATACACATCTTTTCTTATTGATGTCCGTACTTACACTCCCTGTTGTGTCTAGTACGTACATCTGTTAATTATGTCAACATCGTTTCAGAACATATGGTCAAGTCCATTTAAAATCTGCTCTAACTGGTTTGATATACTCCGTCCACTTGGACCAGATCAGGTAAAACTTTTCTTTTTGGGTCCTGAGGGAGAATGATAGTCGTTCCATAATATAAATATCATGTATTATTTCTATCCACTCTCCAATAGTAGGTGGGTCTGGTTTTAGCCATCTCCTCGTGACAGCCTTTTTACTTGCTGCCAGGAGTATATGAGCAAGTTTCTTGTCATTATTACTCCCTCTATCTAATTGGATGTCGCCCATGTAAATAGTATCACATCTAAGAGGAATATTACTACCAAATACATTATTAACATGTTTATGTATTTCTTGCCAGTAGGGGACAAGAACCTGGCAACTCCAAAATATGTGAAAGTGGTTGGCATTGTTTTCCCCACAGAGCCTCCAACAGCTGCTGCCATCTCCAAAATGTGCTTTTTGCTGTGGAGTAATAAAGAATCGTACAATATTTTTCCAGCAGAATTCGCGCCACGTGGACGAACTAGTTGAACTCCACTGTGTTGCACACACTCTTTGCCAACTCTCCTCTGAGATGTTAAAATTGCCCTCTTTCTCCCATTTATTTTTTATATAGAGTGAGTTATCTGATTTACATTGAAGAATACCTTTGTACATCCTGGAGATGATATTGCTGCAAGTCGTGGATTTGGATGCCGACAGAAATAGTTTTAGGATACCTGATTCTTCTGCATTCATAGTAGTGTTCAGGTTCTGAGCGAAATAGTGTCGTACTTGAAGGTACCTAAAAAAATCGCTCTTTTCCAGGTCATGTTTTTCCTGTAGGGATCCAAAGCTTTGGAACACCCCCTTGTGGACAAATGTGTAGTAGCTAGTAAGACCTTTTGTAGTCCATTTTTTGAATCTGTCATCAGATTTGTTTGGCAAAAAGTTTGAATCATAGGCACACCATCTTAACAATTTTGCAGAAACTTCTAATTTACATAGTTTTATAGTTTCCTGCCATATTTTTAGTGATAAGTTGAGCCACTGGTTACCCTTGTTGGCAATTTTTTTTTGTAGTTCCTCATCTGTTAAAATTGCTTCTAGTGGGATCCCTTCTGCCAACAGATTTTCAATCTCCTTCCACCTTGCTGAATATGCCTGGGTACATAAACAAAGTAGGGGCCTTAATTGAGCTGCATAATAGTATATTTGAAGACATGGGAGGGCCATTCCACCACAGTCCTTCTTTAGTTGCAGGGTTTTATATTTGATTCTAGGTTTTTTCCCTTGCCACAAGTATCTGGATATCAGTTTATCCCACTCTACAAACTGTTTAGGTGGGATGTTAATTGGCAGGGTCTGGAAAAGATATAATAATCTTGGTAAAATGTTTATTCTGATGGATTCTACCCTAGCTCCTAAATTCAGAAATGGGATTACATTCCATCTTGATAGATCTAATTTTATTTTTGCATTTATTGGTCCATAATTGAGATCGTATAGTTTTGATGTGTCTTTAGGAAGACTGATTCCCAGGTACCTTATTGATTCAGTGTCCCATTTCAATTTGAATCTATTTCTAATGTGTTTTGGTGGATCATAATTAAATATCATTATTTGAGTCTTTTGTATATTAAGTTTATAGCCTGAGAGTGATTCATATTTATTCAGGGTATCCATGAGTTTGGGAAGCGACTGTGTGGGCTGCATTAAGTAAATTAACACGTCGTCCGCAAATAGAGCCAATTTGTGTTCCCCTGTTGGCATGTCTATTCCTTTAATATCTATATTTTGACGTATATATTGGCTTAAAGGCTCTATAAACAAGGCAAAGAGGAGGGGGGAAGCACAGCATCCTTGTCTTGTTCCTCGTTTTAGAATAAAAGAATTTGTTAAGTCACCGTTAATTTTTATCCTTGCAGATGGTCTCTCATATAGTGCTCTGAATGTGTCGATGATAGATCTGTGGAAGCCGAATTTCGCTAATACTTTATATAAGAAGGACCATTTGACAGAGTCAAATGCCTTCTCTGCATCTAAACTCAGTATAGCTGCTTCAGTATTGTGGTGTATGACATGTTTAATGATGTGTAGGGTTCTCCTAATGTTGTCTTGCGTTTGTCTTTGACGAATAAAACCTGTTTGATCCAAGTGAATGAGCTCTGGTAGGATGTTTTCAATTCTCTTGCTCAATATTGACGTAAACAGTTTATAGTCAACATTTAATACACTGATGGGACGATAGTTACCGCATTCCATTTTGTCTTTTCCGTCTTTTGGTATGACCGAAATGGTCGCATCTCTCCAGGAGAGTGGGATTTCTCTCTCTTTTAGCACAAAGTTAAAGGTTTTTAATAGGGTGTCACTTAGGTGTTCTTGCATTGATTTATACCAATCCGGGCCAAAGCCGTCCGGGCCCGGTGACTTTCCTGTTTTAAGTCTCCTAATTGCTGAGTGCAGCTCCTCTTTCCTTATTTCTGCAATCAATCTTTGGTTTTGTTCCTCAGTAATGGAGGGTAGATTCACTGTAGCCAGGAAAGTGTCAATCCGGGGGTCGTCATCTGTTTGGGTTTGGGAGTATAAGGATTTATAGTACCTCTCAAAACTTTCTTTTATTTTATCTAGGCTTGTCTCAATTTTCCCTGATTCAGGGTTTCGAATCTTATGTATAGTATATTCCGCTTGTTGTTTTCGTAATCTATAAGACAGAAGCTTCAAAGATTTACCTCCTACTTCATAGTAACGTTGCCTTGTAAACAACATTTTCTTCTGAATTTCTTGTGTGTTTATGTCGTCTATTTCATTCTTTGTTTTCTTAATGTCTGAACAAATTTCTGGATCTAAGGTTTCTTGATGAGTTTTCTGTAACTGCTTTAATCTGTCTTCTAGATTCTTAAGCCTTTGTTGTTTAAGTTTTTTCTCGTGAGAAGTAATGGAAATTATTCTCCCCCTAATTACAGCTTTGAGTGCATCCCAAAGCACGGGCGGCTTAACCTCTCCATTGTCGTTAAGTTCAAGATATACTTTGATTTCCTTTTCTAATTTATTTTTGGTTTGTAAATTGTTTAAGACATTTGAGTTTAATCTCCACAGGGTCGTCCTCGGTTTATTGTTAAAGTTTATTGACATAAATATGGGACTGTGGTCTGACAGAGCGATTGGACCAATATCACATTGCGTTACTCTATGGAGATCTTTTTTAAAGATTAAAAAATAATCTATCCTAGAGTATGTGCCATGGGGGGATGAGTAATGAGTATAGTCTCGACTGGACGGATATATTTCTCTCCATACGTCTATAATACCGGTTTCTTTCATCAAATTCTTTATCTTTTTATTGACACCGCTGGAGTCTGGGTTCCCCCTTGAAGAATCTAGTTTTGGATTTAAACGTGTATTTAAGTCACCCCCACAAATGACAATCCCCTGACCTTTTGATGTCATTAATTCAATTATTTGTCTGTAAAATGACCATCCACTGCCTGGGGGAGCATATACATTAAGCAAACTTACTAAGATTCCTTCCACTTTACCAATTAACAGAATATATCTCCCCTCTTTATCTCTAAATTCAGAGAGGGGTTCATAATTTACAGCATTTGCTATCAGAATAGCCACTCCCCTTCTGTGACCTGATTTGTAAGAGGATGAGTATACATGCTTAAAGCCCATTTTATTTAATTTGTTATGTTCAATTTCCTTGAGGTGAGTTTCTTGGAGAAAACCTATCTGAATTTTGTCCCTCTTCAATTTTGATACAATTTTCCCTCTCTTGACTGGATTAAGCATCCCGTTGACATTAAAAGAAATTATTCTTATTGGACTATCTTGCATTTAACTGGTCAAGCTTGTTTTCACACTCATGGATTCGAAAAGCATTCCCCTCTCCATAAGAACAAATGGAGAATAAACAACAACACATCTTGTTAACATAGAATAAAAGAAGCATAATAACAGAAAAAGGACATAACTGTCCTTGGTACCTTCCAACATAGGGGTCCTTTTTAAGACCCTGCTTGAGCCTTTTACGTAAGGCTTCAAGGGAAAGCCCCTCTTTCGGGTCAGATTGAGAGGGCCCTTGTTGAAGATAGTTGCGACCAAATGTCCCGTTACTTCTTTGGCTTTTTTTTTTTTTTTTTTTTTTTTTAAACAGAACTTTCATAAATTTCAAGCTTTTCGTGGCGAGTACATTAAATGTTTTTGTTACCTACAGAGTCGGATAAGAGGGACTAGTGTCCGATCTTTTACTGCGTAGATGGCTCTCTTCTGAAGGCTTGCAGTCTTTCTTTAAAGCCCTCTTCTGAAGTGTGAGTTGCCCGTCTATTATTGCGTCGGCGGGGTCTCTCCCAGGACATCTGCCGTAGCTGGTCCATGAGCGTCTCCGCGGGCTTGATGACTTCAACCGGGAGTCCCCTCCTTGACAGGTCTTGCGAAGCCTCCCCCGCCGTCTCGTATACTCGGATTCCATCAGCATGTCGGACCTTAAGCTTGGCCGGGTAGAGGGTGTTGAAGGGGATTTGTTTATCTTTCAAAACCTTCCGTATTTCCGCGTATTCCCGGCGCTTTTGTAAAATACGTGGGGCGTAGTCGTTATCCAGGTTTATCTGCTTCCCGTGCCATATGAAACCTTTCTTTTGCCATGCCAGGCGGAGTATTGTTTCCTTAGTTCTGAAACTGAGGAATTTAATAAGTATGGATCTTGGCTGTGCACCCTCCGGTGGCTGCTGCCCGAGCGCGCGATGGGCTCTCTCGATTTGCAGCGGCATATCCGCGGGTACGTCCAGGTTTTCCAGGAGCAACTTTTCCACAAAGGAAATCATGGACGAGGCCTCTTTTTCTGTTCCCTCTGGTACGCCATATATCCTTACATTATCCCGCCTGGATCGGCTTTCTTGGTCAGTTATTTTTTCATCCAGTTTGGTTTGGAGTTTGAGCATTTCTTTCAGGACGTCCTCTGTATTTTGCATTCTCTCCTCCGCTTTTGTTATTCTGTCTTCAGCCTCGTCCAGTCTGCTGTTTGTTTTCACAATTTCTTCCTTAATTTCTTCCAACTGCTCCCTGTTATCCTGCCGAAAACCTCTCAGCTCATGCAGGATTGTTTCCAAGTGTACGCTCTCGCCGTCAGACATTGTTTGCGTGGTTTCTTCTGTTAGCTTGTTAGCGTTAGCACTCACGTTAGCCTTTGCGTTGCGCTGGCGTTTTATCTCGTCCTGTTTTTCTTGTTGCGTTATGTTTTTCTTTCTGGTTGCCATTAAGTACCCCTTTCATGCAGTAATAACTTTAATGGAAAAATAGCCGATTTTCGGGGTATCTCGGAGCTTTCTCGTCGGGGTTGGTCGGGAGAGGTTTTATTGTGCAGCCATCTTGCAGGTGGTCCGCCGGAAACTCCAGGAATGTGAGGGTTAATCAATAATCCGAAGCTCGTTCACCAAACCAGGGAGACAGCTACGTGGGGGTGACGATGGGTCCGGTCCGATCCAGCAACCGGAGAGTAAGAGAGGAGAAGGCGACAGCCACCCGTGCCGCCGTCCCGCGGGTATATGGTGGTTTCTTTGACAAGCCTGGGAGGAGCAACCGGTGATTGTAATCACGGCTGTAATGAGGTTCAGGTGTGCCCATCTGCAGCAACAAGTGTCAGTTTACATTTGGGCGGGTAGAAAGTCTGTCACACAAAAACACAGCAAACCAAAACACAAAACAATCGCCTTTGTGGCGCACAGCAACAGATCAACCATATTGTCCATCCCACCAAAAAACAATCCAAACAAAAATATGCAAGATACCCGATCATAATAAACTACAACCATGTTTTGCATCCTGTGACACTCCTCCCCCCTTTAACAGTAGTCGTCCCGACAAAGTCTCAATGGCCATACCTGTCTGGGGGCCTACCCCTGTTTTGTCTCTGTGACCTACGAAGGAGCGGTCCATTTCTCAGCTCTTGGTTCACAGGAGGAGCTACGGCAGGAGCTCCTACATAATTTTCTACAGGGCCTGCAGGGGGAGCAAATATTGTGGGCACAAAGGTCAAAGGAAAAAATGGAGGATTTGGGTGTTGAGCATTGACCAAATTGGGAATGTTCATTTCAGTCTGTGGGGCTTGTGGCAATGCTTCAGGAGGGTTAAAGGGGCAGAGTCTGAGGTGATTTTGATGGATGGTCCTGACAGGTCCTTCCTTTCCCTCTGGTTTGATCTGAAAGGCTGCACAACTGGGCCACCAAGGATGACTCGAAGGCTGCTCCTTGATCGGACAAAATCCGTTCTGGTCAGCCCCAGGGCTGAATGAGGTGGCGCCATAGGACTCGGGTTGTGGTGGCTGCAGTCTGGTCCTTAGTAGGGATGGCCCATCCATACTTAGAGAATAAATCAGTCATAACCAACAGATAGGGATATGTGTCGCCATGTCGACCAAGAGACAAATAGTCAATTGAAACAGTTTCCAAAGGATATGATGTTAGGATGGGCACCAAAGGTGCTCTTACCTCTGGACCCCTCTTCTGTTGGACACAGCCCACACATGTTGCTGCCCATTCCTGCAAGTTCGTCGTCATGCCTGGCCAGTAGAAGGATTTCCTCAGCAAGGCCTCCATCTTGGCCACACCCATGTGGCCTGAAGTGCTGTGGTACTGTGGTTGATGAGCTTGTGTCATCCTGTGACACAAGCTCATCAAAATTGGACAATAGAAGATTGGAAAAACGTTGCCTGGTCTGATGAGTCTCGATTTCTGCTGCAACATTCGGATGGTAGGGTCAGAATTTGGCGTCAACAACATGAAAGCATGGATCCATCCTGCCTTGTATCAACGGTTCAGGCTGGTGGTGGTGGTGTAATGGTGTGGGGAATATTTTCTTGGCACTCTTTGGGCCCCTTGGTACCAATTGAGCATCGTTGCAACGCCACAGCCTACCTGAGTATTGTTGCTGACCATGTCCATTCCTTTATGACCACAATGTACCCAACTTCTGATGGCTACTTTCAGCAGGATAATGCGCCATGTCATAAAGCTGGAATCATCTCAGACTGGTTTCTTGAACATGACAATGAGTTCACTGTACTCAAATGGCCTCCAATGTCACCAGATCTCAATCCAATAGAGCATCTTTGGGATGTGGTGGAACGGGAGATTCGCATCATGGATGTGCAGCCGACAAATCTGCGCCAACTGTGTGATGCCATCATGTCAATATGGACCAAACTCTCTGAGGAATGCTTCCAGCACCTTGTTGAATCTATGCCACGAAGAATTGAGGCAGTTCTGAAGGCAAAAGGGGGTCCAACCCGTTACTAGCATGGTGTACCTAATAAAGTGGCCGGTGAGTGTAGGTCGTGTGTACATGCCAGGCCCGGAGTGGCTAATCGGGAGGACGGGGATAATTCCCGGTGGGCCGATCTGACTTTCGGGCCGCGAGGGCCAGTGTTCAATTACTATTTGTTGATTTATTTATTTTGGGCTGGTGTTCAGTCATGGTACTGAGTGGGTATCACGCTTGCCGCTGTCGTTGGACCGTCTCCACTTGCAGCAAGTGATGGCCCTCTGACACCCGCTCCGACATGCACCGTAGCACATGAAGCACTTAGCCATTTACGTACTTCCGCATTTTTCGACCGGAAACGCGTCATTGTAGCGTTGTAGGACTTCCATATCGTAGCGGGCTAGTGGCAGACATGTAAAATGGCAGAGTCTACGAGTCGCAATTTCCGTTGTTACTTTCAGTAAAGAAATAGTAAAGTGCCGCAACCGCAGCGAGAAGAGAGAGAGCACATGAACGGGCAAATGAACTTTTGCCAACCGGCATTGTCTATAGTCAAACCTCCAGTTTGTGAGGCTCCTCGCTCTTCCTCATTGACCTGAAGCATCTACCTCTCACTAACCTGTCCCTGGAGTATATTTGATACTATAACCGCATGCAACAAAAAAACATTAACGTTATGTGTTATCGCACATAGAAAGAAATACACAACTTCACTTCGTTGAGGAGGTGGTTAGCACTGATGCCTCACAGCAAGAAGGTCACTGGTTCGAATCCATGGGCCGGCTGGCTTTTCTGTGTGGAGTTTGCATGTTCTCCCTGTGTCTGCGTGGGTTCTCCCCAGGTTCTCCAGCTTCATCCCACCGTCAAAAGACATGCTCATTAGGTTGATTGGTGATTCTAAATTGCCCGTAGGTGTGCATGTGAGTGTGAATGGTTGTCTGTCTCTGTGTTGGCCCTGCGATGGACTGGCGACCTGTCCAGGGTGTACCCCTGCCTCTCGCCCTATGACAGCTGGGATAGGCTCCAGCAGACCCCCATGACCCCTAACAGGACTAAACGGGTTTAGAAAATGACTGACTGACTGACACTTCGTTGAGTTGCAACACAATGTCAGTAATATTTCACATTTACCTAGTACGGCTTCACCAAATTACTGGTTATGTTATGTCATCTCACTTAAACACACACAACATCTTCAATGCAATGTGTTATACTCTATATTACAAATTCACAACACCTACGATTTACCGTACCTCGACACTCTTCACCACATCGGCGCTGGTGAACTTGTCAGGCTTGCCGAAAAAACTCTAACGTTTTAACGTCTAGGTGCCATTTTATATATCTGAGAGGAAGTTTCTATATTTATTCTATAATATAGTTTCTATATTTTATTTTATTTTAGGCGTAACAACACCAAAGCAAATTCCTTGTATGTACGATCATGCTTGGCAACACAGTCTTTTCTGATTCTGAATTATTTCGCCATCAATAAAGCATAAATCGGAAGTGGGCCAACGCATTGTATCAAATCACTGTGCCGAGGCGTGGTTCAGTCACGTGACTAGTGACGTTTGAAGCAGTTCAAGTGCTTCGAATGCTTCAGCGACGAACGAATCATCCCAGGGGTTCGGTTTGTCATTTGAATCACCTGGTGGGATGGAGTGTGTTCAGGGATATCCCGGATATCCTATCCCTATTTAGTGGTGCTCATTTGAATATTTCTTTGCATAGTAGATAGAGAGAGAGATACAGATAAGATATAGACATATAGTCAGAAGTATAGTTTTGGTTAGGGCAAATCACGTGTTTTGTGACTTCATTCATAAACCCTGTCACTGGTTTGATTGTCTGGGCTTTTCGGAGAGATGACATGAGTCTTCGAAGCAAATAATGAGTCCAGAGAGATTTGGTTTGACACTGTTGCATTCAGTACAAATATTCTCTAACACTAATAAACCATGATACCAAGAGCAAATGAAAATAGTTGATGTAAGCGCTGAAACATAAACATTAGTGCAAATTAGCAAAGGTTCATAGAGTGTAGTAGTGACGTAATCAAAATGGTTCACCGACAACATTCACTGATGAGGTTCGTGGTACACTGTGAAATCACCGGTCTTATGTTAGCGAAACAAGGGCTCGATTCCCATTTGTTCCTTATTGTTTATTTTATTGTTATATAATTTTCTTACAATAAACTTTAAACCACATACCCATGTAATGTAGTCGAAGAGGAATATGCATGGCAAATCAAGACCCATACAAGCGTTCAATATGACATGTCTCCATTGCACTACATTTTATTGTCCACTAGATGTCCTAATAGAGCACTATGTCATTGAAGCTTCGAGGAACATTTTTTTTAATCACGTGTCGAGGCTTCAACAAAGCCTCGATTGCCCATCACTACTTGCAGCACCTTTATTTTTATTTTTATTTTTTTTTATTTTTTTTTTCGTCCGTGCACACTGCACACTGCCAGTGGTGTTTGGAGCCTGGCTCCACCCCAAGAAGTGCAAGGGAGTTTGCAAAATGGAAAATAAAAGAGCGAGGGTGGTGCAGAAAAAGTGAGAATTAAAAAGAGAAAAGCTCTGGAGACAGATGCAGCCAAATGTGCAAAAAACGGCAGCTTTTTCAATAAAACGTGCTCGCGGTCTGAAACGACCAATGAAGACGATGAAACGGGGAAGACAAGATGTTGAACAAAATGCAACTTTACCTGCACCGTTCAGGTTAATTAATTAGCCTATCACTTTGTCTTGCAGCCCCTCAGATGCAAGATGCAAGATGCATCGCCAAGCACCAACCATGAGCTCAAAGGTCCATAGTGCGCAGGTAGGATTGCTCATTAAGTGAATATTATTAGAATTAATATCATTAAGAGTATGGTGTTGAACTGCTCTAATGCTCTATGATAATTGATGATGGTAGATGATTCAGTATTACAATTGGCCTTGCTGTCTGGCTGTCCTGCCGAATTGCTCGGTTTGGTGTTGGGTTAACTCCGTCATTATTGTTTATTTGACTTGATTTTGTTTCAGTTTTGTTAATTTTGTTTGACCAAATGTGTTTGTTTTCTTTTCTGTAGTTGGAAATGGTTTAGGATTTGTTCAGTTGCCTGCTGGTTCATAAATTTACTGCAGCTGTTTTCAATGTGTAATTGTCTATTTGTATCCTTTTTGAATTATCTCTCGCAGGTGCTGGTAGTTTACGGTGGTGGCCCTGGTGTCTTGTTGGTGGTGTCCTCATTCCTGTGTGCTGTGTTTTCATTTTGTCTTTTCCTGGAATCCTTCACTCCTTGCTACACTAGCTTCCCCACTGGTAAACTCCAGCCCTTCCCACACAGCAGGGGACTCCTAGGCGGATCCGCGTTCAAGTCGCCAAACCCGAGTGACTGTCACATTCGTTTTGGCTACGCCCAGAGGATCCGCTCCGCCTCCAGGCGGCGCGCAAAATTCGACTGTCGTACAGCTGTTCCTGAGCGGACCCGTATCGGATCCGCGGACGCGCCATTAGCGTAACGTTTGAATTTAAACAGTACGCAACGCAAGGCAAGAGACAGATCAGATTTTCTTTTCTGGACACGGTCGCTGCCTGCGCTCAACCCTCTTGAGTAAGTATATTGATTTATTGACATATTGCTACATTCACAGTAAACATTGGCCTTTGTATTTTTTACCATTATGTATTAATAATTTGTTTACATGAATGAGTGAATGAATGACTGTCATTTTGTACAGCTATTAACGTTAGCTGAGATGTGATAATCATGTGAGTCCGTAGCCTATTTCATTTAAACTGGGATAGCAATTTCGGTAGAATATGTTATGGTAGTGTGATTAAAAACACATTGTTGTTTGATCTGACCTGTTTTAATGTGTCGCTGATGTAGCCTGCTAAAGGCGTAGCTGCTAACCTTAGCTAGCATGCTGCTAGGCGCATTTGCATCATTTTGCAAATTACTGCTATATGAGTTTACGCGATGCAAACTAGATCAAGCTGATAAATTGGCACTAGTATTTCAGCCAGTGAAGTGGGATCAGTATAGTCCAGTCAGTAAAGCACTTATCTGCTGTGATAGCTAATGTTAGCAACTATGTCCATTCACTCTGCACATCAACGGTTAGCATAGCAGCTAGACCGATAATTACCGCCGCAGAGGTGAGGCTTATCACGGATGCGGAGCGGATGCAGCGTGGAGCCACGGCGGATCCGCGATCCGCCTTCGTAGCGGATCCGTTCCTGAGTGCCTCTGGACTCAGATACGGGTCCGTTTCGCGGTCCGTTCCGGAAGCCGCCATACATCCGCGCAGATCGATAAATCAAAATTCCACTGGAGCTTCAAGCGATTTTGAGCACTCAGCTTCGAGTCACTATAACATTACAATGTCATTTTCAGCACATAGCTAATTTATACACTTTTTTTTTATTATTTCGGTCGCTTCTTCTTATTCTTCTGATTCTTGGCAGATGACTATTTTGTAGTATACCTCCACATCAAAGGAGTGTGTAATACCGTGAACTTGCAGTCTAGGCTTATATTAAATCAAAATAAATAAAATATATGTATAATCTTTTAATTAAACCAGTATGAATGTAAATAAATAAAGCTTTCAGTCTCTCACGTGCCCTTTTCTTCCAGAATTTCTTCATTCCCTGCCCTGTTTATAACGTTGTAAGTCACGTTTCTTTTTTATTGAATGTCTTCCTATATAAATGATTACAATATCATATTGTATTTGTAAAGGCAATCGAACCTCCAAAAAACTTGCCAGTGAGGGATGTGGCAGTGAAGCTCTTTCCATATGCGTGGTGTAGTAGAGTTGAAAGCAAACAGGTCCTTGAGTACGTTTTAAAATGTTTATTTTACTTTGCAGGGTGCCTAACAAAGGCCGGGTAATTAGCTGTTACTCAAAATACTAAAGTGGCTGAAAATAAACAATAAATAACGCAAATAACTGTGCTCAAACAAAAACCACCTCACGGTTGAAAACTGTGTGGCTTCCCTGGTGATTGCCAACACTCGACACCTGTGCCCCCAGTCACCCTGAAGTAACCTGTGATTTCCTGACTGAACCCCGCCTACACCTTGGTAGTCATAGCAACCTCACAAATCACAGTACTTAATACATTTCAATAAAAAACATTCAAATTGGCTACAACACTCCGGCCCCTAATTGTTACTGTATAAAAACATAACAATTCAAACAACATTCAATACTGTAGCCAAATAAGTGCATTGTCCATAGCAGTTTCTCATACCGCAATGTTCATAGGTCATGTAGGTATCCAATAGGGTTGGGTAACCCCAATAATAGAAGTTGGGTTCAGTCTTTAGTCAGCTTCCAATAGAAGACAAATCTTGGTGATCGGTCGCTCCAGGACGTTGACCTTGGTCCGGACTTTAACAGAGCGCACAAGGCCCTGCCTGTCAGGAAAGGTCTGCAGTACCCTGCCCAACAGCCACGATCCTCGAGGGGCATTTAAGTCCGCTACAATGACGACGTCTCCTGCGACAAAGTTCCTCTTGTCCTGTGGCCACCGCTGTCTCTCCTGCAGCAGTGGTACGTACTCCCTCAGCCATCTGTGCCAGAAGAGATTGGCGAGGAATTGAACTTGTTTCCATCGTCGTTTGGAATAAGAGTCAGTTTTGTTGAAAAGGCCAGGTGGTAGTGAAGGTTTGCTTTTCAACAGGAGAATGTGATTTGGAGTCAGTGGTTCGAGATCATTTGGATCCTCTGAAGCTTTTGTAATGGGTCGGTCATTCAATATGGCCTCCACTTCGCACAGGAGTGTTTGTAACCCTTCATCATCCAGATGTTGCTGATGAAGAACAGAAGTCAATACTTTCCTGATCATGCGAATAACTCTCTCCCATACTCCTCCATGATGTGATGCGGCTGGAGTGTTAAAGGTCCATGTCACTCCAGAATGAAGTAGAGCATTTTGGATTTTCTCATGGTTCAGTTCAGAGAGAGCTTCTCTTAGCTCACGTTCTGCTCCAATAAAGTTTGTTCCATTGTCAGATTTGATGTGGGATACTTGGCCTCGTCTTGAAATGAACCTCCGTATTGCATTTATGCATGAACTGGTGTCCAATGAATAGGCCATTTCCAGGTGAACTGCTCGACTGGCCATGCAGGTGAAAATAACTCCATAGCGTTTAATGAGGCTGTGGCCTCTTTTCACCTCAAATGGTCCAAAATAGTCAATGCCCACATTTGTGAATGGTGGGAGATCTGCTTGCAGTCTTTCTTTAGGCAAATCTGCCATTTTTTGTTCACCCAGCTTTCCTCTGTATCGTCGGCAGGCAACACAGGATGACAGGATGTTTCTGGCAGCAGCATTTGCTCTGGTGATCCAATATTGTCGACGAAGTATGGAAAGTAGGTGATTTCTTCCACAGTGTCCGTTCTGTTCGTGTATGTGGCGTAAGATGAGAGTGGAGATATGTTGGTCCTTTGCAAGAATGACAGGGTGTTTTGTGTCATCAGGCATCGCTCCTTTGCTGAGCCTACCACCCACTCTCAAGAGTCCTTCCTTCAGCACTGGATCAAGCTTGTAAATGTGACTGCTTTTCGTCACTCCAGCTGTTCCTTTTTTCAAAGCAGCGATTTCATCACTGAACTTGTCCATTTGACTGTACTGAATGATGACTCTTTCAGCCATGTTGAGATCTTCGGGACATAGTATGTGACCACTCAACGTGGCTCTGAATCTATTCATGTCCTCTTCCACCTTTTTCTTTTGTTGAATTGGGTCTAGGCCGCTGCTGGGCAGAGAAGCTTGTATTTCTTTTCTCTTTAGACTCAACAACTTCAACATCTTTCTTAGCTGAAGAAACCATGCCACAGAGGTCTTCAGCCTTTTCCAGGAGGAGAAGTAGGTTATCAGTTTATTTACTGCATTTGGTTGGTCTGTGGTGATGACAGCATTCACTGACACCTCTCCTTTGACCTCTGGGTCATCACTGCTGATGGAGGTTGAATCCAGCATATTAGGAGGCCACTCCTCTTCACTCAGTCTGGGCCATGGATCCATCTGCTGCTAGTGAGAAGGTAGTCAACTTTCACCCCACGAGAGGCCTCGTCAGCTGGGTTCCGTTTTGTGTCAACATACCTCCACTGTGAGACACTTGTGGCTTCTCTTATAGCAGAGACCCTGTTGGCAACAAAGGTGTGGAAACGTTTTGTTTCGTTCTTGATGTACCTTAACACTGTTGTGCTGTCTTTCCAGAAGAGTGAGTTTTCCAGCTCTAGTTGTAACTCTGTTTTCAGGAGTCTGTCAACTCTCACCGCCAGCACAGCAGCTGTTAGTTCCATTCTTGGGATTGTGACATTCTTTAAAGGAGCAACTCGTGCTTTTCCTAGCACAAAAGCTAGATGGATTTTCTCATCCTCACTCTGCAGCCTCAAATAAGAAACTGTGCCATAGCCGTTCTCACTGGCATCAGAGTAGTGGTGGAGTTGTGCACTTACGAGCTGTCCAAAGCCTTTGGGTTTAAAGCATCTTGGCACACTGAAAGTGCAGAGTCTTTTTAAGTCTTCTAGCCACCCCACCCACTGCAGCTGGTAGTTTGGGGGAATGTCCTCATCCCAACTGTAGCTCATCTTGCAAAGGTTTTGCAGCAGTGTTTTAACAGGTAAGGTAAAGGGTGCTAAAAATCCAATCGGGTCATAGACCGAGCTCACTACAGACAAAATGCCTCGTCTTGTGAATGGTCTTTCTTGGACTGACATCCTGAACCTGAAAGTGTCAGTTTCTGCACACCACTGCAGGCCCAGGGTTCTTTCGACAGGAAGGCTGTCTCTGTCGAAGTCCAGTTCTTTCACTTCTTTGGCTCTTTTCTCCACATCAATGGCTTCCAACACCGACCTGCTGTTGCTCATCCATTTAAGCAACTGGAATCCTCCTAATTGACACAGAGCAGTCAGGTCTGTTACCAAAGACATGGCTTCCTCCTCTGAAGACACAGACTTCAAGCAGTCATCCACATAAAAGTTGTGCATGATGGTATCAGTGACATGGACTGGGAAGTCTGCTCTGTGGTCTTCAGCTGTCTTCCTAAGGGCAAAACTGGCACAGCTGGGCGATGATATTGCACCAAACAGATGAACAGTCATCCTGTACTCAGTGAGTGGCTGTGTCAGGTCTCCTCCTGGCCACCATAAGAAGCGCAGAAAGTCCACATCCTGCTTTGCCACTCTGACTTGATGGTACATAGCTTTTATGTCAGACATAACTGCAACAGAATTCATACGAAACCTTGTGAGAACTCCGAGCAAGGAATTTGTCATGTCAGGTCCCTGGAGTAACTTGGTGTTGAGTGACACGCCTTTGTAGCTTGCTGCACAGTCAAACACGACTCTCAGGGTTCTCTTTTTAGGATGGTGCACCCCATGATGTGGGATGTACCACTTTTTTCCTTCTTTTCCTTCCAATTGATGCTTTGGCACACACTCTGCATAGCCATTGTTTATGACATCACTGATGAAGTTTGAATATTCCTCCTTGAACGTAGGATTTCTCTCCAATTTCCTTTTCAGGCAGAGGACCCTTTGCTCAGCAAGATGTCGGTTATTGGGCATGACAACATTGTCCTCTCTGAAAGGTAACTTCAAGCAGTAGTGTCCATCTTGTATTTCAGCTGATGTGTTGACAATGTTCATGAATTTCAGATCCTCTATAGACATCTCTGGCTTGTCCTCTGTTGATTTCTCAGTGAAGTCATGGTTGTACTGCTTCACCAACAGTTCCTCTATGTGAGCAATGGAGATGCGGTTGGCTGTCATTGTGGGGCAGCTGCTCCCACTGTCATTGCCTCCTCTCAATGGTCCATTGACAACCCAGCCCAATAGTGTTTTAACAGCATAAGGTCCTTTTCCTCTGCTGTGTATCACTTCCCATGGCTCCATTACTTCTGAGGCGTTAGTTCCTATTAACAGCTCCACATCTGCATCAATAGCAGGGATTTCAACAGAGTTTAAGTATGGCCAAGCATGCAGGTCTTCCTGTCGTGGGATGTTATCACGTGTCACAGGCATCTTGAATTGGGTGTACACATCAGGCAGCTCAACATAGTTGTTGTCATTGAGTGCGGCTACCTCAAGTCCTGAGATGACGTGACTGTTTACAAAGCTTTCTTTATTCATTGTTTTCATTAGGAATTTAGTGTTCCTTCCTGTCACTTTCAGCTTCCTCATTAGTTGCTCAGAGCAAAAAGTAGATGAGCTGCCGGGGTCTAGAAAAGCATAGGTTGTCAGAATAGTGCTGCCTTTCTTTGCTTTGACCTTTACAGGCACAATTGACAAAACGCAGTCCTGCGCTCCGGCCCCTATATGGCCACAAGTCTTGGAAGTGGTGGCTTCACTCACCCCTGTTGTTTCTTGCTGTGAGCCTTTTGATTTGATTTCTTTCCATTCTTTGTCATTAATGTGGAGGATACTAGGATGTTTCAGGTTACACACCTTGCAGGACAGCCGACTGTGACACTCTTTACTCATGTGTCCTACAGATAAACATCCAAAACAAGCACCTTTCTTTTTTAGAAAGTCAATTTTGTCTCTGTGGTGCTTCTTCTCCATCTTAGGGCACACTTCCAGTTTGTGGCCCTCTTCACACAGCAGACAAGATGCCCTGGTAAGTTTGTCAGGTGAATATTTATCTTTTTCATTTTCAGAATTAACAGGTGCCACAGATGTAACGAAGCTGCTTCCTTTTTCCTTTGTGCGTCCCTGTGACAGTTTATTTCCAACCTTTAACTTGGAAAATGAGACAGCTGTATCTTGAATGTCTCCATACAGTGGATCAGAGGCAATAGACACTTGTCTCTCAATGAAATTGACCACATCACCGAAAACTAGTTGATGATGACGTCTCTCCTGATGCTCAAAAGCAACATTTCTCCATTTCTCCCTCAGTTTGTATGGCAACTTCATGATTATTGCACGGATATTTGAGGGCATATTCATCTCTGACATGTAACTTATATTCTCCATAGCATTACAGCATATGCGCAGGAATAATGAGAATGCTTGTAAAGCTTTAATATCCTCAGATTTCAATGTTGCCCATCCAAGGGCTTTCTCCATGTACGCAGTGGCTATTTTTTGCTCATTGCCAAAGCGTTCCTGCAAAAGCATCCTTGCTCTTTGGTACCCCCTGTCAGGTGGCATGTGTTGACAGCTCTTGACCAGTTCTTGAGGTTGCCCTTTGGTGTACTGCTCCAGGTAGTATAAGCAATCAACAGCACTGTCAGCCTTAGCTTCAACTCCGTGTTCAAAAGCTCTGATAAAGGTGACATATTCAAGAGGGTTTCCATCAAAAGTTGGTATGTTTCTTGGGGGTAGTGAAAGTGACGACTGCTGTTGCACCAATAATGCTGTGATGTCGTTTTGCTTTTGCATGATGGTGAAAATATTACCTGGGCCAGATTGGTTGGAATGTTGTGCTGGTTGTGCATAGGGGTATGAGTGATGAGACTGTTGTGACATGCTGCCTTGGCCCTCCTCATTCACTTGCTGCCATTGCTGTGGCCTGTATGCAATGGGATATGACTGCACAGTTCTTTGGGGCATGCTTGGGTTAGGATTTGAAGCATAAAGTTTTGGTCTGGTTCCTTGTGAATTGATTTCCTTAGCCCTTGTTCCTGTTCTGTCCGACATAGTTGCTGTAGGTCTGAATTGGTTGTATTGTTCCTTTAACTGCTGAGGCTGTGATGGCATTGCAAATCTGACAGGTCCTGCTGGTGGGTTGATGCCAACTGCTGGTGGATGAGTGACATGACAACTTGATGTTTGTGGAACAAACGGCACAGCAGAGGGTTTGAGAGCAGACCTTTGTTTTGACACATATGAGTTCATTGCATTTGAGACTTTGCTTCCTATGTCAGACCCTCTGTTTCTGAGCACTGAAACCTTAGCTGTCTGAGAAGCAATCCGACTCTGTAGTTCAAGCAGTTCCTTTCTTTTCCTTATTCGTTCTTGTTGAGCCTTTGCTTGTTCCTCTTCAGCCTCTAGCTCATGTTTTTCCTTGAGAGCAGCCTCCATGGCTAGAAGTGCAGCTCTTTTAGCCTCAGCCTGAATCCGGGCAGAAGCTGTAGTGGACCTTGAAGCTCTTGAGCTCCCACGTGACACATTTGTTCTGCCACCAGTATTAGAAACACTGTCATTTGGGCCAATGTTATCCACATCCTCATTTCCATTTGTCATGTAATTTGAACCAACCAGAACCTCATTTGCATATAAAACATCATTTTCATTTGAACCATTATTTTCCAGAACCTCATTTGCATCATTTGAAACATCAACACTGGTTTCATCATCATGCTCATCCGTTTTGTCTTGCTCCTTGCTTGCAAGCATCCATTTTTCCATTTTGCTTATCACTCCATTCACTTTGTGCATTTGATTTTTAAACCATCCATTTTGATTTGACATTTCATCCTCAGGCAATAATAATTTTAATGACTCTTGCAACTTTACAGTTTCCCCATACATTTTCCACATCACTTCATGTTTGATTTGCACATCAGAAACACTTTCATTTGAAATCATCATTTGTTCAATTTCCTTTGCCATTTTCAGTAGTTGCCTTATTCCAGAATTCCTCTCCTTTTGTATTGACAGTATTTTTGCTTCCATTGCTTTAAACGTGAGTTTAGACGGCCGTTTACCAGGCTCATTGTCCATTTCATTGTCCGTGACAGCATCATTCATTTTTTCATCCATTTCCTGATTTTCCTCTTCACTCATGTCCATTCATTTAACGTTTCAAGGAGGCTATATTGATGTGTGGGATTTCCCTGTATCCCGTTGCGTGAAGGCTACTCTCTTCTGCAACTTTCATTCGTTCACAATATAGTCCTACCGTGACCGTGACTTTGATGTTGCTTGGTCTGCGTCCCACTGCGGGCTGGGCCGTGACGTGACGAGGCAGTCAGGAGTCCAGGACCAGGTCTTGAATGATGCGTTGTCCTTCTGTGTCCACATCGATCCTTGGAAGCGTAGTTTTCAACTTGCTGTAAAGGCAATCGAACCTCCAAAAAACTTGCCAGTGAGGGATGTGGCAGTGAAGCTCTTTCCATACGCGTGGTGTAGTAGAGTTGAAAGCAAACAGGTCCTTGAGTACGTTTTAAAATGTTTATTTTACTTTGCAGGGTGCCTAACAAAGGCCGGGTAATTAGCTGTTACTCAAAATACTAAAGTGGCTGAAAATAAACAATAAATAACGCAAATAACAAAAACCACTTCACGGTTGAAAACTGTGTGGCTTCCCTGGTGATTGCCAACACTCGACACCTGTGCCCCCAGTCACCCTGAAGTAACCTGTGATTTCCTGACTGAACCCCGCCTACACCTTGGTAGTCATAGCAACCTCACAAATCACAGTACTTAATACATTTCAATAAAAAACATTCAAATTGGCTACAACAGTAAGGATGGCTGCGTGACGCTAGTATGCTTGCAAATCATTATAGATGTGGTCGCTTGGTTCGTGGTTCAGTCCCCATCAACGGGGCGAACCACGGTAGGTTTGTTTGTTTGGCTCGTGATTCATAAAAGGACTAAGTTAATGATTGAAATATTAGTTGTTGATAGTTATTGAATTGTGAGATAAACAGGGTTGTGCAGTGGCAGTGTGGAGGGGGGTGACTCCAGGACGCTAAAAGTCACTGCTAAGCCTTCTCAACATGTCATAGGCCTAACTTAACGAAACATCGGTGAAGGGAGGTGTCCACTTGAAAACCCCAATGACATGCTGAATACTGCTGTTGTTTAGGCCAGGTTCCTGACGTCTTCATGTTGCTTGGTAGCTATGGTTAGCTGCTGAGCGGGACATACAGGCCAGCAGCGTTAGGTTTGCTTATGTTTCACAATGTTTGAATTATTCTCTGCTGTTCTGTGGGCTTACAAGCCAGCAGCATTTGCTTAGTTCATGTAGATTGTAGGTAAATCGTCATATCACATGTCTATATGTTTGGTAGGGTTTCTCAGCTGGACAGGGCCTCTAAATGTGTTTTGCCTGGGATCATCTTATCCTGTGTATTAATGAATGTCAGTACACAGCAAAGAATGTACAGCAGATAGAAAACAGGATTCATGTTGCTGCCTGCTGAGCTGCTCACTGTATCCATGGCAACAAAAAAATATTTTAATAATTTGTTGTAGAAAAAATAAACACTACAACTATCAATGTTGAATCTCGTGTCTGTTAAATTAAACCTTGTTAAAAGCTGACATGCTTTTATTTTGAAATAATTTTAAAAAGAAACCGACTAAAGTGAAACTTGTCTAACCAGTCTCTGTTCAGTCTCATCATGGAGCTTCTACTGGTCTCTCTCCTGACTTTATGTGGAATAATATACTGTCGTACAGGTAAGAGTTACTGCTTAAAGAGTCAAACAGACTTTTACAGTCATGCGGTTAGTAATTATTGTTAAAATAATATACTGTCTTAATAATTCTCCAAGACTGAAGTAAAACTCCAGTATTTCTGTGTGAAGTGAAGCCTGGTGTCAATGGATAAATGAGACATGAGCTCTGAGGATCATCAGGCTCCAGGATTTATGAAAGAAGAAATAAAAATGATTTCAGTTTCGACAAATGAATAGAAGGAAACTACATAGAAGCTGAAACTAAATCCTGACCTCTATCAAAATGTTCATCTGTTAAAGCTTTATATTCTGATGATTTGATCCATTTTTAACAGACTGGTCAACAGAAGCTCTTCCATTATTCACCACTTTGAGTTTAGACTGAAATCCAGTTTTGAAAATTTTCTAAACTCTCATCCTTGAGGCAGAAGTTCTGGCTTCGTCTCGTTGAAGCGGTTTAATGTCACATCAACAGTCTAAATATGTTACAGTCATACATGAATGATATTATCTAGACTATAGAGAGAAAGGACATGTGATAAAAGTAAGAACAAACATTATATCAGTGGCACACAGACAGATAACCACAGGAACGAGCCCAGCCCAGTTTGTTGGAGACTGTACAGTTTAAGGTGAGGCTCAGCTCGCGTCCCTCTCTGGATTTGAACCTGAATTTATTATTGGAATCACACAGAGCTTTATATCACAGACCAACAGACAAACAGCATCATTTATTTTATTTATTAAACAATTACTACTACTTTCCTCCCCTCACCACACGTCCCTGATCATTTGACTCTAAAGTTACTGTTTGAGTCTACGGCTGCAGAAATAACGCTGCCAAATAGTGCACCACAGGAATTACAAGAACAACAAGAAGGAGAGGATGTAATGAGAGAACACCTGCACCATGTTGTGACTTTATTTCTGGAGATGAATCAAATGGTTTCATTCTCACTGAGGCTGTTTTGTTGAAGCAGTAATTAGTCTTGTTTCCTGTAATAACCTCTAACGGCTCCACCCAACAATCTGCTGCAGAGATTTATAACTGCTACTGAAAATAAAGTCTGAGTGAAATCTGGTTTGACTGCAGTGTTCTGCTTCATGTCCATACCTGTCCATGTTCCTCTTCTACTACTTCAGTTTTTATATTTTATATGCTCTGTTTAAACTGCTCAGTCAGTCAGGTTAAGGCCCCGTCCACACGGAGACGCTTTTTGGTTTAAACGCAGATGTTTTGCATCGTTTTGTCCGATCGTCCACATGAATCCTGTAAACACTTTGCCCTAAAACTTTTTTGAAACCTGGTCCCAGGTTGGAAAAATTCGAAAACGAAAGTTTCTGTGTGGACACTGGAAAACGGAGATTTTGGAAAACGATGATGTCATGGCCACGCCCCCTGGAGCAGCCTTCCACCTCTTATATCCCGTGAGACGTCTCCTAACAACATCACCAACAATGGTGGACTACATGCTCGTGTTCCTGCTGGAGAAGATATTGAGCCTATGGTTACTAGGGCTAAATATCATTTCTCCTTGAGTTTGGTTTCTTCTAAAGACGATTTGTAAACAGCGCTCAAGCTTTATGTGCATGCTCCGCCTCTTCCTCTCCGTTTTTGGTGAATTTCTGAAACTGAAACAGCGCCGCCTATAGGCCTGGAGGATGAAGTAGTGTGTTGAGATGGATCCGTGTGGATGCAGATATTCTTGAGACAATTCCAGGGAAAACGGAGGAGGAAAAGATTGTTTTGGTACGTGTGGATGAGGCCTCAATCAATCAGTGCATTTCTGCAGATAAACAGGATACTATTATAACATTCATTCATTCATTCATTCATTTTCTATAAGGGTTAAGGGTCACGGCGTCTGCTGGAGTCTATCCCAGCTGTCATCGGGCGAGAGGCAGGGGTACATGTTGGACAGGTCTCCAGAGAGACACTCACACCTACGGTCAATTTAGAATCACCAATGAACCTAAGCAGCATGTCTTTGGATGGTGGGGGGAAGCTGGAGAACCTGGAGAGAACCCACACAGACACAGGGAGAACATGCAGACCACACACAGAAATTCCAGGCGGTGACCTTCTCGCTGTGAGGCATCAGTGCTAACCACCTCGCCACTGTTATAACATGATAGAACAACAATATAAACCTGACTGTTCTCTAAACTGTTCATGAACTGATTGTTTTCAGTCTAACTGTGGTGAAACATGTAAACTGTGTTACTGACTGATCACTCTGGATGTGAACACACTGATTAATACAATAAATGTTTTTGTCTTCCAGGGCCACGTATCATGTTGAGAGTGAAAGAAGATGAAGATGTAATTTTATTCGATTACTTGAGAAATACGGACATTAGGTCTATGACCTTTGAATGGAAGAAGGGTCGGAAGAATGTGTTCCAGTACAGTGCAGGCTTTCATTCTAATAACGGTCGTCCAGGTCAAGATCCACAGTTCAAAGGTCGAGTCTTTCATTTTGAAGATCAACTGCAGTTTGGAAATGCCTCCATAGTTATCAGAAACACAAAGGTCGCAGACAGTGGAATGTACAGCTGTCTGGGGTTGTCTTTGCATGATTGGTATGAATCAAACGGCATTGTGCTCATTGTTGGTGAGTATTTCCATGAAACAGTTAAATTATTTCCAGAAGCGACTGGTTCATGTGTCCCAGATGGACTCAAGTCAAATCATCATCAAACAGTCACAATGACACATCTAACATGGTCCAGGTCCTGCCTCATTGACAGGCTGCACAACATCTTCATATCCATAATATCAGCTCCATTAGTTGTTCCTGTCTAACAGTGTTTGTCTGGAAATAATCCAAACCCTCTACTGTTTATGTTCTGAGAGTTCTCACTGAATGAAAACACTTTTTGTGTCTTCAGTGACCAAAGTTCCAACGTTTATGGTCACGTCCTGAGAAAGTATGTGTTACAGCTCTAGTGCTGCTGTGGTTGTTGTGGTGTGTTTGTGTCTCTCTCTCCCACTCTCCTCCTCCTCCGACCAGCAAGCGTTTCCACTCAGGTAATCAGCTGATCTTGGTTAAAGAGTGGAGGAGAGGTGCGACCTGGAGAGAGAGAGATGGTGGACCACAGTGGTGGAAACTTTGTTTGTTGGAAATCAGATCTTTCCTTTTTCCCAGAAACTATTTTCTTTTGTTCTCCTCCCCTCATCCCCTGGTTACATACTCCGGAGGAAACCGTATGAACCAGACTGAAATCAACTTCCAGCTCCACTTAACCCAAATAATGTTCCCACGTGAATTTCACAACAAGAAGGAGAGGATGTAATGAGAGAACACTTGCACCCATGTTGTAACTGAAACACATTTAATGCAGTACTTGGATATAATCAATGGTGTATCATATGTTATGAAGCCTGAATTATATCTCTGAATATTTCTTTCTGAATACATTTCTGTTGATGAACATGATACTGTTACAAAGTCTGAAAACACCAAGATTGAAAAGGACCAAAAAGTCAAATCTGACTGTTCTCTAAACTGTTAATGAACTAATGTTTCAGTCTAACTGTCTACAGTCTACAATAAATGTTTTTGTTTTCCAGAGGCGTCTGTCACCATGATGAGAGTGGAAGAAGATGAAGATGTCATTTTACCCTGTTCCTTAGACTCTACCAACATTAGGACTGATATCTTTGACTGGAAGAAAGATGATCAGAAGGAGGTGTTCCTGTACAGTTCAGGCAATCATTCTAATAACGGTTGTGGAGATCAAGATCCACAGTTCAAAGGTCGAGTCTTTCATTTTGAAGATCAACTGCAGTCTGGTAATGCCTCCATAGTTATCAGAAACACAAAGGTGGCAGACAGTGGAAATTACAGCTGCATTTTTCCAGGCCATTGGCCAAAGATCAGATCCATCATCGAGCTCATTGTTGGTGAGTATTTCCATGAAACAGTTAAAGACTCCTGATTATTTCCAGAAGCGACTGGTTCATGTGTCCCAGATGGACTCAAGTCAAATCATCATCAAACAGTCACAATGACACATCTAACATGGTCCAGGTCCTGCCTCATTGACAGGTTGCACAACATCTTCATATCCATAATATCAGCTCCATTAGTTGTGAAGAGTGAGAGTGAAGTCTTGTTTGTGTTTGTCTGAAGCATCATGGAGCCACAGAGGCTTTAATGCTCAGTGTGTTGTCCTCTCCAGAAGCTCAGGGACATACAGACAAAAACCTCTGTGAGGAGGGAAGAAGAACTTTAAAGATGAACATGTTATATCTCATCCAACAACCCATGATCAGCTGCTTTATGACCACTGGACTGACATGAACCAGTCTCTTCTGTAAATGTGACAGGACATTTGTAAATCTGTGTCTTGTTTTTTTAGTTCTGGATTATAAAATATCAGTGTAACACACAAAACATGTTCCCTTTTAGATGGTGACTTAAAAGACAGGACAGGTGAAAATATTCCAGGTGAGTCTTGATCAGTGAATCTCAACAATTGGTAAGTCAGGGATCTTATATATTCTCTGTCTGGGAGGGTCCCTCCATATGAGCTGGTTCTGCTCAAGGTTTCTTCCTGTTAAAAGGGAGTTTTTCCTGCCACCGTCGCCTTCAGGCTGCTCTGGGGGTTTCAGGCCGGGTCTTGTAAAGCGCCTTGAGACGATTTGCATTGTTATTGACGCTATATAAATAAAACTGAATTGAAACTGAATTGAATTATAGAAAGATAGAGCAGGGACCCCCTATATATTGGATAGAATTGTGTTTTTATATTAAACTGGGCCTAGTGTCATGTATTAACGTACCTTGTGATTCTGTGTTTAGTATTCAGCTATTCAATTACCGCACAGGTTCATATATTCATGTTTTTTTCATTTTAAACATCTGGTACAGGTTTAGTGCGGAGGGTGTGGCACAGTCATTTATAATCACATGACTGCCTTCTTCACCCAACAAAAGGCAAAACCCAGGCAAAAAACATTTAGAGGCCCTGTCCAACTGATAAACCCTTACAAACCTACAGTCAGTGTGTTATGAGATATGAACTAAATAAATGCTGCTGGCTTGTATGGTCCGCTCAGCAGCTAACAAGAAAATATTAATGTATGTCTCATTCCTCAAATAAATTACGTGAAACACCCAGTCAGTGCATGATTAAACCTACAGTCTAAGTGAACAAAGTAAATGCTGCTGGCTTGTATGGTCCGCTCAGCAGCTGACCAAACAAAAAATATCGCTACCAAGCAACATGAAGACATCAGATACCTGGCCTAAACAACAGCAGTACGCAGCATGTCATTGGGGCCCCTCCATTCAATGATGTTTGGTTAAGTTAACTGTCCACTGTATCCTTCGACTGACTGAGAGTCATTCCAGTTTAACCTTAAACTCCTCTGATAGGCTGATAACTGTTAGCTCCAGTATACCTTTCCCACACAAGTCTGTGGTGCTTATGCAGCATGGGACTGAGACATTTTCAGATGAATGAATTAATCAGCCAAAGCTCTCTCCACTTCAACTTCCCTTTCTCTACACTATCCTGGTTCACCATTGACCCTGCTTAGCCATCTCCATCTGAACTAATGGCTTCCAATAACATGCTTTGCCTAGTCAATGTCAAGTTTGCTCCAAAGTCAGAAAACGTATCAGTCAAAGGTGAGTCATCTTTCGCCCCTGCTCTCGCCGACTCTAGGGGTATTTTATCAATATTCAAGTTTGCAGCGAAGTAGGGTGTAGCCCATTGCTTATTAAAGCCTGGGCTACTGCCTCAATGAGTCTCTAGTGGGGACTGTTCCTTTCTTTCAGCTGTCTTTCCATGATGTCACTAGGTCTGTCCCTAGTTGTCAGCTGCACTATTCGCAACAGTCACTAGCCTAAGCTCGATTTAGCATTCACATAATATGTATTTAGATATGTATAATATGTATGATCATCAGGATATTGAAAGACTTTTAAATGTGGAGAAAAAAAAGAAAGATACAGAAAAATCATCTAATTAACCAAAGAACACCCCTGCAGTACCTCCATGGCCCCCTTGGTGGTTGTGGACCCCTGTTGAAGACCTCTGCACTATGTTTTATATTTATAACATTCTGTCAATTTCTTTAAACATTGGAAACGCTGCATAGAAAAGTTCAAAGCTGGGAGACTCTTTCCTCTTAAAGTTTTAAAGACAATGTATTCCATAAATATGTAATCAGACAGGTCGAACCAAAAGCATTTTTCTTCAAGTTCTGATTTATTCTGTCTTCCTCAGGTTTGTCTCCAAAGCCGTATATCACAATACTAAACCAAACAAAGGGCTGGACTGTGCTGCAGTGTGAAGTTCAAGGTGCTTATCCAGAACCTAAAGTGGAATGGTTGGATGGTGATAACAACACAGTTCCCACCAAAGTACCAGTGGTCACTCGAAGTAAAAAGCTATACAACATTACCCTCCAGGCTAACGTGACCAAGTTTGCCATCTATCGCTGTGTATCCACACAGAAGCATTATGGACATCAGATTTATTCAGAGACCCACATGTATTTGTATGGTGAGTGGTATTTTATTTGCGTCTTGTCCGTGTTTTCTAAAGTGTGACTTTGTGCTCAGACTGAATGTGGCCTGAAAAGAAACACAGTTTAAACTGTTCAGTCCGCCGGTTTAATCGCAATATGTCATCACAGTCACATTCATGAAGACGAGGAGGTTATGTCAATCAGTAACAGTCCATCCAGTGCATTTCTTTCTTTTCAGTCTAACTGTGGTGAAACATGTAAACTGTGTTACTGACTGATCACTCTGTCTTCCAGGGTCACCAGTCACCAAGATGAAAGTGAAACAACATGAAGATGTAATTTTACTCGCTTACTTCAGAAACATGGACCTTAGGTCTGATACCTTTGACTGGAGGAAAGATGATCAGAAGAATGTGTTCCTGTACAGTTCAGGCTTTCATTATAATAATGGTCGTCCAGGTCAAGATCCACAGTTCAAAGGTCGAGTCTTTCATTTCGAAGATCAACTGAAGTTTGGAAATGGCTCCATAGTTATCAGAAATACAAAGAAGACAGACACTGGATATTACTACTGTCTGTCTTCACATCTGACATGGTACACACCAAAGATCATTGAGCTCCTTGTTGGTGAGTATTTCCATGTAACAGTTAAAGACTCCTGATTATTTCCAGAAGCGACTGGTTCATGTGTCCCAGATGGACTTAAGTCAAATCATCATCAAACAGTCACAATGACACATCTAACATGGTCCAGGTCCTGCCTCATTGACAGGCTGCACAACATCTTCATATCCATAATATCAGCTCCATTAGTTGTGAAGAGTGAGAGTGAAGTCTTGTTTGTGTTTGTCTGAAGCATCATGGAGCCACAGAGGCTTTAATGCTCAGTGTGTTGTCCTCTCCAGAAGGTCAGGGACATACAGACAAAAACCTCTGTGAGGAGGGAAGAAGAACTTTAAAGATTAACATGTTATATCTCATCCAACAACCCATGATCAGCTGCTTTATGACCACTGGATTGACATGAACCAGTCTCTTCTGTAAATGTGACAGTAAATCTGTGGCTTGTTTTTTAGTTCTGGATTATAAAATATCAGTGTAACACACAGGGTCACACTTTCTTAACATTTCCTCAGTTCTGTTTGACTCTCAGGTTGATGATATCACACAAACTCTAACATGTTTTCTTTTTTCCTTTAGACGGTGACTTAAAAGACAGAACAGGTGAAAATATTCCAGGTGAGTCTTGATCAGTGAATCTCAGCTATCAGTAAGTCAGGGGTCATCAACGTTTTTCAGGCCAAGGACTGACAAACTGAGATATATATATATTGTCAATGACCAGCTCCTTGGTCTTGTCCACATTCAGGAGTAGGTGGTTTACCTGGGACCGATCTATAAAGTCTCTGATCAGTGTCCTATATTCCACCACCTGTCCATCTCTAATACACCAACCACTGCAGAGTCATCAGATAACTTCTGCAGGTGGCTTCAGCTTCAGTTGAGGACTGAATAGGCTCTTAGTCAATCATGGGGAACTTGACAGAGATTCGTGACTGGCTCAGCAGCAGCAGGCTGGGTCCTCCTCGTTGTGTGTCTTGGAGGGATGGGTCCTGGCTAATCTTGAGCTGGTTTTCATTTATTCTGTCTTCCTCTGGTTTGTCTCCAAAGCCGTATATCACAATACTGAAGCAAACAAAGGCAGGGCCGGTTTTTGCTAAAAATGGAAAAATGGAAAAAATAGAAGAAAAGTTGATTTCACACAAACGTCTCTAACATCTAACGTCTTCTTTTCTCTTTGAGATCGTATTAAAAAATTTGATCTGCTGCTGTTTGGTTCAAATTAATATTTACAATTCATTTGCATTGTGAACGGTTTCCATTTAACTTTCTAATTCATCGGTACGACTCCTTAGATGTTGAAGTGGACAGGAGACATGAAGACGACAATCAAAAGAGTCAGAGTTTATGTGAGTGTTTGTGTTTTATTGACTAAATTGTCCGTAGGTGTGTGTGTGAATGGTTGTTTGTCTCTGTGTTGGCCCTGCGATGGACTGGAGACCTGTCCCGGATGTACCCCTGCCTCTCGCCTGATGACAGCTGGGATAGACTCCAGCAGACCCCCGTGACCCCTAACAGGACTAAACGGGTCTAGAAGACGAATGAATGAAAAAATAATATAATGTAATAATATATTCAAAAAATATTTTATGTGATAATTTAAGTGGAGAAATTATTTAGTCATACATTTGCGTCACACATTATGTGGTTGAGCTACTGCAGCCTGTGATTATACACCTGGCCAGTAGGTGGCACATGAAACACTTTCCTCGAACCAACTGGCTCAAGTGGTTCGATGCCTCATGAGGCTTCATCTCACCATCACTACATGACAGGTAAATTCAAATTTGACGAAACAAAAACTTCTATCAAACATAATCCATGAACATGACGAGACAAAACTATGACACGAATCCAGTAACAAGAATCCAGACTAGAGAGCTAAACTGGACGAGACAAATATGATGAGAGAGTACAACATGGGAATAAAGGGGAAGGCAGGACTTTATATACACACAGAGCAAATAGAGGTGATGAGACACAGGTGGAAACGATCAGGACGAGGAAGACAATCACAAAGGAGGGAAGCTAGGAAGGGCAAGCTAACTACGACACAGAAGGAAAAAACACTGGAAATAACACAAGACAGGAAACTTAACAAAATAAAACAGGAAACAGAAACCCAGGAAAAGTAAGCACAAACCATGAGTGTCAGACGTTTTCAGATCAGGTCAGGATCACAGCAGGAGTAAATCAGCCTCCTCACTACTGACACAAAAACCTAAAGCAAGCTGTTAGCTGTGAAACCAAGCAGGAGGAAACTGGACATTAGATCCATGCTAACATCACTGAGCCTGCTTTTAATCTGCACTGACTGCTAGAGTTTACATTTCAGGAGCATGTACACATGGTGGTGTTCTCTTTTACTGCGTGTCATTAACTTCATGTCTTCAGTTTCAGGTTGGAATGTCGGATGGGTTGTCGCTGCAGTAATCTTTGGTGTCATTTCTGTTGCTGTTACTTTTCTTTACGTCAAACTAAAATGTAAGTTGAATGATTTCTACCAGTAAATATCATCATCAGACAACAACAGCTTCTTTCTCTGTTTTACGTGTTCAGAGTCACATGATTGACACTAAAACACTTCTAGGTGGAGGAAATGGATTTGAGTCAGACACTGTGACAAGTGAAATAATTGTGTTTTCTTTCTGCAGGCAAACATAAAAGTGAAGACGGTCAACGACACAGAACTCAGGAGCTGTATGAATGGGGAGAAGTTACGGTTGTCTGACTCGTCTGCTTCTGTTCTTGTGAGGACCACTCTGAGTTTCAGTGAAAACATTTTGACGGAATATTTACTTTTTATTTAAAAGCAGAATGTGCCAAAGGGGATCCATGTCACTGATGTAAGTTTACATAAATAGTGCTTTTCTACTTTACATATAGAGGCCTCTGACTTGAAATCATGATCCTGTTTTATATCAGTTCTTCATCTGCTCATTTATTATTATGTTCAGATTTGTATTTTATCCACCCACCAACAATATTGTGAGGTCTTAGTTTGAACTTGAAGCTTCAACTTTTATTCTTAAACTGAGTGGGTGTCTTTTGGTTTATTATTATTTATTTCCTGAATTTGATCTCAGTGTGTTGTTTGCGTCCTGTATTCACAGAAGACCTAACCTAACTTCACATTAACCACTGGTCTAAGTGTCTTTTAGTCTATTTTAACACTGTGCTGTTCTTGGGTTTGTGTCTTCACATTAAAATAATAAAAATGATTTTATCTTCTGCATCAGTTTCTATAATGACTTCCATCTGCATCATGTCTTTATGAGAATATTCTCCAACGTTTACATTCTTTAAATATAACATTACATTTAGATGAAATAAGCTGTTTCTCTATAAATAATAAAAACTAATATTCAGATTTAGAAGAACAGAGTGTTTCTGACAAGCAGAGCATGAACAGTGGAGGATATTTGTTTCCAACACTGAACCATGAAACTGAATCCCAGCAGACTGCAGCTGCTCTCAGCTCTTTAACCATTTAAATATTTCCAGGTTAAATATGAAATACTGTGCAGCTGTTAGAAATCCAACAGTTATGTTTTAAAGTGAGAATGATTCTTTAGTTAGACTCAACATGCACCAGGACTCAAGGAGATGTGAGGACGTCTTATTCTGTTCCAGGGGACAGAAAATGTTCAGGATGAGGACGTAGCTTCACCCGTTACTCTAAGACTGACTGAGATCATTTATACTGTGAGAAGTTCAGCTTCAAACTTTATCTAAGTGTTTTAAAATAAAATCCTGTAGTAAACGCTTTGCTAAATGTGAAAGGGTTACTTTATACATAATGACAATGACACTGTGGGGTCTTTGAGGGGAGGGGCCTCTGTGGATCATCCCACAAAAAACCTTGAGATGTTCTTCATGTTTTTTTTAGTTGTTCCTAAAGTGTTTTTGTGTGTGTGTCTGTGTCAGGCTGCATATTTGACATAGTTTCTTAGTTTAGTTGAAGATAAAGGGGTTTATGTCATGTACTGCACTCAGCCACCAGGTGGCGTCATCACACAGAGACAACAGTTTGATCATTGTCATGTTTTATTTAAACTTCTTGATAGAAATAATGAAGCGTTACCTGAAACTACACCATAATCACCAAGCACACCATCACCTAACAAAATCAGAGATGAGTCTATTCATCAATGAATCAATTAAATGTTCAAATGTCATCGTCTTTTTCTTGATTTATATTTTGAAAGTATATATAAAGTTACTGTCATTGGATTGTAGAAAAAAAAGAAGAAAAACCAAATTAACTGATTACTCATCAAAAGAAACAAATAAATCTTGAGCTGAACCTTTAAATCAAAAACATATCTCATAACTTCAAATATGACAAATGTTCCTCTGGGAGTTTGGATTGTTTCCATGCAGCTTGATCTCATTTATGCAGGAAGTAAAATGTCCTCAGTTTTTATTGTCCTCTGACATTATACCACCTGCATGAATGAGATAAATCTGCATCAACAACATCAAGAGTCAAAATGAGACACAGCAGTGTTGGATAAAACCATGAAAACACTGAACAATCAAAGCAACACAACAGAGTCCAAAGAGTCTCTGAAACATTAACAAGCAAACATGTTCCTCCTCAGTCTGTTTCTGTCAAAGCTGCACAAGAGCACAAATCTATGTCATCACATATCAGAGAACTAAGCTGTTGACTCTCCTGTTCATTCAGTGGATGAGTTTCTTTTTCTTAAAGCACACCTGTAGGAAAGAAAAGGAAAATGTACAGTTAGTTCATATATGTTTGAAGCTTCATCAGTCTCAGTCAGACTCAAATCAAGTGGGTCTCTTCAGAAGTTACTGTCACTTTAGAACTGAAAGGAACAGAAACACTGAAAGGACATTTGGTTTAATGAAGGAGAAAACTTTGACAAATATCCAGTGGATGAAGTCAGACTGCTGAAAGCCTCACATTAACTCCAGAGAATAGAATCAGTATGAACAGGAGGAAGGATTACAGCAATCACAAACAGGTTCAGTGATCATGAGTGGAAACATGAACAGAAGGTTTCATTTCTGACTAAACTACTGTCAAGACTCTGAGCATGGAAACACACAGACAAGATGGAGTCTGATCAGATTTACTGAGAGAGAGAATTATTTAGAACTTACCTTTATTACATTTCTGTTTGAAGTAAAGAGCAAAACCAACAATAGCAATAACACTGACAACTCCAGCAACAATCCATCCAGTAGATGACCCTGAAACAGAAGACATAAAGTTAATGTTCCTCTCGTAGAGTTTGATGAACAGAAAGTTCGTCATCCTCAGAGAACACCACCATGTGTACATGCTCCTGAAATGTAAACTCTAGCAGTCAGTGCAGATTAAAAGCAGGCTCAGTGATGTTAGCATGGATCTAATGTCCAGTTTCCTCCTGCTTGGTTTCACAGCTAACAGCTTGCTTTAGGTTTTGGTGTCAGTAGTGAGGAGGCTGATGTTGTAGCATCCTCCTCTTTCTGAGACGTGTTGTTCATCAGTATGAAGGATGTTTGAATCTCTGTCCTGCCTCTCTACTTTAGGCTTTTCCATGTGACTTCTGCTTTTACTCCTGCTGTGATCCTGACCTGATCTGAAAACATGTCTGACAGTCTGTCTGGAGGTTTTCTCCACCCTGAGCCGAGGCTGTGATGATGGACTCTGGACTACATCTCAGAAACATCTTCATCTCATCATGCTTCTTAGTGGAGCTTTTACATCATCAATTATAATATTAAATGGAAACTGTTCACATTATAAATGAGTTGTAATTATTAATGTTGAACCAAACAGCAGCTGATCAAAGATTTAAGTGGAGTCTATTTTATTTTATTTTATATTTCCTTTAAAACTAGAAACCATTAATGTTCTAAATAATTTAGATGTTAAGAAAATGAAACTCCTAACAAGACAAGAGGTGAATCTACATCACATAGAGGAGAGATCTTCAGGAACATCACAATCAGGACTCACCTATAGGGTTTGGCTTTGGTGATCTAGGATCTTCTAAGATGTAAAAGAGAAAAGAAAACACATGTTAGAGACGTTTGTGTGAAATCATCAACTTAACAGATAAAACTGAGGAAACTAAAATAAAGTGTTTCTCTGTTTATTCCACAGATATTTTATCAGCTCTATTTCATGTCCATCTTCTCTTGAAGTCAAAACCTAATTCTGGTTTTCCTTCAGTTCTTGTGATCAAGCGACGCTCTGCTGCAGTGAATGAAGCAGCTGTTAGGAAGCTGCAGTCATTGTGGATGAAAGAAGTTCATCACATTTGACACATTTAGACAAACTAGTATTTGATGCTCTTTGAAACTGCTCTACACATAAATGTGGTTTATTTGAACAACAGCACAAGGACAATTCTATGTTGTACTACTGAGGTCACAATCAGTCATGTGTTGTGTTGCTTTATCCTGAGTGGAGTTCTTAATAATCTGCTCCACTTATGTATTAATATGGGATGGCCACAACATTAGGAACACCTCTCAATACAATATAATCTAGTACAACACTAACTTCAACTATGACCTCAGTATTAAATACCGTAATTTCCGGACTATAAGCCGCTACTTTTGTCACTTGCTTTGGACCCTGCGGCTTATACAGCGGTGCGGCTTATTTATGGATTTTTACAGCTAACGGTCACCAGGGGGCGCAAGAGCGAGACAGGTCAGGTCGAGCCAGGTAACGAGAGAAAAAGAAACCAAGTGAGCCCAAATACAGTACGAGAGCTGCTTTTAAGTCAATGGAGATCGATTTGGCTGACTTTTCTGGTATAGTAGGCTGGTTACTTTGATACAGTAAACGTCCGTGTAACTGCACCTTTACTGTCGTGTTGGCTGTTTTCAAAAAAGATGCTGGTTATTTTGTTGAGCAGTCGGGTTACTGCACTTTTGCTGCCGTGTTACAGGCAAGTACTTTTAAAAACGAATTAAATGTAGCCATTTAACGTTGTTGCCTTGTCAAGCGTTGTAAGCTTTGTTTTTGTTATACTGTACTACTACGGTACTATGACTGCAGGAAGTGCACTAGGAGAGCACCGATTGTTTGATTGATTGTTTTAATTGTTTGTTTGATTGATTGATTGTTTGATTGATTGATTGTTTGACTGAAATATTTATTGTGTTTCTCAAATGTAAATAAATGGGACGCTTTGCGTTTCCAAAAAGTAATTTCTGTCCCGTCAATCCCCCCTCGAAGAAACCCTTACGGTAATTAGGCATTAAAACACCAGCGGCTTATAGTCGGGTGCGGCTTATATATGGATCAATCTGTATTTTCCCCCAAAATTTAGCTGGTGCGGCTTATATTCAGGTGCGCCTTGTAGCCCGGAAATTACGGTACATGTTTACACATTTCTGAAATTATGAGAGAATGAAATAAATGAGAACAACTGAAGATTTAAATAAACACTCACCATGCAAAGTTACTCTTATCCTTCCATCAATCTGATGACAGATTCCTTCTTGTGTAGAAACACAGCGATAGACATCAGACTTTGTCACAGTGGCCTTGAGGATAATGTTGTATTTTCCTTCACTTTCTGTTTCTTGTGGTTCTTCAGCATGAACTGTCTTGTTCTCACTGTCCAACCACTGAACTTTAGGTTTTGGAAAAACACCTTGAACTTTACACTCCAGCTGAGCCTGGTCATTTGTTTGATCAAGGTTTTCGACATATGGCTTTGGAGATGAACCTGTGAACACAGAATAAACAACAGATTGAAAACAACACTTGACATATAACAGTAAAATGTTTTGGTTCATCCTTTCTGATTCTATATATGTGGATTATAATGTGTTTAGCAGAGATGGGGACTTGGGACTTGGTGACTTGGACTCGAGTCGACTCGAGTCGCTATTTTTATGACTTGTGACTTGACTTGACAAAAACTAAAATACTTGAGACTTGACTCGGACTTGGAAGTTAAAGACTCGGGACTTGACTTGACTTGAGACACGGTGACTTGAATGACTTGCGTTATTCACATCATGTTTCAGTTTGAATATAAAAAATATAAATTATTTTAAAAAATAAAGTTGATTACCCAGCTGGAGCGCAGGCTGAGAATAGCGTATCGTGACTGGATCCCGACACTATCGTCAGTCCCGGTCATGCCCTCTCGTACCTTACGTACACCACGCCCACTTAGATATCACATCAACATGTCAGCCGGAGGGGTACCTGATGTAATTGCTTTCGGCTTTAAGAATTATTCCCAAGGCAAAAGCAGAACAGCGACATGCAACATCAACATCGCAGACAGCTAGACGACAACATCCAACTTCGTCCGACATTTGAAGACCATTCTGCCCAGTAAGTGCTTGTCAGTGTGTTAATGTTATCTGGCTAGTTGGTAGTTGCTAATGTAATATTAGCTAAAGTAGCCATTAACATCAGGTACAAGCAGCATCGCCCACTAACAGTGTTGTGTGTAAAACGTAACTACTTTTTCGGGTGAAAAGTAGTGTAATGCGCTACTACTGAAAATTTGGTAACGTAACGTAGTTAGCACAAGCTTCACACGACAGCCTACGTGACTAGAGGCTGGTAGCATGAAGCGCAATCATAGCAAGCGAGACGCAGCCAACGCTAACATCTGAGGGATGGAGGTATTTACATTAGGCCACTAAGAACTCGTAGAAACCAAGTGGAGGAATGTGAGTGTAAGGTGTAGCCTACACTGTGCCCTGGTGAGAAACTTATGTTCACTTTCGTTAACTCAATTGTCAAGCCTATTGATACGATTTACACTAGCTTTGCACCAAATTTCAGAGGAGTACCTGTTTAATGAAAGATTATAAGGCTATAAAATAAGCCCTCATGTAGGCCTGTTATGTCTTCACCTATGCCCTTAAGATCAGAGGCGATTCTAGAGTCTGTGGGGGCCCCAAGCAAAAATTCCTAGGGGGCCCTACCAACCAGTCTTCATCACCATTATGTTAACCTATAAATAATCTGACACCAACGAAGAATGTATGAAATAAAACCTTTTTTAACTCCAAATGTTCTAAAAATGAACAACCTTGTTATTTTGGAAAATAATAAATAAATAAAATAATAATAACATAATTGCATAATAAAATACAGTAAATTGCTTTAACAACCCAGTATAAACTTTGTACAAAATTTAAAGTATAGTATGTGTAGTAAAATAGTTTTACTGGGGTCCTATACCCACAGGCAATTCCTCATAAGCCAGTGCAATGGGCCATTTTGGGTCAAGTGACTCAAATGACTCGCACTACCCGGCTCATATCGACTCAGAATGGTCCGAATCCCTCGAAAGATCCGGGTTTTACACTACTAGTGTAGAACCGAATCAAAACAGCGCTACAACAAAAATTCAGCTGCTGCACACTTCACAAAATGTGGTAAAAAAGTTAAAAAGGGCACTTTCAATAAAACGATTATAAATTGACATACTTTAATATCAATCTTATATAACCTGCATATCATTTAACATTTTAAGGTCAATAAATTCAGATAATATTTTACCGGAATTTCAGGGCTTCAGCTGTGGTGTTGAAGCCTATAATAGCCCAATGTTTTCTTGTGAAGTGCAGTTTGTGGCATTTTTAATAATAAAGAGCACAAAAGAAATACCTGTTATGTCCTCCATAGTAGAACTTTATGTAGGCCTACACATTTAGGAACAGATATTGGGTTCTGCCCAAAGTCGAGCAACAAGTAATATAAACGTAACAAGTAACGTCAAAAGTTACTTTCCATAGAGGGTAACTAAGTAAAGTAATGGGTTACTCTTTTAAGGAGTAATGAGCAAACACTATTTTTTAGAAGTAACTTCCCCAACACTGTCTACTAATAAGAATCAGTGTAGAAGAGCCAAGTCTGGAGGATATTGGTGCTAATCAAGATAGTAAATAAAAACTACAAAAAGCCTCAAACAACTATTTTTTTAACCATATATCATGTTTTCATGTCTGACCAACCATGCAGTACATCCCATTCTTGTTTTTGCTTCTGTTTCACAGATATGCAGAGAATGAAAGGACAAGAAACTGCAGCACTGATACTACACAGCCTGCAATTTCCCAGTTCCTCCAGTCTCGTCATTTTATGGACTCAATGTTGAAAATTTAAAACATTTCAAACACTGTTGGAAGGTGATAAATAAATAATTTTATGAAGTTATTACAATTTTTTTTGATTCCATGATGTATTTTACTGAACATGAGTATTTACAATGCAAATCCAAATTATTATCATTTACTGACAGTTACTTATATCACTTTAAGATCAGATTCTGCAGGTAAAATTACAATAATAAGGTGACTTGACTTGGACTTGACTTGACCTACTACAGGACTTGACTTGACTTGACTTGACATAGCCTGTGACTTGACTTGACTTGACTTGCCCAAGAAAAAAATACTTGGGACTTACTTGAGACTTGCACATGTGTGACTTGGTCCCATCTCTGGTGTTTAGGAGGAAATAAAAACTCAATATTTACCTGAACTGAACCTCTCAGCTTTGTTTGAACTGGATTTTTGAACAGAATTTCATCTTAACGTTTTATAGAGTGAACAACTATTATTGGAACTCCATTATGATCTAAACACTACAGAGCTGTAGAATTAGACTGAAGTACTTTTCTAAAGGAGAAACTGACAGATGAGACTAAATCAGTGTCAGAGGATCATTACAGATACACTGACTGATACTGGATTGATTAGAATGGAAATAAAGAACATCACTAGTATAGATGTGTAAAATATTCAGAAATATATCATTAACATTTAACCATAAAGATGTTAATGTGTCTCCATCAGTGATACATGGAGATGTAAAGATCATCTGATTTTAACTTAGACAGCTACACCAGTTTAGAAAACCTTTATCAATATTAGTGCATCATAAATAAAGTATTGAGAATCATCCAGATGTCAAAAATGTACTTTCTATAGTTTCAGGTCACTTCATTTCTATAAAACTATTTACAAACCTTCTACATGATTAAAACTGGTCCAAACTAAAGAGATGTTGGTGTATAAATGTGTCCAATAATCAGTGATTAGTTCCATCACATCCAGGTGAGATCCATTCATCAGTGACGTCATCACAATCAGGACTCACCTGCAATCTTTTCCTCTGTTCTGTCTTTTAAGATACAATCTAAAAGAGAAAAGAAAGAATATGTTAGAGTTGTTTGTGTGAAATCATCAACCTGACAGTAAATAAAACTGAGGACAAGAAAAGAAATTATCACAAATTTACAACTAATGAATCTGATATTATTTATATGAATATGTAAATGGTGAATGACCTTGTTTTTATATAGTACGTTTTTACCTATTGGTTCTCAAAGTGCTTTACAGTCATAGACGTATCTACCCATTCGTTCACACTCATTCACACAGCAGTGCAGCACTGGGAGCAACTGAGGGTTCAGTGTCTTGATCAAGGACACTTCAGCATGTGACACATTCCAGGGATCAAACCACTAACCCTCTGGTTCATTGACAACTCGCTCTACCTACAACATGTTGTGCAGCCTGTCAATGAGGCAGGACCTGGACCATGTTAGATGTGTCATTGTGACTGTTTGATGATGATTTGACTTGAGTCCATCTGGGACACATGAACCAGTCGCTTCTGGAAATAATCAGGAGTCTTTAACTGTTTCATGGAAATACTCACCAACAAGGAGCTCAATGATGGATCTTGTCTGTGGCTGATGAAATGAAAAACTACAGTTGTAACTTCCAGTGTCTGTCTTCTTTGTTTTCCTGATAACTATGGAGGCATTACCAGACTGCAGTTGATCTTCAAAATGAAAGACTCGACCTTTGAACTGTGGATCTTGACCTCCACGACCGTTATTATAATGACTGCCTGAACTGTACTGGAACACACTCTGATCATCTTTCTTCCAGACAAAGACATCAGTCCTAATGTTGGTAGAGTCTAAGAAACAGGGTAAAATGACATCTTCATCTTCTTTCACTCTCATCTTGATGACTGGAAGACAAAAACATTTATCATATTAATCAGTGTGTTCACATCCAGAGTGATCAGTCAGTAACACAGTTTACATGTTTCACCACCAACGTTATTGGGTTTTCTATCAGAATATTACAAATATTTCACTATTATTATATTTCACTATATAAATCATAAGAGTGTTCAGTTAACAACTGGACAACAGCTTCATTAAATGTTCATCTGCTTTGAATTAACTGGATTCTCCTCGTGTTAACTGGTATTTGTTCATTCATGTTTGGTCATGTAAGAACATATTTCAGTGAGACAGAAGTTATGGTTTGGTACAAAGAATCTTCACATTTTAAACTGAGACAAACAGAAACAAGTGTAAATTCCAAACATCACTCTGTCATGTAAACTAGTTGGCACGCTAAAAGGATCACCACGTCTTGACTTGATGAACTTCAGTGTCAGTATCAGCTTCATGTCAAACATGGCGTCAACCCTTTAAACTGAAGCTTTTTATTAAATCTCCACATGGAAAAAAATCAAACTTCCATCAAAGTGAACAACGTGGGCTCTGTGGCTGAAATCCAACAAATCTGTGTCTCCATCAGCAGAACAGAGAGACATGTGAAAAAGAGACATTTTTACTTCCACTAAATCAAATCATCATCCTTCTAACATCCTGATAACAACCAGTCACTGATGTTATTGAACCTGATCTAAAGAAAGTTGATGCATCACAACAATGAGCATGTAGCACACTCTGCATCCTCCTGAAATGACAGAGGCTTTAAGAACAGATAAAGGGACCTCCAGGGTGGAAAGGGTTCAACATCACCCTGTTTAAGTTCAGTTGTCTGCTGGTGTTGTTGAGAGCAGCTTCACCACCATCCACTGTTACACAGACAGGACTGCTGACTTCACTTTGGAACAAACAGATAATGACACTAAGAGAGTTGGTAGGAAGCGTGGATTTAACTCTAACACATCTGATAACTGTGAAGAATCAAGAGAAGATTGCTCAATAACAATCTGAATAAACGTTCATTTAATTGTTTTTAATATTATGATAAAGATAATAAATAATCGGAAATAACCTAGGAACCAGTTGGTATGACAGCTCTTTTATCAGATAATCACCAAGATAAGTGTAACTACACTAACAGGTATTTCTGCTTTGATGAAAAAAATGTGTATGCGTGAGAGAGAAAGAAAGAAGAGGAAGCGCAAGTTCTCGTTAAGAAAACATTTCAGTGAGACAGAAGTTATGGTTTGGTACAAAGAATCTTCACATTTTAAACTGAGACAAACAGAAACAAGTGTAAATTCCAAACATCACTCTGTCATGTAAACTAGTTGGCACGCTAAAAGGATCACCACGTCTTGACTTGATGAACTTCTGTGTCAGTATCAGCTTCATGTCAATAATTCAACTGAACGACCTGAATAATCTTTCATTTAATCTGGACGCAGCGCAGTCCCATCCAGTGTTAAACACACATCAGATTAGAACAAACATCCAAACCCTGATCATGATTATACTGTTAGAAAGAACCAGAGGGATGCTGTCAGAGTCATTGAAGGGCAACAGATTTTATTGTGGAGGATGATGTCTGTGGATTATTTTTATTTGAAAACGGAGCTAAATGTGGAAGTAACAGGTGCAGATGCTGCTTGTTGGAGCCATTTTTTGGTTTATGTGAGTATTTGTATATTTGTTTTGTGTAATGCCTGTAAACCTCGATAGGTGGTGCTGTGTTCTTTGTGTGCAGGAAATTGTTAAATACACCAGCAGGTAATTACTCAGCAGGTGTGCTGCTGACTAGGGAAGCGCACAGTTTTTGACCGTCGTCGTCGTCTTTGTCTTTTGTTTTGCGTTGTGACAAACGTGTGAGCTTTGGTTTCGATTTACACTTAAGTTACAGTTAATGTAAGTGTGTGCAAGTCCGGCTAAAGTCGCTTATTTGTTAAAATCGCAAACTGGGAATAAACAGTTGGTGACAGCATACGACGCTCATATGTTTCATTCATTGGACCCGGAAGACGACGCGTCAGCTACTCAGAGTACCAGTACAGCAGCCCCTCAGTGGCTTAGGTTCGTGTTATTGTTTTAATTTGATAAGAACAAGTCACTATACTGCTGTTATCCAGACCTACTCACTAAACAGAATCTGAATCAGCTTTATTTGACAAGTATGTGTGCACATACAAGGAATTTGACTCCAGTAACTTTCCCACTTTTGTGCAAAACGCACAGAACTTGAATATGTAAAAAAATAAATCTTAATCTGTACACATGAAACAACACTAAATAAAAAAAATAATGAAACTAACAGAAGAACTGATCTAAAGATCCACAGTCCGCTCATTTCAATCAGTCTAAAGGATTTTCTCACCTTCGTCACCAAACGTTGTTCCAGAGCAGATCAGGAGACAGAAACACACGAGAATAAGAAGCTCCATCGCTGTCCAAGTCCTCTGAAGCTGAAACATCCCACCAGCAGTTCTCTGTTCCTATATAAAGACTCTAGAGGCCACTCCTCACAGGTCAGCCAGTACATCCAGAACACTTTCAGTTTCTAGACCAGAGGGGTATTGCACAAAACCGGGATAAAAGTCCAGGATAAATGAGCAAGCGCGGCTTGACCTAGCCTGCTCGGTGCATCCTGGTTTAATTGGTTTCAGTTTGCTGAGCCAGGATGAAAAGGCGCCGCTATGTTAAACCAGATGAAGGTAGCTGGGATAAATGCGTGTTCACGGCCCACTTCAATAGACCTCACAATCACTGATGAGAACGTGGATAAATACTTAGGTAGGTAATACTTTAGCCATAATTAAAGAACGCCTGGCAAACAATAGCGGACCGGCTTAATGCGTAAGTAATCCAAAACTGTACAATTAATAAACAGTGCTCCATGGGACCTGTCATAATTAGGCTACAATTAAAAAGGACTAAAGGAGTTACGTTTCAGGTTACTCAGGAAATGTAAAGTATGATTAAGTGCAAACAATTATCCACTATGTATTTAATTTTTATTTTTCTCATGTTACGTTTTTATCTATTTTATCTTTCTATCCTTCACAAAGAACAAACTTGTCATAAAAGGACCTGGCAGCAAATTAAAATGAAATAGAAGAACATTTTTCAGGCTGGTAAGTGACTTTAAAGTAGATAACAATGAATGAATAGATGAGGTGTCTGCTGACATGTTGAATGTCTGTATGATTGTAGCACAGGGGGCGGCCCACCCAGCCAGGATATGACCCCAGCAGAGGAGCTGGTGCTCCATTTAAATAAAGGGAGGCCAGTGATGGAGGGGATCCGGGGCTAAATCCAGAAACTAGAAAGAGAAGTGAGTATTTCAGTGTACACAGTAACCAGAACTGCAATACAATGTTTTAATCTTTGTTGCTTTTGCTCTCTCTATTCCAGGATCCAAGCAACCAAGACAAAGGAGGACTGCCTAATAAATAAATAAATTAAAAAGAAAACATTGTGATGTCCTCCCTCTTTCATGAATGTCAAGAAGAATTTAAAAGAGAACCACCAATGCTAAACAAAATGCACACACCAAAAAGTGACATTTAAGATCTTTTATTAACTAAAGAGGTTAAATCCAAAAATGAAGTGAAAACATTCTCTCATGAGTCTGCCATTAATGTTGACTGGGAAGATGAGAGCAACATCAACAGCCACTCCTTTGTCTCCCAGCAGCACACCAGAGAATTCACCTGACTATACAAGATATCATTTAGAAAACACGGCAGAGTTACACATACGATGTCCAAGGTGCTTACAGTAACAAAGAATAGTTAGTATCTAACTGTAACTGATCAAATTAGAAACTAATGGTTGCACATTGAGGTGACCTGAAATCATGTAAAACTGCTCCTTGATGTAGAGGGGTCTTCTGTGACCAGGGAAGGTGATGAATATGTAGCTTAATGATTTCAGTGCCAGACAAACACGTCTTATTGTGCAGCAAATGGTTCCTTTATTGAGGTTCTCTGCATCATCAACAGAATAAAGGAAGCTCCCACTAAAACCATCTCAGAGTAACACAGACCATCTGTGGTACAGTCTGAGGATTAGGGCTTCCTCATCCAGCACATCCTCCAAAAAAGGGACAAGACATTATGAAGAGGGGACAGGTGAATGGGAGTTGGACCTATATACAGTGGTGTGCAAAAGTTTGGGCACCCCTCTAAGATTTCATAATAATTTGCTCTAACTTTATAAAAGACGATCACAGCAACAAGATTTTATTTCCTACAGAGATGTAGACATATGAGTGTTTTCCAGACCAAAAATCTTAGAGTATCATTACAAAGTTTTATTATAATAAATTAAAATTGCCTCTGCTTGCTCAAGGGTGCAGACGTGCCTCTGCTTGCTCCTGCTGCTTGCTTGTATATTCGCTTTTTAATCAGTATATTTGCTTTTTTAATCACTATATTTTTATGTATTGGATGTGGTTTTATTCACTTTTTAAGTCAACCAAGATCTTTTTTTAAATCTTTTTTCTGACGGGTCAGCGGCAAAAATCCTCTCAACATGTCAATGGGACAAACAAAACCTCCCTGTGAAAGCTGTCGGAAATATCAACAACAAATTCTCTTGCTACAAGACAAGATTTTTGCCTTGGAAATGGAAAAAGGACTTCATGAAACACTCCCAGTGGAATCCAGTGGTAAGAAGTCCACATTTACTCACAAAAGAAAAGGTGAACAAACTGCTACTCACAACTTACAGCTGAATGATACAGTATGTTTCCCAAGACTTTTTAACAACAACTATGATCGTCTTGGTGCTGAGCCGAAACAACAGCGGCCAACTACTGGTGTCAACAGAAGATATAACGCATCACCTGAAATAAAGCTAAAAAACAGATTTTTGCCACTGTCAGAACTAAATGACACTGAAAATAACACAGAGAGACAAAACCATAACAGGCAGCAAATGAAGAAAACTGTGCCAAGTGTCAAGGACAAAGACATTCTTTTGCTTGGAGACGGAGCCATATCTAACATAAACATGAACAAAATAATAACTAACAGCTTTCCAAGTGCTACCGTCTCTGATATTACAAAACTACTACCAGAGCAACTGGCAAAAAATCAAGGGGTGAAACAGCTGATCCTGCACGTCGGTGCAGTGGACACCAGAAAGGAACAGTCTGAAATCTTAAAAAAGGACTTTAATGAACTGTTTAAGAGCCTTGATAATCTGGAGAGAGGGGCAATACAAGTATTCATCAGTGGGCCTCTTCCAAACATCGACAGGAGGATGAACAAATTCAGCCGGCTGCTTCAGCTGAACACATGGCTGTCCAAAGAATGTGCAGTCAGGGGACTGCATTTCATAGAGAACTTTAATCTTTTCTGGCAACGTGATGATCTCTATAAAGGAAAAGGCCCACATCTGAACAGAGGTGGAGTGAGACGACTGATGGACAATCTCCTCCACGCTCTGAGGGACAAGAAAAGGCCTGATCAAGTTTATGAGAGAAAAAACAGTAAAGAGAGGAGTGAGAACAGGAGAAGAACTCCTCCTCCAACACCCAAGGGCCCAACCAAGGACTTGGTCAAAACTACACCACCAACAGCCCCAGCAAAGAATCCAGCTGCTGCAGCACTTCCATCACCTCCACCAGCTGCAACAGCACCTCCATCAACTCCATCACCTCCACCACGGCTCTCACCACAGGAGTGGAAGCCCCCGGCTACATCTACACCCTCCAAGGACTCTTCATTATCTTTTGCATCTCCACCGTCACCCATGGGATTTCCGAAACATCTGGAGAGTTTAGTACAATCTGGGATTAAAATGGTTCCCCTGACTCCGGACATGGCAAGATCGAGGATGCTATCTCAAAAGAAACGTGCCCCCCTCCCCCCTCAGTGGGTTTCACCAACCACGGCCCCCCCAGCTAGGCCTCTACCACCAGTGCCTGATGCTGTTAATACTACTACTCCCCAGCTTGGTTCAACAACCAAGGCCTCCCCAGCTCGGCCTCCACCACCGGCGCCTGCAGCTGTTATCTCCAACAGCGTCACTGCTGCTATCTAGGATGCGAAAGGCCTCTGCGTTGCTACCACCCAAACCAAAGCCCATTTCAACCAGGGGTCCAGGGAGGGAACGTTCCCTCCCAGAACAATCACTACTGTCAAACCACATAGATTAGATAGGAGAAGGACAGTCAGACCATCCTCTCAGAGAAATCTTATCCATATTCCTTGCAAAAACATCACATCCAGTCACACACAGATACACCTTAAACATGCTGTACTCAATGTTAGATCTTTAAATAACAAATCATTTTTAATCAATAATCTTATTTCCTCTTATAATCTTGATTTTATGTTTTTAACAGAGACGTGGCTTGACAAAATCACTGGCAATGCAGTTCTGATTGAGAGTAGTCCACCCAGCTTCAATTTTGTGTCTGCCTCACGCCAAAACCAGAGGGGTGGGGGTGTTTGTGCGATTTTCAAGGAGAACATAGTCACACAGTCATTGTCTTTTGGGGTTTTTTCATCATTTGAGTATGTGTCATTGAAAATGGAAATGAAACAATCCCCCATACTTTATATAGTTATTTACAAGCCACCACTGAAATGTTTTATTGATGATTTTACTGAGTTCCTTTCAGTTTTGTGCACAGAATTTGATTGCTTGGTGATCACAGGTGACTTTAATGTGCATGTGGATGTAGACAATGACAAGCACGCAAAAGAACTTGGTGCTGTCCTTGAAATGTTTGGTCTAACTCAACATGTAAGAGAGCCTACTCATGACAAAGGCCACACTCTAGACTTAGTTATTACAAAAGGTGTTGCTGTCTCAAACTTAAATGTTATTGATGTTGCTGTATCTGATCATTTCTGTGTCCTCTTTGAACTTTCTGTTGCACCCAAACCAGTCGTTGGGCCTGCAGTTATTCAAAGAAGGAACATAAATGACACAACAAAAACACAGTTTGTAGAAATGATCCGGTTTGAAAACACTCCATGTTTTAATGTTGATGATCTGTTGAACTGTTATACATCAAGAGTTTCAAATGTCTTGGACACCATTGCTCCTGTTAAGGTTAGAATGGTTAAAAATAGGCAAAAGGCGCCTTGGAGAAACGAAGACTCAGTCAAGGCACAGAAAAGGGAGTGCCGTAAAGCTGAACGGAAATGGCGCAAGTCAAAGCTCCAGATTCATTATGAAGTATACAAAGAAAAGTTAACTGTCTTCAATCAAACCTTACGCGGTGCAAGGGAGAGATATTTTTCTGAAATCATCAAAAACAGCAACAACTCTCGTGTCCTGTTCAGCACAATCAACAGATTAACAAACCCTCCAGTTTCATTGCCCCTAGAACTAATTTGTACTTCAAAATGCAATGAATTTGCAACATTCTTTAATGATAAAGTCCAAGGTATTAAAAATGCAATAATTTCTACAACACAAATACCAAACCTGCAGCCAGTCAGTCACCTAAAGATGACACATTTTGCACCTGCTACTGACAAAACAATCGAGGATGTTATCTCTGGTCTGAATTCATGTACATGCTGTCTTGACGAATTACCCACTAGATTTCTGAAGTCTGTGCTGAGCAGCTTGTTATCACAACTTACTCAATTAGTCAACATCTCACTTCAGACTGGAACTTTTCCAAAAGCCTTGAAAACTGCTGTCATTAAGCCTCTTCTTAAGAAGAGCAGTCTTGATGCTACAGTGCTGAACAACTACCGACCAATATCAAACCTCCCATTCTTAGGTAAAGTCCTGGAGAAAGTTGTATACCAACAGCTTACTGACTTCCTCCAGTCTAATAATGCCTTTGACACCTTTCAGTCGGGTTTCAGGCCTCATCACAGCACTGAAACAGCACTGGTCAAGGTAACAAACGATATCCGCCTGAACACTGATGCAGGAAAAGTCTCAGTCCTGGTTCTGCTGGACCTAAGTGCTGCCTTTGACACAGTGGACCATGTGATATTATTACAGAGGTTAGAAAACTGGGTGGGAATCTCTGGTGCTGCACTAAACTGGTTTAAGTCCTATCTTGAGGACAGGACATACTTTGTTGAAATTGGTAACTGTGTCTCTGACAAAATGTTCATGACTTGTGGAGTTCCCCAAGGGTCAATCTTAGGACCCCTCCTTTTCAACCTATACATGCTTCCATTGGGTCAGATAATACGTAGTAACAATGTGTCTTATCATAATTATGCAGATGACACTCAGGTCTATGTGTCACTGACAGCAGGTGAACATGGGCCTATAGATTCTCTCTGTCGCTGCATCGAACAGATCAGTGCGTGGATGCAAAACAACTTTCTCCAGTTAAACTCTGACAAAACTGAAATCATTGTCTTTGGCCCAAAGAAACAAAGAGAAAGTGTTATCAGTCACCTTGAGTCGCTCACTCTAAAACCTAAAAATCAGGTTAGAAATCTGGGGGTAATAATGGACTCGGACCTGAACTTTAACAGCCACATCAAAACAATAACATCAACAGCTTTTTACCATCTGAAAAACATTGCAAAGATCAGAGATATGGTGTCTAAACCAGACTTAGAGAGGCTCATCCATGCATTTGTCTCCAGCAGATTAGACTACTGCAACGGCCTGCTCACTGGCCTCTCTAAACGAGCCGTCAAACAGCTGCAGTACATCCAGAACGCTGCTGCTCGAGTCCTGACCAGAACCAGGAAATACGACCACATTAGTCCAGTTCTTAGGTCTCTGCACTGGCTTCCTGTCACTCAGAGAATAGACTTCAAAACCGCTCTGCTAGTCTACAAGTCTCTTCATGGACTAGCACCAAAGTACATCTCTGACATGATAGAGACATATGAACCAGCTCGAGTTCTGAGAACCTCAGGAACTGGTCTCCTGATCCAGACCAGAGTCAGGACTAAACACGGTGAGGCTGCCTTTCAGTTCTCAGCAGCCAAAATCTGGAACAGGCTTCCAGACAGTGTGAGACAGGCCCCAACTCTGACAATGCTCAAATCCAGGCTGAAAACATTCCTTTTTACCTGTGCATACTGAAAGTATTTTAACTGATCTTTTGCTTTTAAGTAATTTATTGATGATATTTTATGTGTTGATTTTATCTGCCCCTCTTTTTATGTAATTTTATGTAACTGTGAAGCACTTTGAATTGCCTTGTGTATGAATTGTGCTATATAAATAACTTGCCTTGCCTTGCCTTGCCTAAAATGTAAAAAATGGTATGTGCAAAACTTTGGGCACCCTTTTAATCACATTGATTTCAAGACCTGTAGGGATTTGTAGCTGACATGTTGCAGCCCAAAACTGCTTTGATTAGCTTGTGAGACCTTCAATTACAAAGACAGGTAAAACCAATCATGAAAAAGGCTATTTAACAGAGGCAACTGCTGGCTGTGCTTGTCCTATGCTCCTGGCAACATGGGGGCATTGAAACAACTCTCCACTGACCAAGAAACTAAGATAATTCATTATCATGAATTAGGAGAAGGGTACAAGAAATTATCAAGAAGGTTTGGGATGTCTATTTCCACAGTCAGAAATGTGGTGCAGAAATGGAAGGCCAGAAGAACAGTCATTGTGAAGGAAAGATGTGGTAGGACAAAAAAAAAATACTGGAAAGACACAGACGAAGGACGGTTAGAATGGTCACAGACAAGCCACAGACCACCTCCAGAGAACTACAAGAACATGTGGCTACTGATGGTGGAGTTGTTCATCGTTCCACAACCCAGCGCACTTTGCACCAGGAAAAGCTCTTTGGAAGGCTGATGCTCAAAAAGCCTTTCCTGAGTGTTCATCACAAGAAGAGTCACATGAGGTATGCAAAAGCACATCTGGACAAGCCAGAAGCATTTTAGAAAAAAATACTGTGGTCAGATGAGACTAAGATGGAGTTATTTGGTCAGAACAAGCGGAGGTATGCATGGAGAAAAAACACACTGAATTCCATGAGAAGAACTTATTGCCTACTGTGAAATATGGTGGAGGGTCCATCATGTTATGGGGCTGTGTGGCTAGCACAGGGACTGGAAACCTTGTTAAAGTTGAGGGCCACATGAATTCCTCTCAGTATCAGCAGATTCTTGACAAGAATGTTCAAGAATCCGTCACAAAGTTGAAGCTACGCCGGGGTTGGATTTTTCAGCAGGACAATGATCCCAAGCACTGTTCAAAATCCACTAAGGAATTCATGCAGAAGCACAAGTACAATCTTCTGGAATGGCCATCCCAGTCCCCAGACCTTAACATCATTGAAAATGTATGGATTGATTTGAAGCAGGCTGTTTACGCACGGAAGCCAAGAAACCTGACTGAACTGGAGGCGTTTTGTTTGGAGGAATGGGCCAAAGTACCACCTGCCAGACTTCAGGGACTTGTCAGTGGCTATAGGAGGCGTCTACAGGCTGTTCTTGCAGCAAAAGGAGGGTCTATTAAATATTAATGGAATTATTTCTTTGGGGTACCCAAATTTATGCACATGCCTATTTTTGTTTGAATATACATAAAATGTTTCTGTTGGACCAATGAAAATGATTTCACTACTGAGATGTTTCTGTTTCCATAAGGTATAACATTTGTTAAAATAAAGTTGCTGCTTCAAAAGCTCAGCAAGTGACAAACTGATGCAATGATTTTCCTAAGGGCCCAAACTTTTTCATACCACTGTATAGAGGCCTCTGATGGTACATTACACCGTCTGTCAGCTCCTTGAAATCATGATCCTGTTTTATATCAGTTCTTCATCTGCTCATTTATTATTATGTTCAGATTTGTATTTTATCCACCCACCAACAATATTGTGAGGTCTTAGTTTGAACTTGAAGCTTCAACTTTTATTCTTAAACTGAGCGGGTGTCTTTTGGTTTATTATTATTTATTTCCTGAATTTGATCTCAGTATGTTGTTTGTGTCCTGTATTCACAGAAGACCTGACCTAACTTCACATTAACCATTGGTCTAAGTGTCTTTTAGTCTATTTTAACACTGTGCTGTTCTTGGGTTTGTGTCTTCACATAAAAATAATAATAAAAATGATTTTATCTTCTGCATCAGTTTCTATAATGACTTCCATCTGCATCATGTCTTTATGAGAATATTCTCCAACGTTTACATTCATTAAATATAACATTACATTTAGATGAAATAAGCTGTTTCTCTATAAACAATAAAAACTAATATTCAGATTTAGAAGAACAGAGTGTTTCTGACAAGCAGAGCATGAACAGTGGAGGATATTTGTTTCCAACACTGAACCATGAAACTGAATCCCAGCAGACTGCAGCTGCTCTCAGCTCTTTAACCATTTAAATATTTCCAGGTTAAATATGAAATACTGTGCAGCTGTTAGACGTCAAACAGTTATGTTTTAAAGTGAGAATGATTCTTTAGTTAGACTCAACATGCACCAGGACTCAAGGAGATGTGAGGACGTCTTATTCTGTTCCAGGGGACAGAAAATGTTCAGGATGAGGACGTAGCTTCGTTACTCTAAGACTGACTGAGATCATTTATACTGTGAGAAGTTCAGCTTCAAACTTTATCTAAGTGTTTTAAAATAAAATCCTGTAGTAAACGCTTTGCTAAATGTGAAAGGGTTACTTTATACATGATGACAATGACACTGTGGGCCTTCTGAGGGTGTCCTGTTGTTAGTGGGGGGTCTTTGAGGGGAGGGGCCTCTGTGGATCATCCCACAAAAAACCTTGAGATGTTCTTCATGTTTTTTTAGTTGTTCCTAAAGTGTTTTTGTGTGTGTGTCTGTGTCAGGCTGCATATTTGACATAGTTTCTTAGTTTAGTTGAAGCTAAAGGGGTTTATGTCATGTACTGCACTCAGCCACCAGGTGGCGTCATCACACAGAGACAACAGTTTGATTATTGTCATGTTTTATTTAAACTTCTTGATAGAAATAATGAAGCGTTACCTGAAACTACACCATAATCACCAAGCACACCATCACCTAACAAAATCAGAGCCGAGTCTATTCATCAATGAATCAATTAAATGTTCAAACGTCATCGTCTTTTTCTTGATTTATATTTTGAAAGTATATATAAAGTTACTGTCATTGGATTGTAGAAAAAAAGAAGAAAAACCAAATTAACTGATTACTCATCAAAAGAAACAAATAAATCTTGAGCTGAACCTTTAAATCAAAAACATATCTCATAACTTCAAATATGACAAATGTTCCTCTGGGAGTTTGGATTGTTTCATGCAGCTTGATCTCATTTATCCAGGAAGTATAATGTCCTCAGTTTTTATTGTCCTCTGACATTATACCACCTGCATGAATGAGATAAATCTGCATCAACAACATCAAGAGTCAAAATGAGACACAGCAGTGTTGGATAAAACCATGAAAACACTGAACAATCAAAGCAACACAACAGAGTCCAAAGAGTCTCTGAAACATTAACAAGCAAACATGTTCCTCCTCAGTCTGTTTCTGTCAAAGCTGCACAAGAGCACAAATCTATGTCATCACATATCAGAGAACTAAACTGTTGACTCTCCTGTTCATTCAGTGGATTAGTTTCTTTTTCTTAAAGCACACCTGTAGGAAAGAAAAGGAAAATGTACAGTTAGTTCATATATGTTTGAAGCTTCATCAGTCTCAGTCAGACTCAAATCAAGTGGGTCTCTTCAGAAGTTACTGTCACTTTAGAACTGAAAGGAACAGAAACACTGAAAGGACATTTGGTTTAATGAAGGAGAAAACTTTGACAAATATCCAGTGGATGAAGTCAGACTGCTGAAAGCCTCACATTAACTCCAGAGAATAGAATGAGGACTGGAGATTGTGTCCTGTCCATGTTAGGATCAGTATGAACAGGAGGAAGGATTACAGCAATCACAAACAGGTTCAGTGATCATGTGTGGAAACATGAACAGAAGGTTTCATTTCTGACTAAACTACTGTCAAGACTCTGAGCATGGAAACACACAGACAAGATGGAGTCTGATCAGATTTACTGAGAGAGAGAATTATTTAGAACTTACCTTTATTACATTTCTGTTTGAAGTAAAGAGCAAAACCAACAATAGCAATAACACTGACAACTCCAGCAACAATCCATCCAGTAGATGACCCTGAAACAGAAGACATAAAGTTAATGTTCCTCTCGTAGAGTTTGATGAACAGAAAGTTCCTCATCCTCAGAGAACACCACCATGTGTACATGCTCCTGAAATGTAAACTCTAGCAGTCAGTGCAGATTAAAAGCAGGCTCAGTGATGTTAGCATGGATCTAATGTCCAGTTTCCTCCTGCTTGGTTTCACAGCTAACAGCTTGCTTTAGGTTTTGGTGTCAGTAGTGAGGAGGCTGATGTTGTAGCATCCTCCTCTTTCTGAGACGTGTTGTTCATCAGTATGAAGGATGTTTGAATCTCTGTCCTGCCTCTCTACTTTAGGCTTTTCCATGTGACTTCTGCTTTTTACTCCTGCTGTGATCCTGACCTGATCTGAAAACATGTCTGACAGTCTGTCTGGAGGTTTTCTCCACCCTGAGCCGAGGCTGTGATGATGGACTCTGGACTACATCTCAGAAACATCTTCATCTCATCATGCTTCTTATTGGAGCTTTTCCATGTGACTTCTGCTTTTAGTCAAGAAAATGAAACTCTAACAAGAGAAGAGGTGAATCTACATCACATAGAGGAGAGATCTTCAGTAACATCACAATCAGGACTCACCTGGGTCTTTGTCTTCAAAGATGTAAAAGAGAAAAGAAAACACATGTTAGAGACGTTTGTGTGAAATCATCAACTTAACAGATAAAACTGAGGAAACTAAAATAAAGTGTTTTCTCTGTTTATTCCACAGATATTTTATCAGCTCTATTTCATGTCCATCTTCTCTTGAAGTCAAAACCTAATTCTGGTTTTCCTTCAGTTCTTGTGATCAAGCGACGCTCTGCTGCAGTGAATGAAGCAGCTGTTAGGAAGCTGCAGTCATTGTGGATGAAAGAAGTTCATCACATTTGACACATTTAGACAAACTAGTATTTGATGCTCTTTTAACTTCTTGTAGGTTTTATGTGGAACTGAGACATTTTCACTCTTCCAGTAAAATTCAAGAGGCTTTTTCTCCTCATGCAGCTCAGATTTGTGAATCTCTATCTGATTGTAGATGCAGCACTTTGACACCAACAGCTGCAGAGTTACCAGCAGATCATGGAGGACATTTCTTCTTCTTTTGGTGTCAGACACTCTGAGGACGTTTATCAAGTACGTATTTTTTCCCATGTTTGACATTTAGGGGCAATGAGAACTAATCACACGTTAATCATTAAACTGTAAACTGAGCCTTTATGTTTCTATGTATTATTTCAGGACCTGGTGCTGTCATTGTACATATTTAGAGTTAAAGTTCAGTCCTAGTTTTTAGTCTGAATCAAATCATGAATGACTGGAAGCTCCTTCATGTTGTTTGTTCTGTGATTCATGTGTGACCTGGTTGATTAAAGTCTCTGTCTAATCTCTAATTACAGTGATTAGAAACTAAAGCTGAACACCAGAACCTTCATGAAGACTAGATTTAGAGCAGGACTGTTCTATTAGAATGAATTCACTGCTGTACCTAATGAACTGGCCACTGAGTCTATGTTGTACTACTGAGGTCACAATCAGTCATGTGTTGTGTTGCTTTATCCTGAGTGGAGTTCTTAATAATCTGCTCCACTTATGTATTAATATGGGATGGCCACAACATTAGGAACACCTCTCAATACAATATAATCTAGTACAACACTAACTTCAACTATGACCTCAGTATTAAATACATGTTTACACATTCTGACAGCTTAACAACAAAAACATTAGGAACTTTGTAAAAGTAGAAATTATGAGAGAATGGAGTTAAAAAATAAATGAGAACAACTGAAGATTTAAAGAAACACTCACCATCCCAATACACAATGATTGTTTGATCAATCTGATGACAGATTCCTTCTTGTGTAGAAACACAGCGATAGACATCAGACTTTGTCACAATGGTCTTGAGGATAATGTTGTATTTTCCTTCACTTTCTGTTTCTTGTGGTTCTTCAGCAGGAACTGTCTTGTTCTCACTGTCCAACCACTGAACTTTAGGTTTTGGAAAAACACCTTGAACTTTACACTGGAGCAGAGCCTGGTCCTTGGTTTGATCAAGAATTGTGACATACGGTTCTGGCGATGGACCTGTGAACACAGAATAAACAACAGATTGAAAACAACACTTGACATATAACAGTAAAATGTTTTGGTTCATCCTTTCTGATTCTATATATGTGGATTATAATGTGTTTAGGAGGAAATAAAAACTCAATATATACCTGAACTGAACCTCTCAGCTTTGTTTGAACTTGATATTTGAACAGAACTTCATCTTAACGTTTCATAGAGTGAACTGACTGATACTGGATTGATTAGAATGGAAATAAAGAACATCACTAGTATAGATGTGTAAAATATTCAGAAATATATCATTAACATTTAACCATAAAGATGTTAATGTGTCTCCATCAGTGATACATGGAGATGTAAAGATCATCTGATTTTAACTTAGACAGCTACACCAGTTTAGAAAACCTTTATCATATTAGTGCATCATAAATAAAGTATTGAGAATCATCCAGACGTCAAAAATGTACTTTCTATAGTTTCAGGTCACTTCATTTCTATAAAACTATTTACAAACCTTCTACATGATTAAAACTGGTCCACACTAAAGAGATGTTGGTGTATAAATGTGTCAATAATCAGTGATTAGTTCCATCACATCCAGGTGAGATCCATTCATCAGTGACGTCATCACAATCAGGACTCACCTTCATCTTTCCTCTGTTCTGTCTTTTAACCTTTAAGGTGCTGAGGTTGGATGCGACCCGATATTTAAATGTAAATTAATAAATAACATACTGTATATTTACATGTTGACCGGAAACGTCCGTCCAGACATATTATAGCTCGTTTGAAAGCTCAGATGTTCGTTTTACGACACATTCATGACCTCTAGGAAGGATTTACGACATAAACACAGCAGCGTCTTACTTTACGGCAGTAAATAGTTAGCAACTCTCCTGCTAACTTTGTTCGCCGCAGTTAAAAAGCTTTTATAGGTCGAAAAACAAACATTTATTCACAACTGTGGCTCGTTTAAAACAAAACTCCAACCATTAAATTCATCTCGTTTAAGTTCAAGCGGAACAAAAAAATAACGGAAATAAAAGTGAATTATTTCCATCGTTTAGTTTTATCGCAGCGACGCAAACTTTAAAAACAACAACTTTCCGGTCATTTTAAAGCGTTGACCAAAGATTTGACCAATGATGTTCAGTATCTCTGAAATCAGTAAACGCCCACCAACAAAACAAACCAATCAGCATCTTTCTACGAAGTAACGCGACGAATTTAACGGTCTTTAAACTCCAGCAGCCAATCAGAGGAGAGAATCTTAAGTCAGGTTTGATTGACAGCTGCTTTCATCCAATAGAAAGTCAGCAACATGAAAACAATCAGAGTTTGTAGTCTATAAAATTACCTGTCTGACCATATATGGAAGTTAATGTAGTTGGTGTTTCCGACATAGTGGGACACGAAGTTAAGAGAAAAACTGGTTTTAAATGTAAAAAAATCGATTCAACGAAAATAAACGCGTGAATATTGAAGTAAACGAAAAAAAACATATTTTAATAGTTAAGTTGAACATTTAGTTAAATATTTAGCGTCAAAACAAGATTTCATCATTATTTTTTATCTTGGAGAGTTTTTTGTAGAGTTCTGTAGTCACCTGCTGGAGATGCTCGGAACTGCACTTTCTGAAATATCTCAAGTCACTTCACTCTATCAACATGAAAATCTGGCTCAGATATTATTAACAAATGGAGATTACATCCTGGAAATTTCAGACTGAACAATCAATTCCATGTCTTATTTCTAGTGTTTGAAGTATGAAGTT